>OZ025293.1:58678147-59241191 GCA_964019185.1 Maratus speculifer
TAAGAGCCCACAATAGTCACAGAAAAATTACTCAAAAAGACCCGGATGACCATGTAAAGTCTATGGGAGCGTTCTTTTCTAATATCTCGCTCAAATTTTAATATTTTTGCATGATTTTTTTGCACAAGATAGCTGAGGGCAATCCACAACCGGGCTAGTTTTTACTTTTTCAACTTTTGTTTCAGATTTTCTTTAAAAAATTACTTTAACTTTCGAAACCGGTTTAAACCGGTTTTGAAACTGAAACTATCGTAATATAAAAAATATATAACCAAAATCGAAAAAGTAAAAACTAGCCCGGTTGTGGATTGCCCTCAGCTATCTTGTGCTAAAAAATCATCCAAAAATATTGAAATTTGAGCGAGATATTAGAAAAGAACGCTCCCATAGACTTTACATGATCATCCGGGTCTTTTTGTGTACTTTTTCTGTGACTATTGTGGGCTCTTAAGAGCCCACAATTCTTCAAAAAAACCCAAGTTAACTTCAAAAACTTCAAATCTGGAGATAAAATGATGAAATGATTTAAGATCCTCAAACTACTAACAGTTTTTATTCAAGCAAAAAAATGTACTTTTCGTTAGAAATATTATGAAGAGGATGTTTCATTCGAAATTTCTTATACAGTTTTGTTAGTTTAAGATTAAAATTCGGTAGTATAAGTAATGTACAAACACCCTTTATTGGTTTAACTTTTATATAAAGTTTTACTACTACATTTGTCATTTCTTGTTATACATATATTTAATTTTAAACTTCATCAAATTATTTCATTTAATTTTAAAACGCAGTGTTGCCAGTCCAATTTTTTAGAATTCAGATAGAATAGTTGGTATTAAACTTTCTAAATAAAGGTACTTACCTTTTTCGGCGACATAAATGAGTCCAAAATAAGAGGAATATAACGATTTCAGAATGGTGGTAATTAAGCGTTCTGAAAAAAAAAAAATAGCGGAATGATATCACGGAAAGAATAGCCTAACATTTTACTGAAGTTTTATAAAAAAAATACCCAACAATTTCTTTTTAAGTTACGATCAATTTGAGAATTATTGCGGTTCTGATGACAGTACAAACGAATTTCACTGGATAATATGTAATTTTTAACTTCAGCTATCATTAAAAATGATATGAGGTATTTTTTAAACGTCCACTGGTTTCGACTACAATGCCAAATCATTGGTGAACTATATCTACTGGTCACATCTCAATTTCATGCACTGAGTCACAGGGCCTGATTACTGAAGGGGCTGACTTCCACCCAGTGTCGTCATCGGGCTACATCTTTAAAAAATTTAGATTTCTTGATTGGCACCATTATTCTGAAATAATAATGTTCCCCTTGTTTTTGTTTTAATTTATATGACATAAAATAACGCAAATTCTACTATTTCAAAAAAGTGGTGCTAATCAAGATATTGGAATTTCCAAAAAGTAGCGCGCTGGCACCACTGCTTTTAACATTTAACACTAGAACGTCAGGACTTTCACGGAAATTTTATAAAATATATTTAAAACTAGAAAAATAATTTGAAATTATTTAGTAAATTTATTTAGCGCATTCCATTATATCTGATATATAACTTGTTTCTTGAAGATTTTTCTGGCTCTAATCGACAATTAATCGGCGTTCTAGTGTTAAATGAGACGAAAATTTCTGATAAAATCACTAGTGGTACTTCGCCTCGGCGGTAACAAGGCCATGCATCGAATGCCATTTTTAAGAGCTACCTCTATATTGGGTAAGTCAGAAATTTGTGACTAAATAAGTGCATTTAGCGTACGAAACTTCGACGGAAGCAACTTGTTTCTCTTGTGTAGACCCATATATGTGGCCAATTTTGTGAGGTCGGTGGAGATCTTATAATTCTAAATGCTTGACAGCTATCATTCTTTGCAAAAAGTAATATTTACCTTATTAAATAACGAGTAAAATAAGTCGAAAATTCCTCCTTAACAAAGGGTTGTATAAATAAAGCAATTTGAATGTGAAAAAAAATGATAAAAGAAAAAAAACAGAGCTGGTAACATTGAGTATGATTAACCCATTAACGCCCGAATTATTTTCTTCGCTAAAATTTAAATTTTGTATTTCCAACCACTTTAAAAATCAAATTAACTTTTATCTAAATTTATCGAGGATTCTGTCTCGCGGAAGAAGGTATATATTTCTCTTCCTCTTTACTGGTGGGAAAACCGATTTCTTGCTGTTTTTGTAACCGTCCTCAAAAGAGGATGCTGGGCATTAATGGGTTAAACTCAGGTCCGTGTGGAATCCGTAAGTTTTCACATTTAATTTTTACATTTAATCGCATTAATTTTCCAATTGAATACAATAAAAATTTCTGTAAGAATATAGTACTTCCACTGGGGTCGGTCTTAAACCACACTGCAGCAGACTGTTATAAAGACTTAGAATACTATTATGTAATGTGTTAAAACAGTTAACTCTTGAACGATATATTTCGTGATTTGGGTTAATATTTCTGCTTCAAATATACGGAACGTTAGTTCTTTAGAATACCCCAACTTATTACTATTTTGTGTAGCATCAGTGGCGTGACCAGGGTGGGTGACCAAAACCAATACCAATTTAAGGTTTTCTTTCTCCTTGATTCATAGCAGAAAATTTTTTGGTTCGATAAGGCGAGCAGAATTTTCAAAAACTACCGACAGGTATTCAGAGCACTTGGCACCCACCCTGGCTACGCCACTGAACACGTGTATTTCTTTGAAAGAACGCATTGGGAAACTTAATGAGTCTCACAGCATTTCACATTAGAAAAATCTTATTTATTAATAATGCCATAATTCACAATCACCGCCTTCTATCGGCGGGTTTCTTATAAAATTCTGAGTTTAAATATGGTTAAAAATTAAGTTAAAAAATTGTGGTAAAACCTTACTCTCCCTATTCATTGTAGGTTATTTAATTTTTTCACACTGTTAAAATTTTACTTTAATTTAAAAAAAGAATATTTCACAATAGAATTTCTATTTAAAAATAATTAACACATTTATTAAACTTATTTCCATGTTGCTTTTCTTTAACTTATTTTAGGTATATTTTTTTCTTGTTCGAATCAAATAAAATAAATTGTAGAGATAGGTTGATTAGATTTATTCAAGGTAGGAAGGTCAAGAAAAGCATTTCCTTTGTGTTGTTTATATTGCATAATGAACGCATATAATTAAAGTTCTGTTTTTATGTTGAGCACATAGTGCGATGTAAAAGTTTCTGTACTGTATATAAAAGTACTTAAAACCAGGATAACTATTAAATGAAAAGTAACATATTCCTTTTTGATACATATTTTATTGTATTTACTATGTAAAATCTTTCCGACGCAACAGCAGCCTTCAAATGGTGCAGATTAGACAGTACTTTAAAATCTGAATATGCTCAAACAAGTTTTAACCCTTTCTGGTAATGAGGAATTCTATTTGTAAAACGATGAAATGCTCTACTTACACCGGAATTTACAAATAAATTTATTAGAAAATAAACAGTAGCTTTTTTCTATACTTCACAAAAGAAACAATTAAATTAAATATTCTTGGTGACAGTAAATTTAAAATAAGTTGTCCTTTTTTATGGGCACCGACTTCTAAAGGGTTAAAACGAATTTTTTGATTCGTTTGTTATTCTAATTAAATAATTGCCTCACATATGTAAATGTTTTGTATACTAGTAAATAAATGTAAATATTGCATATATTTTTATGAAGTAATATAAGATGTAAAATGCAAATCGTGTTGAATATCAGAAAGGAATATAACACGTAAAAAATATTCTAATTCGCTTCAGCCGGCACGAATATGTTAAAGAAACAAAGCCCAAAGGAAACAATGCTGTGAATTTTCAAGACGAAATATTAAAATATTTCTGAGTGACATTTTATCCTGATCATAAGTTTTCTATCATTAATTAACAAACTATTTCCATATTATACTTTTTTCCAATCATAATAAAAAAATTCATTATCCGAAAAACCGCAACCGTGAAATAAAAGAATTCCATTTAATAGCATTTCTAAATTAGAGGTGAAAATAACGATAGAAAAATTGCTAATAATGACAGGGATGGTTATTTCAGATTAATTAGCTGATTAATTTCTTTCGGTAAAAATTAATTAAAAATGTATTGAAAGAAAAATTTATAAAAAGGAATGCATAATTAACACTTTTTGCTACACTAATGAAAAAATAATTCCTATTTTGTTATAGTTTCCTCAAGATTGCACGGGGAAAAACTTATTTTTCTCTTTGTATTAAAAAGAATTGCAAATAATTTATTTTTCTTTCTTATTTATTTTTGTTCAATGAGGTTTGGACAATGTAAAATTAGAAAATGTAATACAGTTCTTATTTGTAAAAAGTTTAATAATATTTCCAATTAGAGTTGTAACTTTTGCAAATTCTATCAAAAATAGAAAATGTACTACAATTTTTATTAAAATTTTAATTAAATTTGCCAAGTGTAACAACATTTGCGAATGTTTGGGGGGGGAGGCTCCCCCCTGTCCCCCCCCCCCATAGCGAGGCCCCTGGTTAAAACCCCTCACAGAGCTAAGAAAGTTCGCTATAATTGCCGCTTATATGAATCAAAATCAAACATAATATTTAAAAGTTTTGGCGTATTTCGGAATCCGCCGTTTTATTGAATCAGATTTTATTTAATAGAAAGATTCAATTAAATGGCGAAAATTCTATTTAAAACTGTGAAAGTGCCTATTACATGGATTAATTAAGTAAAAATTGGTTATTTGAACTAAATCACATTTCTGAGATATATTATGCAAAAAGAGTGATGATTTCCTGCCACACAGATGCTCTTTCATTTCATTTTAGTTCAGCGAACATTCTAATTAATACTGATTATATTAACCGGCAAACACCTTTATCAGAAACTCAAAGCCCCCTCTAGAACCGAATTCTGCCTGCGCCACTGCCCGCAGCATAGAACTGTCCAGAAAACTGATTTGTAATGCAGTTGCAATGCAGAGTCAACTGTGCAGTTTGCAATGCAGAGTCAACAGTGCAGTTTGCATTGCAGAGTCAACAGCGAAGTTCACATGTAAAGCATGAATGAAAATCTTACTAAAAAGAAAGACGGAAAGTTTTACGCAAATTTCTTTTACAAGGAAGAAGAGCAAGTATGATTTTTTCAAATTTAGCATTGACAGCCAAGAAGGGACCCTTGCCCTCTCTCATGCTCATTTAGAAGCACTTGTCAAGCACTTTTTCATACTTAAAATCATATTAACCTTTTTTGTTGCTCACCAGAGCATTTTTAATACTTGTCATTCAAATTTTTTGATAAAAACTGAAGATTTTTATATCTTGAAAAGTAAAATATTTGCTGCCAAAATTTTATTGTTGTATTAGAATAATTAAGAAAGTTATTGCATTGTCATATAAAATGCGTGATGTCTGAAATATAAATCAAGTAGTCGAATGAAGATAATTACAGTGCGCTCACAACTTTATTCAAATAACTGAAACTAAATGCTTCGCAATAAAAACAAATAATTATGGTTTTCACGTGATTTATTTAATTTGAATGAATTATGTTACGTACATAAAAAAATATACTTATTTAAACTTGGTGGCAACGAAAAAAACTACAACAGCAACAACAAGAAACAATATTCAACTGGAACTTAGACACAAATTCGATTTTCTCAGCGATCATCAAACATACAAAGATGAAAAAAAAATCTATTTTAAGTTTTACCGAAAAGGATTAAAATAAACCAAAAATGAAGTTAATCTAGCCATAGGATCGTTAGCAATCACTTGTTGAATTTTAGGTCTTCATTTTTTTGTTGAAATTTAAATAAAAAACTACTGTAAACTACGATAATTTTTTTAATGCCATCATTTTATTCGTCTCGTCGAGTTCTATCTTTTGAAAAAAAAATCACTGTCGTACGTCAACTGGTTTGCCAGAAATTTCAAAAAGACGTTTGCATTTTCCATTTCTTAATCATATTGTACCAAACACTGTCGCGTTTGCTATGATCTGGGAGGAAATTAAAGGTTTGTCTTGAAATATTATTTCTTGTTGAAATTGTTATATCTTTTTAAACAGATGAAATAAAAGATATATTTTGATGAGAAATCTCGATTGTTCCTCGACCCACCAAAACAACTGCCGCGGTCCACCAGTGGGTCGCGACCCATAGATTGGGAACCGCTGGGATACAGGCACGTCAAAGTTACATAATTTAGTTTTCTTTCCATAAGGATTTTTCCGTTTATTCCGTTGTTAAACATAGGCGGCTTTTTGAACCGCTTAACGAGAGTGACGAAAGAAATCAAGTAAATATTTAAGACTAAATTTAACAGGCTGTTTTTGTCTTAAAAACAATAATTTTATCTTAACAATAACAATTAAGCACCAAATTTTATAATTTAGAACTTCCAAAATTTTCAAAATTGGTAGTGGTAATGTGTCTTATTGCTCTTGTAAAGCTGGCACCTATAGTTTTCCAGTTTCTCTCACAATCTTCCAAATTGCATTATTTTTCGCATTTAAGCTTTTTTCGGTACTTCTAGGTTATCCCGTCGACCAATTTCACCAAATTATACAAATCGCCAAACTAATAGCCAAATTACGCATGTTGACATAATTTTTATTTTAAATAACGAAAAAACAAATAATTAGTAGAATATTAATAAAAATATTAATAAAAAGTCGAAATAAAAATCACTTAAGGACATTTTAAACACGTGAATCGCATTTAATGTCATTGAATGTGACATTCACGATCATCCATTATTGGCATTTAATCTTATAGTTTGGCGATAATTTTTTTGGTCGACGGGATAACCTAGAAGTACCCTTTTTTCTCACAACTAAAAATCAATAGTAAACTTTGTATTATTTAATTAGCGAAATCTGAGAAAAAGAAGCCGAAATTTTCAATTAATTTTTAAGAGTTAATTAAAGAGAGTTATTTAAGAGTTGAATTTCAGAGTTTGTTCGTTTCAACAGCAAGAACATTCAAGCACCTTTTACAAGGTTCGCACAGTCCTTATGTTTTGTAAGGATTCTGGCACCACTATTAAAAACAAGAAAATTTACATTTATTTTTTAAAACACAAAATTCACAATTCCGGCCCTACTTCACAGTGTTCTGCAATGAAATACTTCTTAAAAAAATTCGTAAAATTTAGTGGTAAAACTCTGCGAACTCTGTTTTACCAGTATTTTATAAACGATATATGCCTTATTTATCTCTTTCCGGCACGGTCAAATTCTGCTAGTAAAATGAGAAAGAATCGACTGCCACCGGAATTTAAATACGACTTTTTAGACTCCTAAACTTAAGCTTTCACTGTAGAAGCAAAATTTTATTCAATTATTATTGGTGTCATTTACAAGTTTGAAATTAAATTGAGGTATCCTAGACTGGGCACAGTGTCAGGAAAAGTTCAATAATAATAATAATAATAATAATAACCTACTTTTAAGTACACCAACCAGTAATTTACGCTATTTCTGGTACTAAAACGCCTAAAATTTCATGAATTCCGTGATGTATGAAGACACTGTTTTATTAAGAAAAAAGAGTAAAATATGACAACTACATAAATGAAACCTAAAACAATTATTCGTAATATTGAAATGTTCATTTTATTTACACATCGAAAATATAATTATTCTCATATATGCTGTGTCCGCTAAATGTCACATCCGAAACCTAAAACCTCCCACTTACCTCAATAAATGCCATAAGATATTGGAATACAGTGCAGTAAATAATTTTTTATCGAATCAATGGCCACCACATCTGGAAAATATTTTTGTGGGTTGTGAACGGACATGCGAGAGAAATGAGGTGTTAAACGTTAAAAGTTGTAGCTTAAAAGATAAAAAGATGAAGGCTGAAAATTTAATTTAAAAATGCTTTACAATGGTTAGAAAATCATGATTAATAAATGCTTTAACACATAATTTCATGAAAATTGAAACTTTTTTTAACCTAACTCAATTTTCAGCATGACATTTTTGAATTGATTACCTTCTATTGTTTGGCAGGTTCGTACAAGGCTCGTTTGCATCAGGCGATTAAGAAAATTTTTGGTATTTTCATGCCAAAAATTTCCTAGGTTACTGGTTGGGTGACCCAAATATTAATCTAAGAAAATTTTTGCGTGATGTACTGAAAGCCTTTGAA
Source organism: Maratus speculifer (assembly GCA_964019185.1). Classification (NCBI taxonomy): domain Eukaryota; kingdom Metazoa; phylum Arthropoda; class Arachnida; order Araneae; family Salticidae; genus Maratus; species Maratus speculifer. The sequence continues at coordinate 58,686,334 of OZ025293.1, forward strand.
GTATAAGAACTAGAGTAGTTGCAGAAATTATTTTCAAATTGTCTTGAAATCGGCCATACTCCATCATTTTTCAAGCGGTACTATTACGTCATTTCCGATCGTATAATTCGAGGATGAAAATATTCATTTTAGTCCAGAAATATTACTTAGTTACAGAAGCCAAATATTTAAGGCAATCGAAAAATTTCATTTTATTTTTAACACATTCTGGGTCGAAAAATTATTGTTTGATTCGCGAATTATACACCGGATATTACGGTATAATTAAAGATAGCTTTATTTAACCCTTTAAACTCTGATGGCTGAATTTTCTACCACTTAATTTTTTTTTTCGAAATATTGCAGTGGCACCGGAATATTCAACCAAATTTATTTGAAAATTATTTAATGCTTTCTTCTTGTATATCTTAAAGTGAATTTAGTCTTTGCAAAATAATGCTACCAATGTGACATTTGAAAATTTGAAGAAAAATCCACCTCAGCTCACAGGATTAATGTCTGTTTTGAAATATTATATAAAGCAAAATTTAGTGCATGCTAATACTTGTATTAAAATAATGCAGAATACCCTGATGTACGCCATTGTATTAACCCATTCGTGCCCAGCATCTTTTGCGTAAATTTTATTTGGTTGGCACCACTATTTTTAGAAGATTTAAGTTTAGTTCATTAATCACGAAAATGCATCATTTAAATAAAATAATTATTGCTTTTCTTTTTTACCGGTGTCAAAAACAGTGCTGAATGCACCTTTTGAAGCGTCCCTAAAAAGGGACGCTAGGCACTAATGGGTTAAAAATGACGAGAGGGATGTTACCTAGCCTTCCAAAATTCACTGCTTCAAATGTGTGATGAAATTGGGTGACATTTTGCAAGCTTCGAAATTCACATGACCCACCAGATTCGACTGCACCCCTGAAAAACAGGAAAGGTGCTAAGACCTTTTAAAACTTTTGACACTGCTGCAAATTCAGCCCACAAGCATTTTTGGATATCAAGATCCAATATTCTAAAAACACTACTACCTGTGCTTATTTTCCAGAAGATAATAACATTGGAGAACTGTCTCTGAGTGAAATGTAGCTGGAAATCAGTATGTTAAAGTGATTGTAGGTACAGTTTATTCAATAGTTACAGAAGTTGTTGAAACGCCGTCGATTTGCCAGAGGTTTAGCTTCTTTCTGATGAAAACCCATTTTCCAAGAGAAATGAGGTACCGCTTAGTACGGAAAACATTTTACAAATAAACTTTATCAAAATTAACACAAATCTACGTCTGCTTAAGAGATTTTTATTGTAGGTAGTCTTAAGCGAATGAATAATTTCGATATTCGAATAAATCATTCGTACATGTGCTTAACAATAACTGCTAATGTTCGTATTTCTTGAATCAATTGCCAATAAATATTTGTTAAAAATAAGCGGTTCATTATTTTAATTAGAATTAAATCAAGAGACGCACGAGATAAATATTCACTTGAATGACAAATTCATTACACCCATCACTAACTTTAAGAAACACTAAGACTATTAAACTTGCAATATACTTTCTAAGTTACATCTCAAATATGAAATAGCGAATTATGAAGGCTGTAATAATTACGAAAATGTGAAGAAACAGGAATTTACACAGCCTCAAACTTGTAAACAATCAACTGTAAGCGGCTCTTTAAAAACACTGACTACCAACGTATCCAGTGAAGTTCCACTTGGAAAGTTGAATATTTTTTTTCCCTTTATTTAAACAACCTATTCATTAAGAATATCTGTCATGACTAAGGCGAAAATGCATATTTTATTTTACTGGTGGAATTTTGACTATACGGTTTGGTAATCTTTAGACAACATGAATAATTCAACTGTCAATGCCAGTGAAGGATATTATAATATCTCTTAGACTAACATCTACGAATGTAAACAATCCGACATTTTTCACTTCCCATGACTGAACATTTTTAACGAATAAAGCTTTTAAATAAGGCTAAAATCTGTATTCATTAAATTCTAGTTATTAATTTTCTAATTAAATTTTAGTATATCTATTTGGGCAGCTACTATTAACATTATGAACGTAAAAGTAATTTTTTCTGAAACTTGTAAAAAAAATCGGACCCGAAAGAGTTTTAACAAAAATGTTGGTCCTCGTGAACCCTTCTCTCTCCCTTGTAGATTTGAACCACATTTCTCTAACTAAACTCACATTCTAGTATGCTTTACGATGATTTTGTTTATCTTAACATGATTGTATGTTAATCAATAAAACAAAACATAAGAACAGAAAAAAAAGTCGGAAAAATTATTTTTTGGCCTGAAGAATGTTTTTCCAGGCAACATTTAATATAGTATATGTATTTCTCTTATGTTGAATAAAAAAGTGGTTAGAAGGTTTTAATGAAACAGAAAATTGAAGAATGTTTAATATGTGGAGTTTTTTTTTTTTTTTTTTTTTTTTTACATTAATAAAGGAAATGTGTTTCGTGAGCGTTTTCGATAAATCGTATGTAATAACGAGGTACCGTAATTTCGGGTGTATAAGCCGCGGATCAAACAATACTTTTTGGAACCAGAAATCTTATTTAGTGATTGAAGACAAATATTCACGTCGATCTAAGTAGTTACATTTTTTTCTTAAAAATTTCTGGGTCGAAAAAGAATTGTTTAATCCGCGGCTTATACACCCAAAATTACGGTAATTAAAAAAACTGTTTTCGTTTAGCTAACATTGGCTTCGTTTAGCTAACGAAGTGACGTCGATTTAATTGTTTAACGATTTTTGTTTTAACAATTAATTGTTTAATTGTTTAACGACTTTAACGATTTAAGTGTTTTCGTTTAGCTAACATTGGCATTCGTTTAGCTAACAAGTGACGTCATTGTGACGTCACTGTGACCATGCATGCTATGAGGGATGTTTCAGGCGTAATTCCAATATTTGAAATCAGAATATCTTCGGGCGACTTTTTTTTCACTGTTTCATTTGCCACAATTTATGAACAGGTAGACTTTGGGTACTAATAACTAATCACCTAAGGAAATCCCATGATTTGAATCATAGACTGTTAAGGCCATTTTTATATTAAAGTCATATCAAAATACAATTTAAAAAACTATCTTTTTTAGCTATAAAAAAGTATTAATGAAATCTAATTTCTCACCAAATAATATAAATATCTATATATTTAAAAGACTAGGCTGTTCTTTTAGCCATCAGCCCTGAGCTTTCTACTAAACCGATTTTGATAATTATTTCTTTAACCCTTTAATTCCCATGCCAGAACACGTTCTATAAATTATGTAGTTCATTTCACACCAGAAAAATTCAATGGCTAATTTCGTTTTATTTAAATATGGAATGTTCTGTTATTGATTAAAGCAAATATTGTTGTTTTAATTTTCTGGTGGGAACTGAAATATACGAATTAAAGATCGGTGGTTTAAGACCTAAACCACTGGGGAGCAAAGGGTTAAACAAAAGGTCTGTACATGTAAATGTGTCCACACTCGCTATTTTTTAACATAGTCCAATTTTTATACTTTAAGTTTAATTTTATATTTTGTTTTATGACATCGCTTTTCATTGGTGACAAACGGGTTGCTTCCACTGCTGAAGAGAGAAAGGAAGCAATGGGAATTATTATAATATTACGGATGCCATTTTCATATTACAATTAAAAATGATTATATAAAAACTTTCCAGCAAACAAAATTATCACCATTTAAAATAACGCATTTTTACTCGTAGCTGTTACAGTATATCCTTCTATAGTAAAAAAAAACTAGCCTTAAAAGGAATGACTCCTGGAATGATGCTGATGTGGAAGATTTCCGGAACTAACGAATCCGGGTTGTCCACTCCTTCCATGAGTCGAATAGACCAATCAGGAAAGGACTCCGTCTATGCATCGCCATATGGGTTACCATAAAGAGAGGAAAGGTTACCATCGCCAACAATCGCCAAATTTGTCGCCAACTTGGCGATATATCGCCAAATTTGGCGACCAAAATTTGTTGTCAAAAGTGACGCCAACTTGGCGAAAACTGTAATATTTCGCCAAATTTTTAATTTCTTTACAACACAAGTCATTTGATACATCATTTGAGAGGTTTGCAACTCTTATTCATATAATGGATGTCTTGTGTGTTATCCCCCATTCTGCTCCCCAGGGGGGACACATTTTTAATTTCTTTACAACACCAGTCGTGTTACACAAGATTTGAAAGGTCTGCAACTGCTTATTCATATTATGGATGTCTTGTGTGTCACCCCCACACTCTGCTCTCCCCAGGGGGGCGTGACATTTTTAATTTTTTTACAACACCAGTTGTGTGACACATCATTTGAAAGGTCTGCAACTGCTTATTCATATTATGAATGTGTTGTGTGTCATCTCCCACTCTGCCCCCCAGGGGGGCACACTTTTAATTTCTTTACAACACCAATTGTGTGACACATCATTTGAGAGGTCTGCAACTGCTTATTTATATTATGGATATCTTGTGTGTAACCCCCCTCTGCCCTCAGAGGGGCGTATTTTGTAATTTCTTTACAACACCAATTTGTGACAGATCATTTGAAACGTCTGCAACTGTTTATTCATTTTATGGATGTCTTGTGTGTCACCCCCACTCTGCCCCTTAGGGGGGCACATTTTTAATTTCTTTACAACACCAGTCGTGTGACATATCATTTGTGAGGTCTTCAGCTGCTTATTCATATTATGGATGTCTTTTATGTCGCCTCCTACTCTGCCCCCTAGGGGGGCACATTTTTAATTTCTTTACAACACCAGTCGTGTGACATCATTTGAAAGGTCTGCAACTGCTTATTCATACCATGGGGTAATGACGAGCGCAGCAAACAGGGGCAGTCAATAATTTGGAATCGCGAAGCGATTACGCGGGGGGTTGGCGAGCATAGCGAGCAGGGGGGCGGAACCCCCCTAGTATAAAAAAAAATTTTGCCAGTGGAGTACTGTTTTGTAATTCAGATTCCTTGATTGGCAATACTTTTTGGAAATATTAAAATTACCGTAATTTCATGTAGATAAGCCGCAGCAGAAACAATTCTGTTTCGACCCAGAAATTTTCTAAAAAAAAATATAACATTTTATATCGCAGTATATACTTATCTTAAATTACTGAATTGATTTTCTGGGTCGAAAATGAATTAACGTTAAATTATAGTTAATATTAATTAGTGTTGCCAGTGGGCTACTTTTCTTTAATTCCGATTTTTGTTTGCCACCATTTTTAAATGGTAAAATTCGCCTTATAATTACATATAAATTAAGGGGAAAACAAGTGGTATTTTACCATTTCAAAAAAGTGTTGACAACCAAGAACTCTGAAATAAGAAAAGGCAGCCCACTGACAGACATATAATTTAAGGGAAAAACAGGTGGAATTTTACCATTTCAAAAAAGTGTTGACAATCAAGACCTCTGAAATAAGAAAAAGCAGTCTTTGGCAACACTGTGCCGACCTGGAGAACTTTCATACGCGACCACCCATCGATTTCCGCTCACCCTCTTATATTGTAATTGTGATTCCTAACCATGTTCTCTACCTACTCCCCAAGTTTATTCACGACTATTTCGGACACCCCACATAATGAGTCCCATTGGTGAAATATAGATTTGGGTATTCGACTTATAATATATTTCTTTTTTGATTTTCCACTTAATAGCAAAATTAGAGATAGCACATCTACAATATATTTTCTTGCATTGAGTAATGTTAAATTGACAAAAAAATTACCTTTAAAAAATTTAAAACTTTTTCTTATTATTTTTAAATGCTAACAGTTACCGACATTTTTATTTTAGAGTATCACTGTTTACCAATAATGATCATTGTCTTTAAAACCGTTTGGAATCTGGCGTCTGTTTTGCAAATTCTATTGGGTCGGCACCGCTTTTTTAAAAGAAGTCGTTTTAAATTACACAATATCTAAAATTTTTCAATAAGATAAGGAATTTTTTTCTTTATTAGGGATGCAAAAAGCAAATTTTGCAAAACAAAGATAATATCCGTCAGACTGAACATACGGGTGAAACGGACCAGTAGAAAATTTTCGTCATTAATAAAGCGAATATTTCCATTCGAATATAATCATGTTCAAGGACTGTCAGATATAACTGCATGTGTTGAGAAAAGAATTACGTAGACAATATTACTAACGTACATTTCTAAATACAAAAGCGAAAATTACCAGTAGTCAATTAACCTCGGAAACGAAAATATTTTTATGGTTCTATTATTTAAAATTCCTGGCACAGAAAGCTTAATGAATTTCAAATATTACGTGATTGTTTTACACTAGAACGCCCGGAAATTCTACTCAAGTTTGAAAATAATATTTATCACCAGAATTTTTATTCAAAATTATTTAATTGATTTATTTAACGTAAATTTGCGTGGATTAGATTTAAATTATTTCAAGAAAATTTTTCTCGTTCGAATTAAAATATAGTTACATGATTGGAGTCGAATCGACTCCATCCGGGCGTTCTAGTGTTTAAAAGTGCATGATGCATTATGAAACAACTATTAGAGACTTGCCAAAATAGCAACTCGAGTTTAGAGCTTTACGTTGCGTGGTGTAGAAGAGTAATTTGCACTTAACCACGACTACACATCGCTCTTAGTATACATATATGTATGCTGTAGTTTATTTTCTTTTTATGGAATATAAAAGAGGCTGAAATATTTTAGGTAGCATAAAAATCGTGTACTTAATAAATTATGTAAAAGAAATGCCTCGTAAAATTAAGTAAATAAAATTGTTGAATTATTATAAAAACTATGGAGAAAGGAAACTTAAATAGTATATGCCTGGCTTGAATAATCCCGTGCTATATTTAACAATGTCATCATTGTTATTAGAAATGCGTGGCTAGCCCCCCCAAATTTTTTGTTCGACATTAACACATTCGCTGCCAGCTACGAGAATACTCATAGTTGGTAAACTGGGTTTCCTTCATAGCTACGAGATAACTCGTTATTCATATACTTATCTAAATAGCTGATTACGAGTATTGCCGTAAAAAAAAACATGCATTGTTTAGGTGTTTAGCACACAGAAATAGACTAAATAATACATTTGGCGTACTGAAATGGGCCATTTATTTCTATTTAAGAATTCAAGACATAACATCAGAGATATGACTTTAGTATCTGTGAACAGATGCACTATCTCAGCTTTGGCAGCAAACGTGTTAATAGTCGTAATTTAGTGGCAATAAACAATAAACAAGACTTTTTTGAAGGCCATAAACATAATACTACTAAGAAATTAAATTCGTAAATAAAGCCGTGTATGTTTTATTTATTGGATTCTTTTCCACACTATCCACTGTACTGTCATCTATTTACTGCAATGGTACTCGACATGGTTGCTAGTTTCGCCTTCATTTTTATTCAAAAATTTAATATTCATTGAAGGAATAAAGAATAGTGTTTTTTAAATTATTTATTTAACGACATTTAGTAATCATTTAAAGTAAAAATTATTCTTCCGAAATTTCCGGTGTGAATTTGAAATTTTGGATTAAAATTAGAGGCCTGATTGGCAAAACTGGCACTTACTTATAATAAAAATTGTAAGATATGTAATACATCATAGAATTTCTAATTTGCATGCATCTTGCGAATTGTTACGATTTTTGGCCACGAGTATTTTCTAAAGGTTTTCTCTCCTTTATATATATATATATATATATATAATAATTTCTAGGTAAGTAATTTCTAGGTATGAATATGGTACCAGCATATTTCGGATCAGAAATCATTCCCTAGAAGTGTTCCTTCAAATGAAAATCGCCAATTGTTTTAACACAATATAAAGTGCGCGCAAAATTTATAGTTAGACAGTTCAAAAATTCTAAGGAGTTGTGCACAAAATTTTGAGGTTAGACATTTTTATTTAATATCAATTCAGAATCACTGCATAAAATTCCAAGAATTTTTTTAAGAGTAATTAAACCCAAACATTAGACTCAGAAATTCTTGTTACACGCTGCTTTTCGCAGAATTGCAATTGTTATCCTGATGGTTACGCCTTCATTCTGGTACCTTTAACTTTTCACGGGCAGTGTAAACTACTCTTTTTAATCTTCAGGCTGTTTGATACCCATCTTTTTTTATTTAAATAGTGTAATTAGGTTATTTTAGTATGTAACTTATTTCTACTTTCAAAAAATAGTGACTCTCAAACAATTTGATTTATTTAAGTTATTTATTTATTTTTTTTAAAAAACTAGTCTTATCGGGCGCGAAAAATTAACCTTTGAGCTCTGTTAGGTGAATTTCTTCAAAATTATTGAATATCACACAGGCATAAATATTATGAAAGCAAAAAATTCGGTTTACTACATACACGAAAAAATGCATTAATTTCTTTTCAAATAAAGGGTATAGCCGGGTTTCATAGTAAAATATGTCCTTGAGTCAACCACATCGAGTCCTACATGGATCGATAGCCCATAAAAAAATTCATTTCTCCGTAGTTTTAAGTTTGTATCTCAAGACTAAAGGGGGTAATGACTCTAAATGCCTGTTTTGGAAAAGTGTGCATTGTGACGAAACTACTAATCAAATTTCAACGAAAAAAAATAAGGGATGTAAAAAACCACCATACGAATGTTTGACAATTTTTTTCAGATTTTTCTTAAACAAAAGAACACGTTTTCTAACATTTTTCCTTTTTTTAAATGAATATTTTAATTAAAAATAAACTGAAATTTCTCAGTGACCACCTTAATTTTTTTGCATGAAATACTATGAGACATGATGCATATTCACTATCAATTTCAACTATCTACGTATGGTGCATCATATTAAAAAAGGCAAAATCATGTAATGTGGGGGATAATGTGTAATCGGTAATGTGGGGCGTGTCTTGGACAAATTTCACGCCTTCTTTTCAAATCTCACATATGAATTCACACGATATTTTTAAAAGAAGGCGTGAAATTTGTCCGAGTCACGCCTCAAGTTTACGCCAAAACATGATTTTGCCCTTTTTAGGCGCATTCGTAACTATGTAAATACGTAGCACATATTGTTGTCGCTCAGTCCGTCCGTCCGTCTGTCTGTCTGTCCGTCTGTCCGCACATAACAACGCAAAAACTACCCAACCGAATCGTCTGAAATTTAAAATACATACTTATTACATTATTTTGTCGAGTCATTTCAAATTTTATAAGAATCGGATGGATAGATCAATTACAGGGGCAATCAAAAGAATTCCATTGCATTACGCTCAATGGGGAAAAAAGTTTCAAATGCCTTTTAATCGCTTGAAATTTAAAATACATAATTATTACATAATTTTGTCGAGTTATTTCAAATTTTTTGGTAATCGGGTGCATAGATCAATTACAAGAGCAATCAAAAGTATTCAATTACATTATGGTCAATGGGGGAAAAAGTTTCAAATGTATTTTATACGTTTGAAATTTAAAATACATAATTATTACATAATTTCGTCGAGTTATTTCAAATTTTATGAAAATCGGATGCATAGATCAATTACAGGGAGAATCAAGAGTATTCCGTTACATTACGGTTAATGGGGAAAAATTTTTCAAATGCATTTTAATTGTGTTACACTCATTCGAACTTAATAAAATTTATATGCAACTATAAAGTACATATTGTAATATACATTTTGCATAATTTGTGGTGCAAAGAACATTTGTTATTGATTTACAAGGCCACACAAAAGTATTGCATTCCATAATGGTACAGGGAGAACATTGTTTGATGAGCGTTTTAATTGTAATTCACTATTTACAATTTTATGAGATTAATATATGAGAGTAATATTTTTAAAACTTCGTTATCGTACGAACGCACCTCATTTGCTACGCTTCACTTGCAATTTCCAACTTGTTTTAATATGATGCACCATACGTAGAAAGTTGAAATTGATAGTGAATATGCATTATGTCTCATAGTATTTCATGCAAAAAAAATTAAGGTGGTCACTCAGAAATTTCAGTTTATTTTAAATTAAAATGTACATTTAAAAACAGGAAAAATGTTAGCAAACGTGTTCTTTTGTTTAAAAAAAATCTGAAAAAATTGTCAAACATTCGTATGGTGGTTTTTTACATCTCTTATTTTTTTCTTTGAAATCTGCTTAGTAGTTTCGTCACAATTCGCTCTTTTCCAAAACAGTCATTTAGGGCCATTACCCCCCATGGTCTTGAGATACAAACTTAAAACTGGGGAAAAATGAATTTCTTTTTATGGGCTATCGATCCATGTAGGACTCGATGTGGTTGACTCAAGGGCATATTTTACAAAGAAACCCGGCTATACCCTATCGACTTTTCAATCACTAACGTGAAATTTGGCAATTAAAACTAAGTCGAAATAAATTTTCTCATCTGCGGTCCAAGGGGTTAAAAAGTTTGGTACCATTGTACCCACTCTGGAAATGCACCTTGGTATCTACACTTTTACTCATTTTTTATTGTTATAAATGTAAATTATACCAAAGCTTGAGTATCAAAAGCATAAAAAACCCCTTTTTCTACTTAGCTGAGTACGTCTACCAAAGTACGTGCAAGTAAAACTTTTTTCAGGTGATCAGAATCATAACTGTTTTTGTTTACAAATTTATCCCATGTCCAAATCACTCTGGAATTCTGATATTTTCCAAGGAAAAATTTTATTTATAAGTTTTGTATAAATGCACCATGGGGAGCGTTTTTCTTGGAATTGTTGTAGAAACCTATCGTGAATTTCTTTTTAAAAAATTACTGGTTTTCAAAAAACGAACCAGGGGCCGCCCTGACATTGTGATTAATTTTCGACCAGTAATTACATCTATAAATCTGATAATGCCGAAATGGGAAAGTTATTCAAACCTGTTTTTTTTTCTATTTTTTAATGTGTCAAAACCTGAAAATTTTAAGTTAGAACCAAACAGACCTCTGAACGTTTGTATATGCGTATTTCCATAAGCACTTTTCTGTTAGACACAGACCACGGTTTTCGGATACCAGTATTTTAGAGCGGAAAAATGTGATTTATGTTATCAGAGATGTCACTTTAATTGAATAAGGCCATGCAAACCTTTAGAAAATAACGGTGGCACACAAGTTTAATAGTTATTAGTAATTTGTCTTACACGACATGGGTTCATGGAAATACCCATACATAAAGTTCACTTGAAGCATAATCTTAAGCCCTTAATTTTCGTTTTTGTTTTTTAAATAATAAACTAAAATTAGGGACCAAACAACACTTATTTGCAGTAAAATATGTGCGTTGTTTAACAAAATTTATCTGCCAATTAATAAAGCAAAACAAACAATTAAAGTTTTGTGGTGTCCAAAGATTTACTAACAAAGAAACAAACTCCTCTTTCCCGAGCGGCGGTCAGAATAAAACTGTTAAGATGTTAGTAATTATGTGATGCAATTATTTATTTTTTATTAAAGAAAAATATTCCCAGGAAACTACTGTTATCTAACTTAAAATTTTTCCGGTTAGGATACCTTCAAGCGCAAAAAGATCAACATGCCCTGAATATTAATTTATTTTAATGATATTATCCAAAACTCTAGGATAATTACTGCTATTTTCATTGGACCTTAGTAAGAATAGACTATAGAAATTTTGAATGAATAGAATGCTTCGTTGATGAAACGGTAAAAATAAATGTGGCCTTTTAATTGCTCGAGAAGAAAGCTTGTTTTGAGACCATCGAACCCATTAACTTAAATTTGCTGAATTCTTTAGAATTAAAGCTTATACATTTGTTCGCTTCATTAGTTAAAATATCTAAGTAATAATTATTATATTTATAAAGTTTAAAGCTTTGAGATTATATAACTTGAATTGTTATGCTTGAATTAATTTCTGAAGTTGATATCATTTTTGACATGAAAAATTTATTTTAATTTTACCCTGTCGTATCATACCGATTCCAGAGACGGACAAGATACATAACAGTAGGTCGATTGTCACAACTATATTTTAATGCTATGCTTCTTCTTCATATATCTCTGATTATAAAGAGAATATTAATGTTGAAATTTAGGAAATTTTGAAATCCTGCGCATCTTTCCACCAATGCAGTTCCTTTAATAATTTAAGACCTCTGACTAAGAGTTTAATTTAAACTGTTTCAGTCTTGGCTTTACAAATCTATTACTGTTTGAGTCTAGAAAACGCAAAGCTTTAGGATTTGATTACATTTACACTATACGATTATTTGCTTGCAAGATAAGGAATGTTTTGCTGCTGCTGAGATAGCAGTTAGATGCAGTATTCTAATTCATCTATCGATTTGTAGAATTGTGAGCTAAATATAGAATAGTTATTGTATTTTTGTAACCTCATCTACCCTTCTTTCACTTTGATAAGGAAATTCATATGAACGTAAGTGGGTATTTTAAAATTTGAATATATTTTATTTTTTATCTGCTTAAATCTTTCCATCTTCTTATTGTAAAAGAAATTTACCCAGGGTGCACTTGAGATTTGCCTTATTTTTAATTACTTCGGAATTTCAAAGATATTTGTTTAGATGTGGCGCACAGTGGTGCAAAACCAAAAAATTTGGCCAAAAGGCGAAAAATGAAGTTTCAATGTAGGGAATTTTGATTATATAGTTAATTAGAATAATGTTTGGACAGTCAGAATCTGCATTTAAAATAAGAGATTAGAGAGAGATAAGAGCTTTGATATGAGAATCTGCGTTTTTACTTACCCATCATACGTAGTATAGGGTAAGTCTTGCAATCGTTTTGAAAATCGAAAAAAATTTTTGACGGATTTACACGTTTCGGACACTGGAGATTCCGAAAAACATATTTTTAGAAAAAAAAATTTGCCGTCCGTCCGTCTGTGTGTCTGTGAGTCTGTCTGTCTGTCTGTCTGTCTGTCTGTAACCGCTCTATCTCTCGAACAAATTGAGATAGAGACTTGAAATTTTGTATGTGCTTAGTATGTAAGAATGGGACGAAGCCTATTTAATATCAGTAATCTCGATTATCCGGAACTATTTTTTTCGGACTCTCGAAAAATTCGTTCTGATGAAAGGTATATAAAATTTTTCGATTTTTTTTATTTTAAGGAGTGGACATAAAAGGCAATAAATTAACACAAATTTTGCATAAAAAACGAAGTCGATCGGACTATTAGTTGTTGAGATATTTATAATCCTGTTTTTCACATTCTTTGATTTTTCATGACCCTGTATTTCATTCAAATTTTAATTCAAAGATATCTTTTAATTGCAAATGAGACACTTAATTCGATGCAAGAAACCGTTAGTGAATATGATGATTATTTTTAGACTTACAAGGATGTTTATTTTATGCAATTCAGTGCTACTTGAATAGTTTGGCGTTTCATACAATTTATTGAAATTGGTTCATCAGAAATTCATTAATAGAGCATTATGATGTGTTAAAAATATTTAAACATACGTTTATATTTTGTTTTGGAATTGTAATGCATTTTATAAATTGTTTACATATGTTATGTTTTCATATATTGTGTTATGCATATTCAAGATGGGTAAGTATTACGGTGGCCTCCAACGACTAGTTTCAAATGTAATGCTTGAAGGGATATCATTTGGAGCGAAGAAAAAGAGCATAACAAGGGTTATTCTAAATACGCGCAACAATTTTCCTTATAATCCAATTATAATAATTTAAAATGGATTCACACTATGATAGTGTGTACTTTATTTGCATGAATTACAAAAATTATATTAAGCACGTAAAAATTAATAATTTCATAATTACTTTTGTATAAAATATTTTATTTTTTTGCTTTCAAATATAAATAAAGAATACTGCCCAGTTAAACTGAAGGCATTGAGCTCACAGGCTACAAATACTAATTGCACATTAAAGCTTTATATTTTCAAGGGTTAATTCCGTTCGAAAAAAAAATTTAAGAAGGGGAAACAGCTCTCCCCTTTTCTCTTTTTTTATACTTAATCATTGAACCTCCTATAATATCAAAGACATGCTTTATCATATAAAAAATCTATATCCAAAATTCAGAGCAAATTAGATAATTCTTAATAAAAACCCATTTAGCATTTATATAATTTAAAAAGAGTTATCCCCCTCTTTTATACTTAACCATTAAACTTCCAAAACTATTCAGAGATTTGAACGAAATCTGAAAATTCTGCTTGAAAAACCCATTTATATAAATTAAGGGGGGGGGGACATTAGAACCCCTGTTCCCCTTATTTATACTTATTCAATGAACACCTAATAACAGTCACGGAATCGCCTCATCAGAATGATCCTAATCTAAATTTTGAACGAAAATTAATTCTGCATGAAAATCCCATTTATATCAACTAACGGGGGGGGGGGCATTAGAGCCCCTGTTCCCCCTATTTATACTTATTCAATGAACACCTAATAACAGTCACGGAATCGCCTCATCAGAATGATCCTAATCTAAATTTTGAACGAAAACTTAATTCTGCATGAAAATCCCATTTATATCAACTAACGGGGGGGGGCATTAGAACCCCTGTTCCCCCTATTTATACTTATTCAATGAACACCTAATAACAGTCACGGAATCGCCTCATCAGAATGATCCTAATCTAAATTTTGAACGAAAACTTAATTCTGCATGAAAATCCCATTTATATCAACTAACGGGGGGGGGATTAGAACCCCTGTTCCCCCTATTTATACTTATTCAATGAACACCTAATAACAGTCACGGAATCGCCTCATCAGAATGATCCTAATCTAAATTTTGAACGAAAACTTAATTCTGCATGAAAATCCCATTTATATCAACTAACGGGGGGGGGGCATTAGAACCCCTGTTCCCCCTATTTATACTTATTCAATGAACAACTAATAACAGTCACTGAATCGCCTCATCAGAATGATCCTAATCTAAATTTTGAACGAAAACTTAATTCTGCATGAAAATCCCATTTATATCAACTAACGGGGGGGGGGCATTAGAACCCCTGTTCCCCCTATTTATACTTATTCAATGAACACCTAATAACAGTCACGGAATCGCTTCATCAGAATGATCCTAATCTAAATTTTGAAAACTTAATTCTGCATGAAAATCCCATTTATATCAACTAACGGGAGGGGGCATTAGAACCCCTGTTCCCCCTATTTATACTTAATCAATGAACACCTAATAACAGTCACGGAATCGCCTCATCAGAATGATCCTAATCTAAATTTTGAAAACTTAATTCTGCATGAAAATCCCATCTATATCAACTAACGGGGGGCATGAGCCCCCCCGTTCCCCCTCTTATACATATCGAATGAACTCCAAAAACTAATCAGGGAAGCGCCTTGTCAGGATATACCTACATACAAAATTTCAAGTGGATCAGATATTTTTATCATGAGTTATCGCGTTACGTACATACGAACATACATACAGAACGGACGGGCACATAAGCTCTCAGGCTATGATAGCCTGTGAGCTAAAAAGTTTAAAAGTTCCAGTGTTCTGCAACAAAATTTAATGGAAATAATAGCTCGGACTATTATCTAATGATTCGTGAAAAAAATCAGTTTCCATTAACTGCCATTATTCTATTCACGCATATTTTAGTAACTGCGAGTGAAAATTCCACTTTTTTGCCTTCTTCAAAAATTCCGAAATTGATTATTTTATTACATAAATTTAGCTGACAAATATTTTTGAAATTTTTGGATTATTCAATTTTTTAATAAATTATTACCTTTTATGTTAAAATTAAGTAATATAATTATAAGAATAAATCAATTTGATAAGTAAGTTATTTAAAGAAAAAATGAACATAATTCTCCATTACTAGCTCAATGGAATTTTTTTTTATGTGTATAGGTGATAAGTTTGTTCATTCTATTATAAATAGACGAACTATCTCGTCAATGCCAATCTTTGCTGGATCATACTGCTGAGTGTATTTGATTAACGCGAATGGCTGTAAATAGAAATCCTATTTTCGAGTACATTAGAAATCTGGATTTGATTTGAAAATGAGGATAGGATTGCAAATCTGGTCAAAGTACTTTTGAACAAAAATTTATCAATGGCGATGGTAGAAAATCATGTTCTAATATATTTTTCACTTCTCCAAAGCCCCTAGAACCCATAAATGATGCGAATAATGCTTAAAACGTTATCTTAAAAAATCCGAGATCTTCATTTCACTAGGCTCAACAAGATCCATTTTTTACACGAAATATAGAAGGTACCGTCTGTGAAACAGATTATAATAAACATCAAGCGAATAATTTTTAAATACAATAAAATAATAAATTTTTAAATATATTTATATATTTAAATAAATAAGAATTTTCAAATCTTTATATCAAATAAAAAAATATCAAATACATTTTTAAAACATGAAAATATGAAGGTAGAAATGAAAACGTTTAAACTTCTCATTCATGTGGGGGAATTGCACTGAGCATATTAAGAAAATTTACAATATCTCACTATACAATTATCTTACTGGTAAAAATGAGGTATTAAAATATTCACAATCAAACATGCTTTAATTCAATATCTCTCAACAAAAATAACTTTTAGGATCAATTTTGAGATAAATTCGATTCTTTGGTGCTAGTTCTTTCCTTCACACAATCTTTAGCATTCATTCTGTAGCTTTCTTTCAATTTTCATACCAAAATTTTTCCTATATATACCAATATTTGAAATCTTGTATTTGCCTGCAGAAGAAATAAATGCGATCAATAAAAATAAATTTTCATTTATTCTTATACTATCAAGAGAAGGAAAGCAGACGATAAATATATATACAGTGCCTCACACAAATGATGGGACACTTGTGCTTTACAAAAGGAAACTAATCAAATGAATTAAAAAAAACATGTACACATTTTTTGTGGGTGTGTTTCATATTTAAATTTTGTAAAGATTATTACATAACATACACTTTGTCAAAATATTAAAACATTAATTTAATAAAAATACAAATGTTTAGAACGGAGCAAAAAATAGCTCACATAAGTGATGGGACACCATTATATATGCAACAAAAATCGTTTGAAATAAGCAATAAAAATATTTTTTGGGGTTTTATTTTTACTTAAAAGCAATTGGCAATAATTTATAAAACAGTCTGCAGTATTTCTCTCCAGTTTGTTTTGGAATTTTTGTGTTTTTTAGCTCTGTGTAGCCATGAATACTAAACGAAAAGAAACTTCGCCTGAAATTCGAAAATTAGTTATTAATTTGCATATTGAACGTGGAAAATCTATTAGAAAAACTGCTGAAACAGTTAACTTGAGTCGTTCAACAGTTTTTAATATCATTAAACGATATAAAAAGAATCATATGATTCAGGATAAAAGAAGACCTGACCGACCATCAAAGCTATCCAATGGAATAAAGCGAATTATCGTTCGAAATATTAAAAAAATCCAAGAAAAGGTGCTTCAAAAGTTGCTGCTGATTTACAAGCATTATATGGAATAATTGTTAATCCTGAGACTATTAGAAGGGTAATTCGATCTGCTGGATATCACGCTAGAGTAGCCAGGAAAAAATTCTTCGTAAGTGAAAAGAATAGGAAACTCAGACTAGCTTTCGCAAAATCCAACATAAATAAGAATTCTGATTACTGGAATAAAGTTATATTTGCTGATGAGAGTAAATTTAATATATTTGGTTCTGACGGTAGAATCTTGGTGTGGAGAAAACCCAGGGAAGAATTTCGCAAACAGAACTTGGTACCAACAGTAAAACATGGTGGAGGAGGAGTTATGGTATGGGGGTATATGTCGTCCGCTGGAGTTGGTAATCTTGTTTTTATTGACAGTATAATGGATCAGTACAAGTATATTGATATTTTAAAGCAAAATTTGAAATCTTCAGCACGAAAATTGAACCTTCATAACGATTTTAAATTCTACCAGGACAATGACCCCAAGCACACTGCTCTGAACGTTAGACTCTGGCTGCTATATAACTGTCCTGAAATAATAAAAACACCACCACAATCTCCAGACTTAAATCCCATAGAGAATATTTGGCAAGAATTGGAATCAAGAATTCGCAAACACACCATTTCTTCAAAACAACAACTAAAATCGGTGCTTCAAGAAGAATGGGGTAAAATCACTCCAGAAATCACAAAAAAATTAGACGAATCCATCCCAAAAAGATTAAATCATGTTTTAAAAGTTAAAGGAAATCCAACAAAATATTAAAACCTTTTAAAAAGTAAAATTTTTGGATAAATATTTGATGGAAAAGTAAGTGTCCCATCACTTATGTGAGTCTTTTTTTGCTCCGTTCTGAACAATTATATTTTTACTAAATTAATATTTTAATATTTTGACAAAATGTATGTTATGTAATAATTGTTACTAACTTTAAATATGAAACACACCCCAAAAAATTTTTTCACATGTTTGTTTATTTATTTTATTGCAGTTTCTTTTTATAAAGCACAAGTGTCCCATCACTTTTGTGAGACACTGTAAATATATTTTTATGTGCGGTAAATTTTGTCTCATTAACAGACGATTTTTGTAATCCTGTTCAATTTTATGAATTAGATATCGAGTGATATTTAGATAAAATACATATAAATAAGTAAAAAAGAAATAGAGGGCAACCTGTAATTGGACATGCTATCTCTCAGACAGGAGGCTCGGACCCTTCCCCCACGCCACGAAGTTACAAAGAGCAGTCATATTAATGTGTATTTGAAATATACGTTGAACGACCCCCAATTACTCAAACACGAAGGCGCATTTAAAGAAACCCTTTTATCAGAATAATTAGTGGTATGACCCTCACAACATATTTTGAAATCATTAAAATCTGTGAGCATCATTTGAGCTAAAGTTAGTGATATAACCATGCGAGGGTTAAACATTTCAGTGCGTAAAATGTGAGAAGAAAATTAAAAAAAAGTTGCACTCCGGATTCATTTGTTGAACTAAAGTGGTGGCCAAACGTTTGGACATTTTTTGAAAGTTCAATGTTTTTCAACTTTGTGTGCTTGTAGAATATATTAATTTTCACTTAAATACAAACGTTTTTATATCAAATTGAAGGTAATTTAATGTACAATTTAATAATAAAATTAGTATTACAATAATTGTATTGCAAAAAAAGTTATGCTCATTTTAGAAGAACATACAAACACAAATCATTTTGAATAAGCACGTGTTTTGTAATAAAAGTGTACTAGCAAATCACAAACATTGTTCTGAGGACCAATCAAATGTCTATTAGTATAGTTTTGGTTACTTAGATGGTAAAAGAGTTATTGTTGTGGAAATATTTTGCGGAATGATACATACTAGTGCAATTATATATAGTTTTGCTGCTTTTGAATATTTAAAGTCCTTTTTTAATTAAACTAATTTTAAACAATATCATCAACAAGAAGAACTAATTAAACATCTACAAAAAGAAGCCGAATTGTTATATTGAGAGGAAATGGCCTCTCTTATGCTGAAATTGTAAGACAAGTTGGTGGTTCAGTAACTTGTTCTGGTGTACGAATGTTCTGTTAACGTTATGAAAAAACGAAATCAGTGGAAAATAAGGCCAAATCAGGCCAAAAAAATGCACAATTGCTACTGCCGATAGAAAAATTAAACGGCTATGCCTTTAAAATAGAAAAATTTCACCAGATGCTATTAGGTGTGAAATGAATGCAGCGGGTATTACTGTAAGTTTAGGAACAATAAGAAGAAGGTTATCAAGATCGGGACTACAAGCTAGAATTCCAAGGAAAAAACCATATTTAAATCAAAAGCAACTCAAAAAACGAGTTAAGTGGGCAAAAGAAACACATTCAATGGTCAGAAAATCAATGGAAGCAAGTAATCTGGAGCGATGAGAGTAAACTATCGCTCTTTGGTAGTGATGGTAGAAAATACGTGAGACGTAGAGTAGGAGAAGCACTTCATCTTGATTGCATTCAAGCAACTACAAAAACCCCAAAAATGTCATAATTTGGGCATGTATGTCTGCAGATGGTGTGGGCCGAATTCAAGTAATTGATGGAATCCTGAATGCTAAAATATACATCGAAACTGTCCTGGAACCGAAATTGATACCTTCCATCAGGGATTTCTTCCCCAACAACGCAATATTTTTTTTTCAGCAGGATTCAGCTCCATGCCACACAGCAAATGTATGCACTGCATGGTTTCAAAATAAAGGCATAGATATACAGTGTGTCACAAAAGTGATGGGACACTTGTGATTTATAAAAAGAAACTGCAATAAAATAAATAAACAAACATGTGCAAATTTTTTTTGGGTGCGTTTCATATTTAAAGTTAGTAACAATTATTACATAACATACATTTTGTCAAAATATTAAAATATTAATTTAGTAAAAATACAATTGTTCAGAACGGAGCAAAAAATGGCTCACATAAGTAATGGGACACTTACTTTTCCATCAAATATTTATCCAAAAATTTTACTTTTTAAAAGGTTTTAATATTTTGTTGGATTTCCTTTTACTTTTAAAACATGATTTAATCTTTTTGGGATGGATTCGTCTAATTTTTTTGTGATTTCTGGAATGATTTTACCCCATTCTTCTTGAAGCACCGATTTTAGTTGTTGTTTTGAAGAAATGGTGTGTTTGCGAATTCTTGTTCCAATTCTTGCCAAATATTCTCTATGGGATTTAAGTCTGGAGATTGTGGTGGTGTTTTTATTATTTCAGGACAGCTATATAGCAGCCAGAGTCTAACGTTCAGAGCAGTGTGCTTGGGGTCATTGTCCTGGTAGAATTTAAAATCGTTATGAAGGTTCAATTTTCGTGCTGAAGATTTCAAATTTTGCTTTAAAATATCAATATACTTGTACTGATCCATTATACTGTCAATAAAAACAAGATTACCAACTCCAGCGGACGACATACACCCCCTTACCATAACTCCTCCTCCACCATGTTTTACTGTTGGTACCAAGTTCTGTTTGCGAAATTCTTCCCTGGGTTTTCTCCACACCAAGATTCTGCCGTCAGAACCAAATATATTAAATTTACTCTCATCAGCAAATATAACTTTATTCCAGTAATCAGAATTCTTATTTATGTTGGATTTTAGCGAAAGCTAGTCTGAGTTTTCTATTCTTTTCACTTACGAAGAATTTTTTCCTGGCTACTCTACCGTGATATCCAGCAGATCGAATTATCCTTCTAAAAGTCTCAGGATTAACAATTATTCCATATAATGCTTGCAAATCAGCAGCAACTTTTGAAGCACTATTTCTTGGACTTTTTTTTAATATTTCGAACGATAATTCGCTTTATTCCATTGGATAGCTTTGATGGTCGGCCAGGTCTTCTTTTATCCTGAATCATATGATTCTTTTTATATCATTTAATGATACTGAAAACTGTTGAACGACTCAAATTAACTGTTTCAGCAGTTTTTCTAATAGATTTTCCACGTTCAATATGCAAATTAATAACTAATTTTAGAATTTCAGGCGAAGTTTCTTTTCGTTTAGCATTCATGGCTACACAGAGCTAAAAAACACAAAAATTCCAAAACAAACTGGAGAGAAATACTGCAGACGATTTTATAAATTATTGCCAATTGCTTTTAAGTAAAAATAAAACTCCAAAAAATATTTTTATTGCTTATTTCAGACGATTTTTGTTGCATATATAATGGTGTCCCATCACTTATGTGAGTTATTTTTTGCTCCGTTCTAAACATTTGTATTTTTATTAAATTAATATTTTAATATTTTGACAAAATGTATGTTATGTAATAATCTTTACTAAATTTAAGTATGAAACACACCCGCAAAAAAATGTGTACATGTTTTTTTAATTTATTTGATGTAGTTTCCTTTTGTAAAGCACAAGTGTCCCATCACTTATCTGAGACACTGTATTACTATGGCCAGGAAACAGCCCTGATCTCAAACCAATTGAAAATTTGTGGCGACATTTGAAAATTCTTGTACGAAAAAAACGTCCATCCAATAAAAACAGCTTATTGAACCTATAATTGATTCTTGGCACCATGTAATTACGAAAGATGAACTTAAACACTCGTTCACTCGGTGAAAAGACGTTGTGAAGCTGTCTTAAAAAATAAGGGTTATCCTACTAAGTGTTGATTGTGTAAGTATCACTTTAAAAAAATGCAAATCTAAGATAGATCTTACTATTAGTTGCATAACTTTTTTGTAATACAGATATTGTAACACTGTTTTTATTATTAAATTCTACATTAAATTACCTTCAATTTGATATATAAACGTTTACATTTAAATGAAAATTAATACATACTACAAGCATACAAAGTTGAAAAACATGAAACTTTCAAAAAATGTCCACACTTTTGGCCCACCACTGTATATATATTTAAACCTATTCCTCCATATAAATCCATGGAACTATGAATCAATAAAAATTTGATCCTCAAAACGGTAAAATTCCAACCGGTTTCGTACTGGCTCTCTATCGCCGACCACACTTACGCAAGAAAATTTAAAAAGAAGTTTTCGCTTTGTTTAAAAGCCTCATTAACGAAAAACTGTAGCCAAAAACAGATATTTATATTTAATGGTGGAGTCCCTGCGTTTTCGCCACATCGAGACAAGGTAAATAAACTTCTGTCAATATTAGTGAAAAAGACGATAAGAAATTCGGAAAAATCTCACCTGTAAAAATAAACAGAAATTTTTCTCATATATGTAAAAGAAGGTATGCATAAATAAGTCGCTAGAATAAAGGCAAATTTTTCAATTTAAAATTTACTGCTGGAAGTTTGCTTTGGATTTAATCAGACACTGCAGATCCTACTGCAGCCACTGTTCAAGATGCTACTTTGAAAAATAAATCAAATCTTGTGTTGAAAATAACGCGGTTTGCCTTTAAAAAGTATGTAATCTTTTTGGGGAAAATCTCACAGTTATAATGAAATTAAAGAATAATTTGAGGATATCTAATCTCATTATTTAGCACATTGGGATGAAATATGTCCCTAAAATCTCACTTCATACATTTTCAAACGGAATTTTATTAGGATAATACATGGGAGATTTCTAATGAATATGGAGAACGATTCCACAAGGACGTAGCTTGAACAGGGCTGCCACAGGCGACAATATAATAATACTTTTTATTCTATTTCGCAACAATTTTTCAAAACAAAATTCGTTTGCACATGCTTTAAAAACACTTCAAGAGAAATAGACTACAAAATGTTTTTTTTTAAATAGTGGCGTGGTCAAAATAAAAAATAGCCTATTCTAGCAACCCTGTTTGACAACATACAAAGAGAGACTACAGCGACAAAAGGAATTAAAATAATTTAACGAATTACTGCTGCTCGATATTATACGGGAGTTACCAAAAGAGAAATGCAACAGAAAAATGTGAAGAAAATAATCCCGATAAACTACTTATGACTTACCTAATAATGAAAATTATGCAGGTTTTTAACATTTTGTGGCATTGTTTTGAAGATATTAATTTTTAATTTGATACTCTAATCTGTTTTATTTGAAAATTATCTCGTTTTAAAACAGTGGTGGTCCATGCTACAGCTATTTGGATGACATTTTTGGAATGAGCAATGTCCAAATCATTAAGTTCATCTATTTGTTTTCCAGAAGAAAACAACAGTCCTATATGGCAATACCAAAACTTTCTGATATCTCATTCATGTTAATATTTAAAAGTTTGTTACCACAGTGCCAACATTAAATGAAAATCTATGCCCATAATGTTAATTCTAAGGATATGAAAATCCGTGCATTAGTTCTTGAGATATGATTATCACCAAAACCATGTGAATCCTGCAATATTCAGCATAGAAACACCCTTTATTAATAGATTTACACCAAAGCCTAATTTGCATTAACTTATGTCAACATTTCACCCTTTCCGGCACACTGTGCCCAGTCCGGGGACCTAATTTTAATTCCAAACTCGTAAACGTCACCAATAATATTTTTTTAAAAATTTACTTTTACAGTGAATGCTTAAATTAAGGGGGTTCTTAATTTCTCAAAAAGTTGTTTTTAATTTCCAGTGTCAGTCGTGAATTTCTCATTTTACTAACATGATTTGCCCGTGCCGGAAAGGGATAACAGAATCTGAAGTTTGATGAAAATACGTGCAATAATTCTTGAGAGACGGCTATGGCGTAAGACGTGTGAAAAGCATATGCATGGCAGTGCAACCTGTTGGATGATTTATACAATAATCTAAGAAACACAAAGTCATATTAAGGAATAATTGAGTCTGACGTTTCATGAAAATCTGTGAGTTACTTCTAGAGTTATTGCGAAAATCCTAAAATCGTTGTATAGCAGTGCCATCTGTCGACCAATTTACACCCAAAAGTAGAAAACGTCAGTTCATATCAAGGACTAACTGAATCTGACGTTTGATGAAAATCGGTGATTAGTTCTCGATATTGAGCTACTGTGGAAATCGTGATAATTGGTGCATAGCACCGCCATTTGTTCAGCGATTTACACCAAAATATAGAAAATGTCATTTCATGTCATGGACTAACAAAATCTGAAGTTTGATGAAAATCCGTGCAATAGTTCTTGAAATAGAGCTGTTGCAGAAGTCGTGATAAATGGAGCATAGCAGAGCCATCTCTTAAGCAATTTACGCAAAAATGTAGAAAATGTGAATTCTTGTCGTGGTCTAAATGAATCTGAAATTTGATGAAAATACGTGTATTAGTCCGTGAAATACTGCTAATGCAGAAATCATGCAAAATGATGCTTAGCAGTGCCACCTGTTCAGCAATTTTCACCAAAACTAATTAGCACACATTTACACCCGGGGCTAAACTGAATATAAATTTTAATTAAAATCCGCGCATTTGTTCTGGAGATAGAAGACTCACAAAATTTGGGTCGCATACAGTCAGACAGACAAAGTCATAGAGTCACAGTCTGTACTCACAGACAAACATTTTGTAAAAACATGTTTTTTGGCATCTCTGACCCCTAAAACGTGTAAAACCGTCAAAAACCGGCAGTCGAAAACTTTTACGAATACAATACTTTCTTCTTCTAAAGACAGAAGAAGATAAAAACATGATTCATGTATTAATACTAGTGAAAAATGCTCCAAGGAGCAGTGCAAAAGCAGAATATGATTTTAATTGAGCATTAAAAAGTAATGGACAAGTGCTTCTATTAATTACTGAGCATGAGGAAGGATAAGGGATCCCTTCTTGGCTACAACTCACTTCAATGCCAACTTTGAAAAAATCATATTTGCGCTTTTTCCATATAAAAGAAATTTGCGGTTCTTTAGTAGAATTTTCCACCGTGCTTTAGATGTTAACCAGGGGTGTAGTCATAAAAATAACATAAGATATATGCTCTAAGCAGAGGGATATTCTAGAATGTGTATACTATAAGCTTTCTTGAAAAACAGAGGGTATATGGCGTTCTATTAAAAAGTCCAGAAGGTGTGCGGCGTATAGCCTGTACTACATCTCTGATGTTAACTGCACTGTTCACTCTGCACTATACTACAAATCAATTTTCTGTGCAATTATACACTTAGGGTATGCTTGGTGGCAGTGCATGAATGTGATACCTGCAGGAACTAGGTATCTGGCATTATGTCGCCTTCCTTTACATTTATGTCTAATTAAGCTGCATCTTTAATGGTTACGTCTTTACACTATACATTTTTATAATAACTGCGACTGATTTGTTTTCACGAAAAAAGCGCAAATATGATTTTTTCAAAGTTGGCATTGAAGTGAGTTGTAGCCAAGAAGGGATCCCTTATCCTTCCTCATGCTCAGTAATTAACAGAAGCACTTGTCCATTACTTTTTAATGCTCAATTAAAATCATATTCTGCTTTTGCACTGCTCCTTGGAGCATTTTTCACTAGTCCTTCTATTTTTCCATATTCCATAGGGATACTGCACAACTTGTTTTGTATTTTATATATAGAAAACAAAATCTTATTTGTATTGAAATTAAAAAAGGCTACATACTCTAATACTCTGGTGTTACAAATTAAAAAAAAATTTAAACAGGTTTTTCTATACCAAAATTCTACGGTGGTTTTCAAAAAAAAAAAAAAAAAAAAAAAAAAAAAAAAAAAAAAAAATCAGTTTTTTACTAAAGTGAATAAAATAATAAATTCTTTCAAAGAATAGATTTTTCATTCAAATATCCATTATTTTTTCCAAAAACAGGAACTTTTTTATGCAAGAGTAAAGTTTGATACAAAAACCATGCTTCTTTGTTTTCTTAATCCGTATTTATTACGGACTTATTAAAAACGTACTCCACCGCTTTTATTGGAAACGATTGCTTTACTGTGTTATGGAGCATTCTCATTGGCCATAAAGAGACATTCTATAAAAGCTGTGGAGTGACTCTGCAACAAATGGGTCAAATTTTTAACAGTGCAATGTTAAAAATCTGCTGCATTTTGCTGCAACGTCCTCCACCACTTGTATATATCTCTATTCCAACCAATGAGAAAGCGCCATTTCACGGCCAAGTAACCGTTTTCTATACAAGCAGGGGAGTGCGTTGCAGCAAAATGCAGCAGATTTTTAACAGTGTGCATATCCTTGGCGCTATAGTTTACAGGAGTGGTACATTGTTCAAAATTTGAAACTTTTGCTGCATCGCCACTCCATCGCTTTGATAGAATAACTTTATTTTGATCGATGAGAATCCTCGATAATGCATTTAAGTAATCGTTTTCTACTTATCTACAGCTCATATTCAAAATATTAGAATAATTGAGAAAAAGTAATAAGAAAAAATTATTTGTCATTTATTTATTTTTTATACTAAGTAAATGCAATTAAATTTCTTATAAATTAAATCTGGAATGTTTAGATAAGATTTTAACATTTATAAAATATAAAATACAGCACAATAAATTAGGTATACAGCTTCCTTAAACACACCAGAATATTAGAATAAAATTTAGATTGGTTCAAAATATTAGAATATTTTATTTTACGCAACAATATTACCTTATGAATATGAAGTAAATGGTAGTTAATATTTTGTAGCATCCCCTTTAGCTTTCATAACAGCGTACAATCGATCTTGCATACTATATACAAGGTGTTTACAAACATTTCTATCAATATTAGCCCAAATAGACTTTATACGTGCCACTAACTCAGTTTTACTTGAAGGAGGATTTTCTTGAAGTTTTTTCTTCATTATACACCATAAGTTTTCGATGGGATTAAGATCTGGTGAATTTGGTGGCCAAGGAAGTACCTTAATGTTGCGTTGGCGGAACAATTCTTAGTTGACAC
Source organism: Maratus speculifer (assembly GCA_964019185.1). Classification (NCBI taxonomy): domain Eukaryota; kingdom Metazoa; phylum Arthropoda; class Arachnida; order Araneae; family Salticidae; genus Maratus; species Maratus speculifer. The sequence continues at coordinate 58,713,608 of OZ025293.1, forward strand.
CGAGGTATGCGGGGACGCTAAATCTTGTTGAAAGATGAAATCATCTTCAAATAAATCTTCTGACGATGGAATCATGTAATATTCTAAAATTTCTTGATATATCAGAGAGTTAACCTTTTCGTAGACGATGCATAACTTTCCAGGTCCTTTTGCACTCATACAACCCCAAACCATGACACTAGCAGCAAATTTTACGGAACGTTTAAGGCATTCTTTATCAAATGCTTCTTGCTTCATTCTCCAAACTCGAATACCTTGATTACCATATGAAACACAAAACATACTTTCATCACTAAATAATATATTTTTCCAATCTTCATTGCTCCATAAACGTCTTGATTTACACCAATTCAATCTTATACGCTTTTGTCTTGCAGTCATGAGAGGTTTTGTTTTCGGTACACGAGATTCAAATTTAAATTTATGGAGACGTCTTAATGTTGTCGATGTAGAAACTTCAACTCCTTCTTCTTTCCACTTTCGGTGCAAGAATCGCACACTTTTAAAACGATTTTTCTTAACTATACGCTTCAGTTTCCTGTCATCTCTAGCAGATGTTTTTGGTTTTCGGCCACCATTTCGGCGATTATTTTGAAATTTTCCAATTTTTGAATATTGTGTTAGTATTTTACTAACGCTCGATTGCGAACAATGTAAATAATTCGCTATAAAACATTGATTTTTACCGTGCCGATACAAATCAACCATACGAAGTTTAGTAGATTCAGGAATATCACTCACACGGCCCATTTTAAGACGAAAAAGAAACAAACTGCAAAAAAGAATACTGATTTTAAATAAAATAGTCTGAATTTAATCAATGATGCCACCAGTTAAGAATTGGTAATAATTAAAGGAGAATTAATGTGAAATATTCTAATATTTTGAACCACTTGAATAAATATTCTAATATTTTGACTTTTCAAAATAATTTTTTTTGCAATTAATCTTTTCAAAAATGATATTAAATTTAAGATAACAAGTAAGTTTAATCAACAATAAGTTCTTAATAAAAATATCGTTTTCATATTTTCATTAAAAGACATTAAATTACCAAACGATGTTTTCAATTTCTAAAAAAAAGGTAATTATTCTAATATTTTGAATATGAGCTGTACTATATCGTTTCCGTATATTTATTTTTTCAATCAGCACCAAGGTGCGCACTTTATTAGAAGACGCGCTCTATTAGAGGGCGCATTCTATTAGAATAAATACGGTATATACTTATAGTAAATACACTTTGTTAAAGTACAGGGCCCCAATATTTGACAGGTATGCCAGGCATTTTTGCCATTGATGCCATTGTGCTAAAAACAAAATATAAATAAATGAAAAAAATGGATAAAATATAAATTTGGTATGGTGCAAAATATTGCCTAATTTAAAATTAAAAATCAAATTTAACAGCCACCAGGGCTAGACACCGTGCATAATTATTCAGTAAATGATTCATTAACACTAGAACGCCCGGAAATTCTACTCAAGTTTGAAAATAATATTTCTCACCAGAATTTTTATTCAAAATTATTTAATTGATTTATTTAACGTAAATTTGCGTGGATTAGATTTAAATTATTTCAAGAAAATTTTTCTGGTTCGAATTAAAATTTAGTTACATGATTGGAGTCGAATCGACTCCATCCGGGCGTTCTAGTGTTAAAAAATGACAAAAATCAGCATGTGAAAAATTTCAAAAAAATTCATAATTCGTTAAAAAATTAAGTTAAAAATAAAAGAAAAAAAAGCATTCTGTATTTTTTTATGCTTCATCGAATGGTGTAACTGGTTTTTCTCTCCGATGATCACAAGTACCTTAGATTGATGACTGCCATTCTTTTATTTCATCTTGTAAAAAAACTGTTTAACGTAAAGCTATGAATTTTTGCAGGATTAATTAGCATCGCAAAATCTTTAAAATAAACTTTACCGCAACATTCTATCTGCAATAGAACGTTAGATATACCCATTTATGACCAAGTTTGGAAAATACGCAATTTCAGAAAAACCGCCCAGCGAAATAACGTTTTCTCGATGACTACCCCGGGATAAAAAGTTTGTCTTTTGTTTAAAAAAAAAAATTAAGTTTTTATCTTTAGTAGTTTTCGAGAAAAGTGCTGTGACACAAAATTTTTGTCCGATTTTTAGAATACTCTACAGTACACCTACAGTATGCCATAAAAAAAATAATTTTTGTGCTATGTTGTGCTTCTTGGTCAGACGAACATTTAAAAAAAAATCATCAAAATTGGATAAGTATTTAGTTAGTTATTGCAAAAAGAAAAATTGAAAAATCCGTGTGCACCATCGCTCAATCATATTATTGTAGCGCGCTGCCGCGCGCACAATGATTTTGTCAACCAGCGTAATTTAGCATGTTTTTATTTGGGGAACATACATTTAAACATAATTTTAATGAGAAATAATTGTTTCATTTATACTCCAAAACTTTGGTATTACATATAAGTAAAAATACTATTGGGATGTTTTGGTAAGTCTTTTGAATAAATAAACGCAAACAATAGTAGCATGTTCGGTTAAAAATGTGTTAACGAGTGCGAATGTGTGCGAATGCGTGCAGATTATATGTGAAAATGAAAAATGCATGTAAATCAACAAAGACAACAATAGAAAATTCTGATAATATCACACTAGATTATTGTTTTCTAATAAATACGTTTATGTATAGACCAATGCATTAAATATTACGTTAAACTTAAAAAATTTTCAGAGAACAAAACATTGAAAATATGTGAATTTTTTAAATCGATTAATAAAAACATTCAGAAAGTTTTGTAGGTCGCTATTACGAAGACCGAATAAATTCTGCTAAATCATTTTAGTGTCTTTAGATGAAGAGAAAATGTTGAATAGTATTAATTAAAACTGACAGCGTACATTCACGAAATGGATTTGTTAAATCACTTATGTAAACATTTATTTTCTTCGTTTTGCAATATCATTTATCATAAGAAAATTATTTTACGAAAAATTTCCCATATTATGATGTAAAAATAATTTATAAATGTCATTAAAATGACTTATTAAATAAAAAAATATATCTTTTAAATATCCGAACCCCTTAATAAGAGGACGTTCAGCTGTAGCACACCGGCTATCACTAATTTTTTAGAGAAAAGGTCGACTTGGTAATTACTGGGAGTTGAAACTTAGATAAGTCAATGATTAACCCCTTAACCCTTTGAGTTCTTGTGGGTAAATTTCTTCAAAATTCCAAATGACACGTTGGCACCAGTATTTAGTAAAGAAAATATTCGATTTGCGATATATACGAAAATATGCATTAAATCTTTTTCAAATAAATTCGTTCAAATATTCCGGTGTCATTGTGCCATTTCGGAATTAAAAGTAAGTGGTAGAAAATTCAACCATCAGAGCTCAAAGGGTTTTAATGGTCGCATAAAATTACGGTTTAAAAATTCAAATTCATTATTGCCATCACTTTTTTGAAAAAAAGTTATTCATCTTATTTAATGACAAGTAACATGATATCATAATAAAACCAATTACACTATTTTATAAAACTGATGAGAATCAAACAATTGTGAATAAAAGCTGTGAAACTTGCAGCCCGTGAATGTCTCGGGCGCGACGATTAAGTGGTTAAATAAGTCGATGATAACTATAATTTTTTAGTGGATCCAGCATGCCACTGCTTTAATCCTTTCCGGCAGACTGTGCCCGGTCTGGGATACCTATTTTTAATTCAAAACTTACAAGCGGCACCAATAATATTTCACTGAAATTTTGCTTTTACAATAAAAGATTAAATTAAGGAATTCAAAATATCTAAAAAAATCGTTTGTGAATTCCGGTGTCAGTCGATAATTTCTCATTTTACTAACAGATTTTGCCCGTGCCGGAAAGGGTTAAGCGGTTCTTTTTTTTTGACACAATACTCAGAAACAGTGACCTTAATTATTTTTATCGTACCAAAATGTTTGAGATTAACATGTGTTTGTCATTTAAGAAAGTGAATATTGCAGTTTAAAATTAGTGAATTCGAAAAGCTTTTAAAAACAAAACTAACAAACTCTTCTCGCACGTACAATATACGGAAAAATATGTAACACAATGTAATAATTGCGTGTAATTAACATGTAATAATTGCGAAATAAATAAGAATAATCAAACAAGTTAATTATTCATACATAGAATATCATCAGTTAATATTCAAAGTATCATAACTTGATTTCTATCATAGTGTTAAACAAATTTTACTTTTTAATATTTAAAAAAAATCATTGTAATCAATAATATTGACGACAATACAACTAGTCCCCCCCCACCCCTCTGCGGATACAACTAGTCCCCTCCACCCCAAATCAAAACAAAAACAGCATTCGCATAGTAGATATCTCACACAAATCTTGTAGAAATATACAATGAAATTTATTGTTCAGAAACAAAGGTAGCCATAAAAGTGACTTCACCAATCCCAGAATTTCCATGAACCAATATAATTTTAAAATCAATGACTTATCTTTTCCATAAAAGCATATTTCTGAACATATGTAAATAAAATTGTCTTTAGAACTGGGAATTTAAACAAAACAATGTAATAATGTTTTAATGAATTTTAGATTTATTACAAAAGGCTGTTTAATATAGAATAAAGCAATTAAAGACATACCATTTAATGAAATAATATTATTTCTTTTAAGAGGGTTTTTTTTTTCCATAGCAATGTTGAAGCAACATTTTTTTTTTCGTGAAAAAAAACCACAGCTTCATTTGCAAAATATATCCCTATTTATATTTTTCAAAATAAAGAAAGCTTATTGGATGAGCAATTCACTGAGGAAAAAATACAGTTGCGGAATATAGAATCTCAATTGTGGCTCTAGAAAAAATTGTTCCATGTCATCCTAATAAATTCTGGTTACCATTATGTGAGAGTTCTAGAACTTACAACAACAACTCAAGAGCGTTTTGCTTTATTCTCGCTGGAATACCTATTTAAAAATCTCAGCAAATAGATGCGAACACAAGAGATTTGATTTAGTAACTGTAATTCTAGTTTTTGAAACTATTTCCGAAATCAAGCAATAATTTCTCGTTACTGAGACGAGTCAATATCGTTTCGTCTCCTTGAAAACAAGAGACTAGAAATGCTAGGTCGTTTCGGCTATTCAGCTTAGTTGTTCAACTTATTCGCATAGTTCGGTCATCTATAGTTCTAGTTTAGGTATTCAGAAAGTGACTAACTATTCATTCTAGGTGAAGGCGAAATATTTTTTTTTCTCAGTGTTGCCATAAATGAAAAAAAAACCTTCGAGATAATTGCGGTTCTAAATTAGAGGTGCAAATAGGAGCCAAAAAACTCAATAACAATGACAGTTAAGGGTATTTTATATTAATAAGTTGATTAATTTTCTTCTGATATAATTAACTAAAACAACAAAAGAAATATATGCAGAATGAAACTCATAATTAACACTTTTTCATGATAAACAAATGGGGAAAATATTATTTTACTTATTTCTTTTTTTATTCTTTATTTCTCTATTTTATTTTATTTTATTTTATTACAATGAATCGAGAAACTCTGCATTCAAACGAGAAAATAACAATATTTTAAGCAGTTTTTTGTATTCTCGTTTTAAATAATTTTATTTTTATTTTAAAATTCTATTTTATACTACAGTCTAAATTTTCGATAATTTAAATAATATTTAAATAATTAAATTAAATTAAATTAAATTTTAATTAAATTAAAATATTTAAATAATTGATTCAGGTATCATTAATCCCCATTAATGATTAGGGCGAAGAAATTTAAGATTACAAGCACAGACTGCAAAAAATAATGTGCAGTCTAAATTAAAAGCGACAGATCAATCTAAGTATCAAAAGCTAACGAACTTTTTAAGATTGTTATTTTAACTAATGGATTCACTTTAAAAAAATATGACATTACAATAAATCTTCTCTATTGAAATTTGCTTTAAAAAGAAAACGAAAGTATTGAATTCGTGAAAATTATCGAAATCTAGTTTTTGATGGATTTACATGTTTCCGGGATCAGAGATTCCAAAAAACATCTGTGATTCTGTGACTCTGTCCATCTATCTATATGTGACATAGATTTTCCGGGCGTTCTGTTTCAAGAACGGAATTCCATAAAACTTTTAATTCAGGTAATCCATGATACAACGTGGTACTGATTAGTTTTTGGTGTAAATCACTCAACAGGTGGCGCTGATATGCTGTCTTTTTGTGATTTCCGCAACAACTCAATCTTAGGAACTACTACACGGATCTTCAATAAACTTTAGATTATGTCAGTCCTTGACGTGAATGAATATTGTCTACATTTTAAGGATATTGCTCAACAAGTAGTGCTCCTATGCTGCCTTTTACACGATTTCTACAACAGCTGTATTTCCAGAACAGACGCACGGATTTTTATCAAATTTTAGTTTCAGTTAGTCTTAACATGAAAGAACGATGTTTACATTTCGGTGTAAATCTCTCAACAGGTGGCGCTGCTATGATGCCTTTTTGAAGATTTCCGAAACAGCTCTATCTCAAGAACTACTGCATGGATTTTCACGAAACTTGAAATTCTGCTAGTCATTAAAATGAATGAACGAATGAAACATTATAGTTTGGTGTAAATCGCTCAACAAGTGACGCTAGTGCGCTGTCTTTTTCAGAATTTAACCCAACAGCTTTATCTCAAAAACTAACGAATGGATTTTCATCAAACTTCAGGTTCTGTTGCCCTTTGACATGAAAGAATGCTGTTTATTGTTTGGTGTAAATCGTTCAACATGTGGCGCTGTTTTGCTGCCTTTTGACAATTTTCGCAATAGCTCTATTTCAAGGACTAATGCACAAACTTTTACGAAACTTCAGATTCCGTTAGCCCTTGATATGAATGGATACTTTTTGAATTTTGGTGGAAATCGCGCAACAGGTGACGTTTTTATGCTGCATTTTTCCAGATTCCCACAACAGCTCTATGGCAAGAAATAACGCACATTGATTTTTACCAAACATCAGATTCTGTTCATCCTTGACATGAAAGAATGCTTTTTACAGTTTAGTGTAAATCGCTCAATAGGTGGTGCTGCTTGCTTTTTTGACGATTTCAACAAAAGATCTATCTCAAGAACTAATGCATAGATGTTCACCAATTTTCAGATTTTGTTAGTCCTCGACATGAATGGATGCTCTTTGGATTTTGGTGTAAATCACTCAAAAGTTTTCACTGCTATTTAGTCCTCTTCAAGATTTCCGCAGTAGCTCTACCTCAAGAATTAAAGCAGGGGTTATCATTAAACCTCGGATTCAGTTAACACTTGATCTAAAGTGATTCTGTTTACGTTTTGTTATTAGTCGCCCAATAGATACCACTGCTATGCTATCTCAACTACTAATGCACGAATTTTGATCAAACTTCAAATTCAGGTTTTACCTTGATAAATATTATATGTGATTATGTTTGGGTGTAAATCGCCCGGCAGGTGGCACTTTTATTCTGTATTTTTAACAATATTCGCAATAGTCCTATTTTAGGAGCTAATGCACGGAATTTCATATCATTAGAATCCTCACGATGGGAATAGATTGCCATTTAATTTTGGCATTGCGATAGCAAACCTTGAAGTTATTAACATGCATGAAATGGAAAAAAAAAATTTGGACCGCCAGATTCCACTAGTTTGATAAAATAAATATATTTTTCATACAATTAATCTTCTTTTTAAATATATTTTGCAGATTCGGTCGAAACCTACTTGAAATATTATTTCTGTTGTAAATTCAAAAATCTTCTGCGAATTTTATTTTTAGAAATCATTGGTATTTGAAGAGAGATCTATTAAAAGTACACGATCACGTTTCTCAGCCTTATAGGCTAATTTTCTTTTAATAACTAGGCTAATTGTATCTAATTAAGTAGACCTGTCATTCAATAGATGACATGGCGACAACAAAAATACTACTTCATCGATTTTTATGTCACTAACCCCTGAATTTAGGCTCAGTTGTGTGTCCGGGCTTGATCCCTGACACACAAATTACAGCTGCCCGTGGTGTATTTTTTCAGCGTGTTTATATACCAATGAATTTAGAAACCAATAACATATTTTTGAAATTTCGTTTTATTTTCCTGAGATTAAAGTAGTCAAAGAAACCTTTTACAAAATACTGGTGTCCAAAGGGCATTGCTGGATAAGCATTGAAAATATGCTTTTCAATAAAATTTTCTCATTTTTTCCCTCTTCATGTAGCTACTTGCCAGGAAATATGTTTCCAGTATTATCACCTTTTAAGTATCAATATTTCATGAGATAAGAATATTTTTTCAATTTTTTAAATCTGATTTTCACAAAAACTAGTGCGACGATTTTCGTGCCCTTAACTGAGATTATATACACGCCAAAGATGCATTACTGGAAATATTCGTATAATTTTCTGTTATTAAAAACTGTGTGAAATAACGATGAAAAAGAAAAAAAAATTATACCGTAATTTTGGGTGTATAAGCCGCGGATCAAACAATTCTTTTTGGACCCAGAAATCTTACTTAGTGATTGAAGACAAATACTTACGGCGATCTAAGTAGTTACACTTATTTCTTAAAAAATTCTGGGTCAAAAAAGAATTGTTTGACCCGCGGCTTATACACCCGAAATTACGGTATTTTACGTTTTGCGAAAATTACATTTCCTAATGTATTCATCTGTATTGCAGTGGTGTAACCAGATTTGGTTCCCAAAACCAGTATTGTAAGGTTTCCTGCTCCTTCATTCACAGCAGAAAATTTTCTGGTTATGCAGGGCGAGCGGAATTTAAAAAATATATCAGTATTCAGAGCACTTGAGCACTTACCTTGGTTACACCTCTGATATTATACACTGCTCAAAACAATTGAAAGATATTGCAGTTTTAGGTGGATTTTGTATCTGGGAAACTTTTTAGCTGATTGATACATGATCGACAGACATAGTAGGTTATATGAGAATAAATTACACATGTCTGGCAGAAAAAATGCATTTTATTGCGCATTTGTGTACAAAAGGAAAAAAACACAATATGTGCATATGAGAAAAAAGAATAAGAAAATGTGTTTTCTTCAAAGAAAATCATTTTCAGTAGGGAGTATGGTTTCCACGGGCGGCCAGCAACGTTGAACTCCTTTGAGGCATGGACTCAATGAGGCTATTAATGACGAGTTGGGGTATTCTGCCCCACTCTACCAAAAGAGCTCTTTCCAGTTCTTGGAGAGTTTGTGGATGTTGTTGGTGGCCAGAAACTCGTCTTCCTAGAGCGTCCCAAATGTGCTCAATTGGATTCATGTCTGGAGAGCACGTTGGCCATTCCATTCAAACGATTCCTTCCTCGAAAAGGAAATCCTCCACCAGGTATGCACGATGTGGCCTGCAGTTATCGTCAATTAAAATGAAATTATCTCCGATTGCTGCAGCGTAAGGGACTACAATAGGTCTGAGGATCTCATTCCTATATCGGCGACCAGTCAGAGCTCTATCTCGAATGATGCAGAGGTCAGTGCGCCCGTCAATGAAGATGCCACCATGCACCAAACTCCTCCACCGCCAAATCTGACACTTTTGTGCACGAACGCAGGATTATTCCTACTGCCACGGCCCCTCCAGATGAAAATACGCCTATTATCCGGATGCACAGAAAAACGGGACTCGTCAGAAAACAGAATATTGCTCCATTCATTTCTCCTCCAGTTGACATGCTCGGTTGCCCACTCCCTGAGGTCGCGACGATGCCTTGATGTTAATCTAACACATACCATCGGTCGGCGAGCATACAGACCTACAGCATGGAGCCGGGTTCGGACAGTCTGAGTTGAAATCGTGGTGCCTGTAGCCGAGCGAAGGTGTTGTTGGAGAAGGGTAGCGTTCATGTTTCTGTGCCTCTGAGCTGTTAACGCTAAATACCGATCTTCATTGGGCGTTGTTGCCCGTCTACGACCTTGCCCTGGTCTTCGGCCTGCACATCCATTCTCCAAAAAACGGTTCCAGATCCTGGAAATGACACTTTGTGACACCCCAATTGCTTGCGCTACTTCGGCTTGAGTTTGGCCCACTTCTAACCTACCAACAATTCTCCAAGCTTCTGAATCTGTCAAATGACTTCGCTGAGACATCGTACTCATCGAAACAAAGCAATCGCTGAATGCCGATCATCCTCTTCTTCATTCTCTTTTATCCAGTTGAAAGTCAAATTTCATTCGCTGCCGCTGAAGCGACGTTTTTGACGTCGAACTCAAAATTTGCATATTCCACAGTTTGAAAACCAGAAAAATTTGCATTTGTGATTCTCTTCTTCTATTTTCGGGAAAAAAATTTCGTTTATATATTTATTTTATATAAAACTTCAAATATCCTTTAATTGTTTTGAGCAGTGTATAGTAATGCTGAAAGTTTGCATTGAGTATAGCATATAAATATTTGCAACATTATGTTTAAAAATTTACAAAATTATTTAAAGGCGTTATTTTGGGGCAGAGCTACTCAATTTCGATCTCTGGAGAATTTTTTGATTAAGTCAGCAGACAATGCGACATTTGTAGAGTAAATTTAGGTGGGAAGAAATTCGCTCATCAGAGCTCAAGGGGATAAGTAAAAGTACTTCTTGAGATGAAATAGAATATTCTAAAAGTGATCTTATTTTTTTCTGTTTTCTCCCCTCAAATTTTATAAGCATTTTTAGAAACTACAACACAAAAATTCAGGCTGAAAAAAACGAATAAATTTTATTGGTGAGAGATTGCCCGTTGAAGCCTAGATTTTTGCACCCCTTTTCAAAGAGTTTTCTTTTGAATTGATAATCAATATTTTAATTTTATTATGACACATGTTTGAATATATTTAAATAAAGTTGTTTTAAAAAATGTGGTTTTGACTGAACACAATCTAAAATTTTTGAGTGTAGAATTTATTTTTAGATAATGATCATACTTTTAATTTAATTAATAAATTGATTTTCTATCTGATTTTGATTTACATAAAGCACTATTGGATGGTAAATAATAAGATCAGGCCTCGCAATATTTAAACAATTATCATATGTCCTGTAATCGTTTATTGTCGATATGATGATTATTTGCACTCAAAACTTAGTTCGTCACGCGTAAAAATGTAAATAACCACTGTTTAATTGATACGCTGCCTCCACCAGTAAAAGTACGTGATACCGGATACAATGTGAGAAAATAGGTAATTGATTATTAGGATTCTTCAAATAACGTTAAGGAATCAGTTATTAATAATATATTTACAGTAAAATAAATTATTAGCATTTACAGGTCGGGAAATAGCAGATCCTGCCCAACATCAAGTTACACGTTGAGTATTATTTAACTTCTGGTTTATGTCATTAGATCACACTGTTTCCTTCTCAATTTACCACATTCAGCCAGCGTTGCCACTGGGCTACTTTTATTTAATTCAGATTTCTTGACTGTCATTACTTTTCTGAAATTGTGAAATTCTTATTACTTACGCCTTTATTAATATGTTATCATTTAAGGATAAACAATGCGAATTTTATTATTTCAAAAAAGTGGTTTAATAAAGAAATCTAAATTTAAATAAAGTAGCCCACTGGCAGCACTGTACTAATCTAAGCTATTTTAACGGGTTAATCACAGAGAGGTCTCACAAACTCTCGTCCATACTCGACTTCATTCAAGATTAAAAACTTTTCAAAATTCCATGTTTCGCCCATAACGCAAGACTCTCGACCCAAGACTGACTACGTCGCTATCGCACTTTCGCGGCCTATTATATATTTAAATTGATCGGCTTTTCACTTGTAAGTTAGAGAACAAATCAATCAACCTTCTACAGACAATCTCGATAACTGACAAGAATCACAGGAGATCATCCTTTGTTTGCCAACTTGCTTCTCAGATTTTTTGGTATACACTTCGAGTTCCAATTGATAGCATCCTCTCCGGTATTTTATTTCATACAATAGGGTTTTCCGTCAAATACATATATGAATACAGTATTACTCATTTGTAATCCAAAAGATTCAAAAAATAAATTTTTGCCTAACCCAAGTACCGTAATTTCGGGTGTATAAGCCGTGGGTCAAACAATTCTTTTTTGACCCACAATTTTTTAAGAAATAAGTGCAACTACTTAGATCGCCGTAAATATTTGTCCTCAATCACTAAATAAGATTTCTGGGTCCAAAAAGAATTGTTTGATCCGCGGCTTATACACCCGAAATTACGGTACATAAATACTGATATAGAGATAATCAATGTTTAAAAATTAATTAAATATTAAAAGCTATCTATTGTAAGAAAAGTATTGAAACAAATTTTAAAACAAGAACAGTTTTATTTGCTATTCCAATAATTAAAATATTTTTGAAAAATAAAAACCTTAAAAATAAAATGTCTGCTTTTGCATGTCTTTTACAGAATTTTTAATTCGTTATCACAGGTTTTTTAAAACAGAAATTTTTGCTTAATTTAATCAGGAAAATGCTCGGATTAAATAATATGAAAGTTACAATAAAAATTTACTAATGAAAATAACAAATCAAGTTTGGAATATTGATGTCCATACGTGGTACGGGCAAATAATGATTGGCAAAAACACATTGTCCGTATGACTTACAAGCGAATCCGATTAGTGGTTAAATATCTAAATAAAAAAATTAAAGATGTATCTAAATTTATGCGACATTTTCCCCATTTAGATGAAAGTAATATACCGTAATTTTGGGTGTATAAGCCGCGGATCAAACAATTATTTTTGGACCCAGAAATCTTATTTAGTGATTGAAGACAAACATTTACGGCGATCTAAGTAGTTACACTTACTTCTTAAAAAATTCTGGGTCAAAAAAGAATTGTTTAACCCGCGGCTTATACACCCGAAATTATGGTAAGTTATAGTTAGCTAGTTTACGAAATTGCAGTCACCTTTTGTACACTAGCATAATTACCAGTTTTTTCGTTTCTCTAAAATTACGAAAATGTAAATCAAAATCTTTGCTTCATTGTATCGCAGATTTCAACTAAAAATAAATCTAGCATTTTTAACCTTCCTACCATGTTCAAATTTTACTAAAGTGCTTCGCTGATTAGTTTGGGTTGGTTAGTTAGTTGGTTGAATGGGTTTTGTGGCACAAAGCCCCTTCAAGAGCATAGCGGGCGAAAACAAATTCAAAATGAAAGCAAAAATAGAAAACCAAAAGTAAATGAGCTAAAAAAGATTGTATAATTAATGAGAACAATAATGATATGTATAATTAAAAACGTTTAAAAGGGTCAAAAGATGATAGTTAAAATACAAAAGTTACATAGGTACGAAATTTAAACTTTAAAAGTGATAAATGTCAAAATATGAATTAAGTGTGAAATGTGCAAATACTACATAAGAACAATATTTACAATCACAAAAAATTTAGAAAACAATGTGTAAAATTATTCAGGCACATTTTCTTTCTAGGTAGTATTCTCTTCATCAGTACTCGAATCATAAGAATCCGATTCAATAGCTACTTACAAAATATTAATCAGCTGTTTAGACTATTTCAAATTTGTAATCCATGGACTATGACATAATATCCGCCGTTTTTTCCCCACTGTTTGCCATTGTGAAGAACCGAAATGCCTTGTTCTCTTTTATTTCATGGATCGTTTCGCAGTTTGACTAGCATTAGGTGTCTGTATATTGAATGCAAAAGGATCAGAGTTTTTTTTTATTGAATATAACTGTCTTAGTATTAGTCTGGAATTTGGTCGAGTTTTTTAATTGAACTGAAGGTTTCTATAATTGATTAGTTTCGTATGCTATTGAAATTGATTCTGATGGTAACCAGCGTTCTAATTTCTGGCTTGCAGAACATTTAATATAACAACAATCATTATGGGTTCTTTTCTTTGAAATACTGGGTAGAACAGAGGAATCTGTTTGTATGCTAATGTGCCTTACGTATTTTTATTGCTGTTTAAATAAACTTGAATAGGAAACATCAACAAGTAGGATTCTAGTTTCAACAATTTTGCGAGCTTCATGGTAAGGAAGTTTTTCTATTATTTTAATGGTAAGAATATATTTTTCATAGATCCAGTTTGAGCAAGACCGGGAAATGCGGTATGATCACTTTTACAATTTATACAGCGTTCAGACTTTTCACACAAATCACCCTCGTGGCCCACTTCCGGACATCTTGGACAGGTAACAGAATTAAGAAAGATAGTCGTAGCGTTTCCGTAACGCAGTCATTTGAAACATCGGGAAACATCGATTAGTGATATGAGGCCGAATAGGATAGTTTATTTAGACAGCTTTAATTCTGGGTGATTAAACAGGGTTATTGGAGGTAAGAACGATATGTTTCGTAGGCAAAACCTCGATCGTTTCGACGGATAGTAATACGGTGCACATCGATAACAATTTCTTCTTTTAAATTCTGTAAGATTTTTTCTTTTGTAGAACGTAAAAGTTCAGCTTTGAATATAACACTGTAGCAAGAATTTAGACTTTGATGTTCCTTAGTGGAAACACAGAAAGATCCTATTGTATTACAGTTTGAGAGGAGTTTTGATTAGCTAGCTGAAGAGTACTCAATAAGCAAATCTCCAAAGTGTATTTTTTTAAACTAACAAACCCCCCCCCCAAAACAGAATTAAATAGTTTTGCAATAAGAAAAGGTAAAGTTCTCTTAAAAGAGCAATCTGAAAGATTGTCAATATGTTTAATATAAGAAAACGGATAAAGGAAATATTCTGTACATTTTGTTGTTCTTTACGTGGGAGAGCTATAGAAGGATTGAATTATTTTCATTTATATTAGCACAAGAAAATGATTTGGACCCCGGCCGCACCACCCACTACCGAGTCCAACAAGGAGATACACACTCGTATAATAGTGTTAACCAGGGCCTATACGGTCAGAAGACAACCGTATGCCAGTCTCCATCCTTGGCGAGATAAAAAGTAATTGCTCGCTCACTTAATCCCATAAGCGAGTAACAAAAGTCAGCTGACCAGCCGATTGATACATACGCAATCAATATGTACCTCCCGTCAGCCTGAAGCAGAGGCCAAAGGAATGTGTTGGTTTCTTTCAACTGACAGGATCCCCCTTTCCAGGGACACGGGTCGCCATGCTTGGCAAACACGTGGGTGGTTTACATTTTTTCCATTAGTCGATATACAGAGTGATATCGGCTCATACAAAATTACCCTAACCTCTGAGAAAAAACCACAACGAAAATGAAACAAAGAAAAAAGGAAGAGAAATAAGAGTAAAAGGAAAAGAGAAAGATTATTCAGGTGCCTGTTGTTGTGAAGCCCGTGAATATTTAAAGAAGGTATAGCCCTGGATCGATTAGTTTTAGGAATTCAATGGATAAGTATAAGGGGAGAAAGTGTTGACTATTCCCCCCTTTAAATATACAAAAAGTTTTTTATGCTGAATTAACATATTTCGTTCGAATTTCACAAATCTATCAAATAATTTGTTTAAATTTATTTATATAATTGTTGGAGATTTCTGAGGAGGAAAAAATTAAAAGTATTTATTTGTTATTTTATTTAATCTTTTTTTCGAGAGGGATGCAGGGAATTTATTAGATGAATTATCTTACATGACTAAAGATTATAACAAATATGGTTAAAAAAAAATAAAGAGATTTAAAGAAAAAATTTTATATGCATGGTAAGGAGATATAGAGGGAAAACATCAATTTTTGTGGGATTAAGAGTAAAACTATATGATTTATTATTCATTATTACAGTAAACGTTTTAGAAAAATTAATGACTTTAAAGGTTTAAAATTTGTGAGCTGGGGGGGGGGGGAGAAGCAAACAGATTTATTAATTATTTATTTTGGTGTGTGTGTGTGTGGGATGGAGAAGTTTTTAGATGATTTACTATTTATTTACCTTTCAAAACATTTACAAATAGTTAGTGGGAGGAGTTTTTGTGTTCGATTTTTTATTGTTACAACAAAGTGGCTACATTCTGTAAACTGGATACAGTGAGATAGACAGCAAAACTCCAGAACGGATGCATCGATTTTTATGAAATTTTTTATGGAGGTATCTGACACCTTAGATTAACATATAAGCTATTTTTTATCCGACTACATAAAAGGAGGGTAATGTTTTTAGTAGTAAAATTTAATGAGATGAAGTGGTAGTAACAATTTGCGGTGTCAGTAGTGGCGGGGGACTGGGCGACTTTCTCTACCCGAAGAAAAGCGAGGGCGGGCCGCTAGTTATAGTATAAAAGTAAAAATAATGAAAATGTAAGGCAAAATATAGCAATTTTTTTAAAGTCTGCTATTCAGAAAATTTTACTCCCTAATACTTTTCAGAATTGTTTCTTCTTTGGATTTTTTTGTCGACGTTGAACTAATGCAGATTCTATCGAGCAGAAAGCTTTTGTATATTCAAAACATCATACAAAGTATCGTGGAAAAGATTTGTAGAGATATTTACAAACTTTACAAGTTCGTATATATTTAATGGTGACGATTCAATGTAACATTGTAAAACTTTTAGACGATTTTGCAGTTTTTAGCAGTTTTTGTTTGTCCTGGTACAAGGGTAGATCTGAAGACTCCTCAAAAAAGAGGAGGGGAGGACTTTTCAGAAATTTGGAGATTCCAATCGCACCTGGAGCTCGTGTCGGGACAATTTTTTTCATCGTGAGTAGGATTGGGGCTAATTTTTTTCGTTGCAGGTCGGGTTTCGGTCCGGTTTACTTTCATTTTTTGCCGTTGTTCTGGTTAAATACTTTATTCTTTTGCGAGTCGTGTTTGGATAAGGTTCAATTCTACTTTGCCGCTGTGTGTTGGGTTGGGGTCCGGTTCTCATACTTTATTGATGCTGGTTGGTATTGGGTCTGGTTGATTTCTATTTTGTTTGTGTATGGGGGGGGGGGGATTGAGTTGCGTACTATTCTATTGACGCTGGTTTGGTTTCGGTCAAGTTGACTTCTTACTTTTTTGCTACTGGTCCAGTGGATTTTTACGTTTTTCTTGCGGACAGAGTGGAATTCTACTTTTTATCTGCTTTTCTCTGCATTCTTTTTTGTTGCTGTTGTTGTTTTCGGGTGAAATTAATTTACACTATTTTGGGTTCTGATCTGCTTGATAGTGGATTTTCAATCTCGCAAGAAGGATTCGATTCGACCCCATATTTCAAATGAAAATCTAAATATTTTCTCCGTATGGAAGAAAATAGTTTAGAGGAGTATTATAAAAGAAAATATCGAAGACACTATAAAATGAAACTATATAAACGCCATAACAGACATTTCCAAATAGTTAATTATGAATATTTAAGATTTTATATTGAAAACTGCTATTTGCAAGTGTTAACATATACATTAAAATATCCATACGGAATGTCTCGAATAGAAGATACCTCTATTTAACGAACACTTTTCAACAATTTAGCCATCTCTCTTTGGTTGATTCCGTTATGAGTATGTATTAGATATTTATTTTTTATATAAAAGATAAAATTGATATTAGAAATATAAATGTCGACATTTTATAATTCCTTTAAAACATGGATAGTTTTTCTTTCATTTCGATTCTAAATTGACAAAAAATTTTTTGGTCGGGTTTTGATTGGATTTCAAATGGTATTTTCGGGTTCGTATCGGAAGCAGGGCAATACTATACGCTCAGAGTTCAAATAATTTTTTTTGTCGAATATTTTAAAAATGAAGTTATTTTAAGTGCAATTCTTAGAGGAACACTCTTTTCTGATTCAAGGGGGGAACACGAGAATCCCCAAGGGGGAGCGATTTCAAGATTTGGAGATTCGGGCAGGAGATGATGTTTTTCATTGCTGGTGGAGATTATTTCTAAATTTTGCAGTGAGTCGTGTTCGAATCGGCTTGACATTTTTGCTTTGAGTCGCATTTGGGTCAGTTTGAATTGCATTTTTTCAAATTCGGTTCTGTTCTGGACAAAATTTCACTTTTGAGAGTAGCACTCAGGTTGATTGATTGGTTTGTTGAATGGGGATTTATGGCACAAAGTTACATCGGGATATGCTGCGCAAAGAACAATGTGGGGATTCGAGTTAATTAGAAAGTTTGGTTTTTTTTTTTTTGAGTTTTTTTTTGTAGTAGGCCGGATAGATTTATGCTTTTTTGCTACGGACCAATTTGAGCAGGCTGGCTTAGGAATAGGTTTTGCACTAAACAGCAAATACTAGATTTTTTTTTCTCTATAAATTATAACATTCAAGTTGAAGATATTAGATTGAGATTGTTGACATATTTTATAATTCTATTAAAATACATAAACTCATTTGCTTTCATTTCACTTTGAGATGTTCGGGTAAGCACTCGATTTGACATAATTTGTAATTTTTGGGTTCGGATTGGCTGGGGACTATGGGTCGGGTTGACTTTAAACGTTTCGGATTCGGGACATTTCCTCTTTTGGGTTTTGACAAATTCGGATCTGGTATAAACTGGTTGAAAACTGGATTTTTCAATAGATCAGGCAATTTTTTATATGAAAAACTATATGGTTGAATATTGGCGAGTACATTATATATGTATTCATTTTACTACTTAAACAAGTAGAAGTGGTAGAAAAAATATAGTGTGGTCAAGTTTTGCAGAAAAAAGTAAGATCCGAATTCAGAAAGGTTTCCGAAAGTGTGAAGACATGACTAGAGGTCTGGACGGTCTGGAATTTCCAGTCTCGTCCCGACCCGGTATAAAATTCAAAAATTTGGCTCGAGCCAGACCCGCCCGTTTACACTTTTACGTTTCTAGGCCTGGTTTGACCCGTACAGAAATCAGTGAAAACAGTCCCGAAAAGTCTGGCCTGACACAATTTCTATTATTTCGAAAAAATTCAGATTTTTTTCATACAATTAAGATTTTTTAAAGATTACTGCATTCATATGTATTGGATGATTTTACAGAAAATACACAATAAGAACATTAATGATTACTTAGGTTCTTAGACTTTCAACATTCAAATAATGATGCACTCAAAAATTAATATGGTTTAAAATAAAAGAAAAAAAATTAAATTTATCATAACTTTTGAAGCTCTGTAATAAAAAGTAGATTTATGGAAATGCCTCTTTATCATTTTATGAAATATTTACTGAAATCCAGAGGAGCTATTTGCTTATGCATTTCTGATTTCATTTCTTTTGAGAAACGCATGAGACTAACAAATGTTCTTATTTAGAAACAATTTAATGAAATGTCGTTGTCCATTTTTTGATACAAGCAATTTAAGAAAATACTGTGAAAATTAACTTTTTGAATAAATTTTCCTGAAGCGACAAGATGCAAAATGAGTTAAATCTAAAACCACGTGAGAAGAATCTCTTATATCTCAACAAGTATATATAAATATCTTATTTACCAAAAATGAAATATGCTATTCGATTCCAAATACCTTCAATTGTTTGGGCTCATCTTTTCACCGTGATCCTTTCACAAAATTTGAGGGGTTTTTGTGACAATTTGATAAAATGCGTGTTTCTTTTGCAACCCCTAACGAAATTCGCGTTTATTTTAATGAAGTTTGCCCTTATTTGTTGCTATTTGATGAAATTCCCGTTTTCTCTGTATAATAATTTTTACGATTAACAAGTAAAAAAGTTTTCAAACCAATTTGGACTCATGGGGGAAAAATTAGAGAAATACACGGGTCGGAGTCAAGCCAGTAATGTTTATCATACTCTCTAGATAAGAGTTGTACTGAAAGTTTAGCTGACGTGTTAAGGTCGGGACAATAATGTTTATCATATTATATAGATAAGAGACGGACCGAATATTTAGCCTTTATTCCGGGCCACAACCTGGAAATTTTGTTCAATGCAAACTTCTAAGAAAATATGATATCCAGACCAGGCTCGGTCTGGAAGAAAAAAAAGCCTGTCACCACCCGAAAAAAGGAAGATCAGGACACGACCCGATTCAAAAGGAGAGAAAACCTTACCCAGTCCAAGTGGTCCTCGTGGTCCACTTGGTCCACCATCGTGGTCGTTAAATACTCGTGGATTTAAACTGGCGCGACCCGTGCCTAGTCTTGACGGGCTCGAGCTTCGCCCCAAGTTATTTCTCGTGAGGATGCATAATGTCACTTTGTAAACCCTTTATTAGCCCAAGGGGGGGGGGACTTCGCGCCCTACCCCCACTATTTACATCCGCCACAGCATACGGGCTGTGTCGATCTCAGATCGAGCGTTTAGACTTGATACCGGATGCATATTTCAGATGTGTATATTGCTGGGACGATTACTGTTTCTAAACCAATAGGAGAGCGTCATTATCACGGTCAAGTACAAGCCCACACAGTTTGATTGACGGGAACTTGTGGACAATTGACGGTGCTAATTATAACGATAATCTGTTGCGGATGAAAGTGAGCTGACTGGCTGAATGGTTAGAGCGTCGAGATTGAAACCGGAGGATAGGGGTTCGAGTCCATCGCGGGCCGAGAGTCCGTTGGTGATTTTTTTTAAATTATTGGAGGCTGTCTTTTATTAATAAATAAGACATCTTAAAAAAATATTTCAAACCCTTTTAATATTCTAAATATCGTTCCAAAATGATTTATATATGTATTAAACAAATGGGAAAAAAAGTATTCTGCGAAAATATCCGTATAAGCAAAATTCTTACTTTAATTTTTATTTATTTATTTATTTCAGGATCAGAGGAAGTATAATTTCTAATTGAAGTAAATAAAATTCAGTCATTTTGAAAAAAAAAATTCTTTCGTACCTTTAATTTTTAATTACCGAGTACAAATTCAAACAATCCGAGTACAAATAAATAATAAACACACACGATCAATTGTATGAGTTCCTGTCAATCAAACTGTGTGGGCGTGTACTTGACCGTGATAATGACGGTCTCCTATTGGTTTAGAAACAGTAATCGTCCCAGCAATATACACATCTGAAATATGCATATCGGATGCAGCCTGGGCTTGAAAAATTTTTCACGTGTATTTTTTCACTAGTAAGAAGGAAGTCAGACACCCATTTTGCTTCTAAAACATTGTAAAATAACAAAAACATTTAAAATATTGTTGCGAATTTTGTAAATAGTTAGTGTTTGTACTGTAAAATAATGTAAATAATCTTATTAAGCTCCATTCCTTTACTAATAATAGTTTTTGTTACATTGTCTCTGTTATCAAGCAAACTTGTCTATTATTTTCAGTGTATGTCTATGGCAGATTGGCGAAATATTAAAGATATCGCCAAGTTGCCGTCACATTTGGCGACTAATTTTGGTCGCCAAATTTGGCGATATATCGCCAAGTTGGCGAAAAACTTGGCGATTGTTGGCGATGGTAACCCTTCCCTCTCTATGGAAACCCCCTTTAGTTATGCTGATACATTGACTGTTATTCCGTGATTTTCTGGAATATTCCAGAAGGCTGTGGAAATTTCCCGTGCATGCTGCGAGCCTATATAAGGAGTGCAATACGAGCTGTCGTGGTTATTATTTACCAGTCAGTCATTGAGTGAGCTGCGATTGTTTAAGCAAGTTTGCTTGATTTTTCTCTACGTTGTTTTGAATGTTATTTAGTGTTGAGACATTGTATAAAGTGTCTCTGGGACCTATATCTGTACTTGTACGATAGATTTGAACAGTTATTTTTGAATATCTAGTAATATTTGTGAGTTTCGAAGACTGTGTTGTTCTGAAGATCTGTAAATAAATTATTTTCTACCTTTCTAAGAGAAAAGAGTTTGAAGCTGTCTAACCATAAGATCGAAAGGACACTATATACGCAACAATTTTTGGTGTCTGGATTTTGGTGTTATCTTATGGCGAAAACAAGAGCAATGGACGGGCAACTGAAAGAACTATTAGATGCTATGAATGGCATAAAAACAGAATTGACGAATAAAATTGACAAAGGACAAGACCCACATAGCATGCATGTTCACAGTGACGTCACAATGACGTCACTGTGAGTCACTTTGGTCACATCACATCTGTGACCAAAATGCCACCACTCAGTGACGTCACATTGTGACTGAGATGTGACTTTCTTAAAAATTTTTAGAAAATCGTCACAATGTTAATGTCAAAGTAGTCACAAATGACACACTTTTCACAAATTGGTCACATTGTGACGTCACAAAGTGGTCACAATGTGACGTCACAAAAAAGCTCTAAAACGGCCATAACGACTTCACATATTAGTCACTGTGACTTCACATCGACGTCACGTGACGTCACATCGACAATCGATGGTCACAAAGTCACAATGTGACTTCTCAACGACGTTGCAGTAACGTCACCATGTCTTACGGGGAGGAGTTGTTGGAAGAGTTGACAAACAAAATTGATAAAGGCCAAGAAGAGTTGGCGGAAAAAATGAATAAAGGCCAAGAAGAGTTGGCGGAAAAAATCAATAAAGGCCAAGAAGAGTTGGCGGAAAAAATGAATAAAGGACAAGAAGAGTTGGCCGATAAAATGAATAAAAACGAAGAAAGAATGGAACAGTAAATAAAAAATTGACAAATGCCAAGAAGATGTGACTGAAAAGATTAATAAAGGCCAAGTAAAAATGAAGAAAACTTTAGAAGAAAAGTTCTCGTCGGTAGAAAGAAGAATAGGCTCGCTATAAGAGAAAATAGAGGAAGTAGAAGAGAAAATTCAGAATGAAGTTAGTAATGTTGAAGAGAAAATGGAAAGGAAAATGGCGGAAGTAGAAGAGAAAATTCAGAATGAAGTTAGCAATGTTGAAAAGAAGATGGAGAGTAAAATAGAGGAAAGAATACAAGATATGGAGAAGAAGCTTTCAGCGTGCAGTGGTAATTATGAAGAATTTAGGAATCCGCCTGCTTCTCCTGTGCACCTTAAGCTGTTGACATATGACGGAAAGAGTTCCTGGCAAGTTTACAAGACCCAATTTACCATTGTAGCCGAAGCGAACAAATGGAGTGACGAGGTGAAAGCTTGTCAACTGGCAGCGTCTTTGAGAGGAGAAGCCGCCGACGTGCTGCAAACATTGCCCGATATGACACAACTCAATTTTGAGACTAAGTTGTGCACTTGAAATGAGATTCGGAGAAATATTCTTCAAAGATTATACGAGAATACAAATGAAGAGCCGCCATCAAAAATCGAGTGAAACCCTTCAAGAGTTTGCCTCAGAAATAGAAAGGCTGGCAAATTTAGCATTCATCGACTGCCCAACAAATGTACGGGAAATGCTCTCACTGCAGTACTTTGTAGACGGAATAAAATATCCAGAAGTGCAGAGAGCGGTACGAATGGCAGATGTGCAGAATTTAAAGGCTGCCTTACTATATGCCTTAAAGTTGGCAGCAGCTACACAAGCCAGCCGAAGAGATCGTCATTCAGTCCGAGGGGCAACGGTGAACAAAAGCTCAGACACTGAGATCGACGTCTTGAAAGAAATTAGGAAAATAAATCAAGTACTTGAAGCTTTAAAATATGGAAGAACAAGCTCAAGAAGACAGAAGCAGGAGTATTGGTGGCTTCTTCTGTAGTGGACCTCTAGAAAAAGACCATTCCAGTCAGAATTGCTAACATCAGTGATAAGACGAGGACTATCAAGAAAGGAGAGGTGATAGCGTCATGTGCTCCTGTGACGTGCATAAGTCAAAATTCCAATCACCCCCAGAAATCTTCAGATAATTTAGTCAAGGATTTGCTACAAAAGACAGACTTAGATCCAAATCAAAGGGATGCTGCGGAAAGTTTAATTAGAGAATTCCAAAGTTTATTTTCCCAAACATCTGAAGACCTTGGACGAACCAAAATGGCACAACACCGAATTGATACTGGAGATCACTCACCTATTAAACAACACCCTAGACGATTACCTTTTGCCAAGCAGGAAGAAGTGCAAAATTTAATTAAGAATATGGAAGAAAATGACGTCATCGAACTATCGACAAGTCCATGGGCGTCTCCCATTGTATTAGTAAGAAAGAAGTATGGTTCTACAAGATTTTGCTTAGACTACCGCCGACTGAATGACGTCACTAAAAAGGATAGTTACCCTCTACCAAGGATCGACGACACCCTCGACACACTTGCGGACAACACTTGGTTCTCGACTCTGGATCTGAAGAGTGGTGACTGGCAGGTAGAGATTCATCCCGACGACCGCGAGAAGACTGCCTTCACAACGGAACAAGGATTATGGCAATTCAAGGTAATGCCTTTTGGCCTATGTAATGCACCTGCAACTTTTGAACGCCTTATGGAAACGGTTCTCCGGGGGCTGTCATATGAGGCATGTCTTGTTTATTTAGACGTTATCATAATCATAGGAAAATCTTTTGATAAACATCTGAACAACCTCAGGCGGGTGCTACAAAAGTTAAAGGAAGCTAATTTGAAGTTAAGCCCTTCGAAGTGCAGTTTGTTTCGTAATGAAGTCGCCTACCTTGGACACATCATTTCGGCGGAAGGAGTTAGGACTGATCCGGAGAAGATATCGGCTGTGAAAAATTGGAATCGTCCAGCAGATATTCACCAGCTTCGGAGCTTTCTAGGATTATGCACCTATTACAGAAAATTTGTCAAAGGCTTCTCGATGATTGCAAGACCACTTCATAAATTAACAGAAGCCAATCAAAAATTTATGTGGACACAGGAATGTGACGCTGCTTTCTAAAAGCTTAAGGAGGCCTTAACATCCACTCCAATTCTGTCATGTCCTCAAATCGATAAACAGTTATACTTGATACGGATGCAAGTAACGAAAGCATTGGCGCTGTACTGTCCCAGGAAATCGACGGCCAGGAGCGTGTTATCGCCTATTTCAGCAAGTGCTTATCAAAGGCAGGGCGAAACTAGTACGTAACAAGAAAAGAGCTTATTGCTGTCTTGCTGTCATTTTCATCACTATCTTTACGGTCTAATATTCCTGATCCGAACTGATAATGCTTCTCTAATTTGGCTATTGAGATTTAAGAACCCTGAAGGCCAGATAGCCAAGTGGATACAAAAGCTTCAAGAGTACGATATGGAGATACGCCATCGAAAAGGCTCATCACATGGAAATGCAGATGCTCTCTCAAGAAGTCCCTGCTCAGAGAATTGTAGGTACTGCGACCGGGTTGAGAAGAAATTTAACGTCAAAGGTCATATAGTAAGACAAGTTACAACTGGGTCTACATCATCGCAAGATCCATGGAGTGACGAGAGCCTGCGTAAAGATCAACTTGCTGATCCTGAAATTAAGCCAATTCTAGAGATGAAAGAGGAGTCCAACAGGAAGCCCAGCTGGCAAGACATGGCCCATTACCATCCTACGACTAAACGTTATTGGGCTCTCTGGGATTCCCTACATTTGCAGAACGGTATTTAGTACCGAAAATGGGAGTCTGACGATGGAAAGACATGTAGATGGCAACTACTACTTCCTAAGTCGAGAGTTTCTATGGTCTTTCAAGAACTCCATGGTAGTCACACAGGAGGTCATTTTGGTGTAATGAAGACCCTTCATAAGGTTCTTGAGCATTTTTACTGGAATAATGTTCGCAGTGATGTGGAGAAGTGGTGTCGAACTTGTGACACCTGTGTAGCACGTAAAGGTCCAAAGAGGCGCACCCGTGGACGATTGCAGCGTTATAATGTAGGAGATCCTTTCGAACGAATTGCTTTAGATATCCTGGGTCCTCTTCCTAGAACATCTG
Source organism: Maratus speculifer (assembly GCA_964019185.1). NCBI lineage: Eukaryota > Metazoa > Arthropoda > Arachnida > Araneae > Salticidae > Maratus > Maratus speculifer. Next base: position 58,739,283 of record OZ025293.1, read on the forward strand.
ATGGCAACAAGTACATCCTCGTTGTCATGGATTACTTCGCCAAGTGGCCTGAAGCCTACGCCATACCTAATCAAGAGGCGGTAACCGTAGCAGAGATGCTGGTTCAACACTGGGTTTCCAGATACGGAGTTCCTCTTCAAATCCATTCCCATCAAGGAAGAAACTTTGATTCGGCTGTGTTTAAGGAGATGCGTGTACTACTCGGCATGGACAAAACTCGAACTACACCTCTACATCCGCAATCGGACGGCATGGTGGAGCGGTTCAATCGTACCATCCTAAATAGCCTCTCCCTCCTGGTGTCTAAAAATCAACAGGACTGGGACAAGAAATTGCCTCTGTTCCTGCTTGCCTACAGGAGTGCTGTTCATGAGGCCACTGGTTATTCCCCTTCTCAAATGCTCTTTGGTCGTGATCTTCGTCTACCTGCGGATCTTTTGTTTGGCCGTCCTCCTGATGCTCCGTTATCGCCCGAGGAGTACGTGGATGAACTCCAGGCACGTATTGAGGAGATTCATCGTCTAGCGAGGAACCGAATCGGACTGGCATCGGAAAAGATGAAGACACGGTACGAAACAAACGCAACTGGACATGAGTTTAACGAAGGTGACAAAGTTTGGTTGTGGAATCCCATACGTCGTAAGGGACTGTCGCCAAAATTACAAAGAAACTGGGACGGTCCTTACACAATCATCAACAGGCTGAATGACGTCGTCGTACGTATACAAAAATCGCCACACGCCAAACCCAAGGTCGTACACTATAATTGGCTAGCCCCTTATTTTGGCCAAAGTGACTAGAAATTCAAAACTGGAATTTCAGACCATGCTCATAAAACTCACTTTTTGTAAATATGTAAATAGTAATTAGTTCTTATTTATGTAAATCTTATTATTATTATTCTTATTTATTTATTTATTTATTTGTTTATTTATTTTAAGTGTTTTCCTCTAATTCAAGGATTGCACTGCCCGGGACGTGCAGTCTTTGAGGAGGGGGTAGTGTTACGAATTTTGTAAATAGTTAGTGTTTGTACTGTAAAATAATGTAAATAATCTTATTAAACTCCATTCCTTTACTAATATTAGTTTTTGTTACATTGTCTCTGTTATCAAGCAAACTTGTCTATTATTTTCAGTGTATGTCAAGTTGGCGTCACTTTTGGCGACTAATTTTGGTCGTCAAATTTGGCGATATGTCGCAAAGTTGGCGACAAACTTGGCGATTGTTGGCGATGGTAACCCTTCCCTCTCTATGGTAACCCCCCCTTTAGATATGCTGATACATTGACTGTTATTCCGTGATTTTCTGGAATATTCCAGAAGGCTGTGGAAATTTCCCGTGCATGCTGCGAGCCTATATAAGGAGTGCAATACGAGCTGTCGTGGTTATTATTTACCAGTCAGTCATTGAGTGAGCTGCAATTGTTTAAGCAAGTTTGCTTGAGTTTTCTCTACGTTGTTTTGAATGTTATTTAGTGTTGAGACATTGTATAAAGAGTCTCTGGGACCTATATCTGTACTTGTACGATAGATATGAACAGTTATTTTTGAATATCTAGTAATATTTGTGAGTTTCGAAGACTGTTGTTCTGAAGATCTGTAAATAAATTATTTTCTACTTTTCTAAGAGAAATGAGTTTGAAGTTGTCTAACCATAAGATCGAAAGAACCCAATATACGCAACAATATATTAAAACATCTTTATTTACATGTTTCAACTCATTATTAATAGTGTCATCCTCAGGATGTATATAGAAAAATAAGAATTACAAATACAATGAACGTGAAAAACGGAATTTCAATAATTCTTTATTCCGTTTTTATTGCCAGAAGTTTAAACTCTGAACTATTATTGTGCGTTTTTTTTCTTCTTAATTTTGCTAATATGGATTTCATTTGACTGTAAAAGACACACACCTCGATCATTTTCCGAATGATTGAAAAAGGACAAACGAACTCCTCCAATTAGCAAATGGAATATTCTTGTAACTTGATTTTTTTTTTCACGTTAGACAGTTAGAAGAAGAATTTTAAAAGAAGCGGAAATTATTATGTACAAATATATTAAAGTAACTGTATTTTGGAAGATTATTTTCAGAACTCGAGATTTATCAAGAGAATTACATAAGCTAAAGGATACTGAAGTGTAAAATAGGATCTTCATGAAATGAGAAAAAAAATATGTAACAAATTAAACGATTTTAAACATTGCATATTTTATTCTGTAGAGCGAGCAGGGGGGGGGTGTCAAACGAGAAACATAAATTTCGAAGAAAGGCTTTATAGGGCGAAACCCCCGCGTATTTATTTATGGGGCTGTCCATAAATGATATCACACGTTTGTCCAATATTTTTAACCCCCTCCCTCCCCTTTTTCACATGTCACGCTATATTACATATACGTATACTTGCAGTTCAGAAACAAAGCACTATGTTATAGATAATATTTCAAATTTTGTTTTTAAACTTCAACTGTGTATTTTAATGACTTTTACGTGAATAACTATAAAAATAATTTGTGTACTTATTTTGTATGAAATAAGATTTAGGTTTACAACAAAAATTATAATTAATATACACTAATAATACAATAATAATATGAAAGAGCAATTGAAAACAGTAATGTTTTGAAATTTGAAATAGAATTGTATTTGGCTTTAAATTTTTACTTTACTTTATGAACACAAAAATATTTTAATTCCAAAATAACTTCAAAATTTAATATTCTAATTATTAATACTTTTCTTTCAACCAAAATATGTGATGTCACATTTCTTCTTACCCCCTCCCAGCCCTTTGTTACAAGCTGTCTCAATTTCACGTACCTCCCCTCCCCCCTTCCAGGCGTGACATCATTTATGGATGGTCCCGTTAGTTATAGTACACAATTTATCATTGTTACAGTAACAAATGTGACAAAAAAAATTATTATTATTTTTAATATTAAAATTTTTTATGTGTTCTTAGCGGAAAGGCCAAAAATTTATTCAAAATTTCGTGTGGAAGGAAGTTTAGACTATCGATTATTTTTAAATAAAAAAAGTAGTGTAAGAAGTCGTCTTACAAATGTATAGGAAGAAACAAAGAAGTGTATAACTTATCTTAATACAGACATCTCGTGGACTGCATTCTTCTTTAAAAACTTTTTATTACTTGAAAAGAACGCACTCACATATAGTAGACTAACACACACACATTATTTACGAATAAAGCTTTTTAACATAATTCTGGCGCACGCCACCATCACAAAAACTACTGTTCACAACCAACTTTCGAACATCACTAAAAAAGAAAATTTTTAATAGAACTAGTGTTGCCAGATTTTTTTAAACGAGAAAATATTACAACTACATTTTTTAATTTAGCAAAACTCAGGTCACGTGACGCGTGAGTCTGTTTTTTTCTTTCTTTTTTTTCTTTGGAATGCGCGTGTTACAGTAGAAGTTTTAAATTTTGAGTATTAACAAATGAGTAAATTCGGGGGAGAACCTTCTAGATACCAAATATTTTTTAAATGATATATTCAGTAAAGCTTTGTTTTGTAAAAATCCGAAATTGAAATAACAATTAAATGGTTTAATTTTCATTTAATATTTTTCATTTTTTATTTCACATTCTATCAAAGCCTGGAAGCTAATGTGCCCGCCCGTTCTGTATGTATGTACATACGTACGCCTGTGTGTAACGCGATAACTCATGATAATATCTGATTTGCCTCAAATTTTTGGATTTAGGTCTATTGTGATAAGACGCTTCCCTGATTAGTTTTGGGAGTTAATTGGCTATAAGTGGGTAACGGACGGCTAATCCCACCTCTTAATTTAGATAAATGTTATTTTCATGCTGAACAAACAGATTTCATCGAATTTTCAGATATTGGATAATTTTGACGCTTAATGATGCCTACATGTTTAGTTTTGGATGTTCATTGGTTAAGTATAAAGGGAGAGAAAGAGGTCGGGTAACCCTGCTTAATTTAGATAAATTGGTTTTTTAAGCAGAATTTACGGATTTGCTTAAAATTTTGGATGTAGATTTTGTCATAAAGAGCTTCCCCGATTAGTTTTGAGAATTCATTGGATATGTATAAGGAAGGAATGTGTGGCTAATCCCATCCTTTAAATTTAGATAAATGGATCTTGAAGAATCTATCAGATGAAGAAATGAATCTATCAGATTTCATTCAAACTTTAGATGAGGGTTATTCTGACGAGGCACCTCCATGATTAGATTTGGGAGTTCATTGTTTAGGTATAAACGGAGAGAATATGGTATAACCTCTCTGAATTTATGTAAATGGGGTATTTATGCAGAATTTTACCGAATTGCTTCAAATTTTGGATATAGGTTTATTGAGATAAAGTGATTCGCTGATTAATTTGGGTTGGTTAATTGCACAAAGTCTCTTCAGGAACATACTGGGCGAAAACAAAGACAAAATGAAATCAAAAATAGAAAACCAAAAGTAACTGAGATAAAAAAGTTTATATAATTAATGAGGGCAATAACCATATGTACAATAAAAAACGTTTAAGAGGGTCAAAAGATGATAGTTAAAATACAAAAGTTACATAAGTACGAATTTTAAAGGTTAAAAGTGATAAATGTCAAAACATGAATTAAGTGTGAAATATACAAATACTACATAAAAACAATATTTACAATCAAAAGGAATTAAAAAAACAATCTGTCGGACGTTCCTCTTAGCCCGCACAACTTTGAAGAAAGTCCGTAGTAATTATAGCTGCCACCACCGATATTATTTGGAGATATCGGTCACCCACTGTGAGGATTGTATAAATGAACACCAACGCTGCCAATTAACTAAATTAACACATTATTTATACTCTATGTACACGATATAATACAATATATACAGTTACGACTCGGATATAGGTGATCCGGCTCAACATTAAATTAAATACAGTAAAAGGTTAGCTGTGTACTGTTCAAATTACACCTTCTTTTCCTCACTCTACACTCATTAGATTAGGTTTACCGGAGATCGATTTCGAATCTCCCAACACATGGGTTCTCAGCCTACGCTATTCGGCCAAGAGCACTACACACAGGGACATGCATATCCCTTGCCCTCACGGTCAGAATTCCAGATATGAACTGCCAAAATCTCAGACAAAACCTGCCCTTCTCAAATCACTGCTTTTCCCCAAGGTAAACCCCCCTGCGGAGTTCCTAAATTGCACGCATTCCACGCTGTTTTCTTGATTCGTGGAATGTTCCTTATTTGCTCATCATTCACATACATCACTGACGGATGAACACGCCTCTCAGCAATCTTCTCTTTCTCACCTCACAACCTGCACATGATCACCAGTCAATTCCCGCTTTAACAAAGAAAGAATGTCACCTGGAAGCGTCAGTACACAGCCCTTACAATTCGTGATATACGAAGACAAGAACAACATAAATTCCAATCCTGTAGCAGATGTTTTCTCAGAACCTGACACAATGTGTAAAATTATTCAGGCACAAATTCTTTGTCGGTAGTATTCTCTTCATAAGTACTCGAGTCATAATAATCCGATTGCATTGCTACTTTCACAAAATTAATCAGCTGTTTAGAATATTTCAAATTTGTAACACATGGACTATGACATCATTTTTGCTGTTTTTCCCCACTGTTTGCCATCGTGAAGAACCCCGAAATGTCTTGTTCTCTTTTGTTTTATGGATCGTTTCACAATTTGGGTACATTAGGTATCTGTACATTGAATACAGAAGAATTAGTTTTTTCAATTGGATATAACTGTCTTAGTATTAGTCTGGAATTCGGCCGACATTTTGAATTGAACGGAAGATTTCTATGACTGATTAGTTTGGGATTCTATTGAAATAGGTTTTGTCCTAATTTCCGACTTGCAGAACACTTAATGTAACAACAGCCATTACGGATTTGTTTCTTTGAGATATTGGGTAGAATAGAGGAATCTGTTTGTATGCTAATGTGCCTTACGGATTTTGATTGCTGTTTGAGTACAATTGAATAGGAAACATCAACAGATAGGATTCTAGACTTAATAATTTTGTGAGCTTCATGGTAAGTAAGTTGTTCTATTATTTTAATCGTAAGAAAATCTTTTTCACAGATCCATTTTGAGCAAGAATGGGAAAATGCGGCAGATTGTCACACGAGTCACCCTCGTGACCCACTTCTGCACATCTTGGACAGGTATAACAAAATTAAAAAAGATATATCTATATTACATATATACATCTATATTAGAAAAAAATAATTTGGACCTTGGCCACACCACCCCCTACCGAGTCCAACAAGGGGATATACATTAGTGTAATAGTGTTAGCTGGGGACTCTACCGTCATAAGACAATCCTATCTCAATCTCCACCATTAACGAGATGACAAGTAATTGCTCATTCACTTAATCCTTAAAGCCTGAAGAAGAGGCCAAAGCAGTGTGTTGGTTTCTCTCAACTGCCAGGATCCCCCTTTCCAGGGACATGGGTCGCCATGCTTGGCAAACACGTGGGTGGTTTATATCTTTCCATTAGTCGATATACAGAGTGATATCGGCTTATACAAAATTACCCTAACCTCTGAGAAAAAACCACAACGAAAGTGAAACATAGATAAAAGGAAGAGAAATAAGAGTAAAAGGAAAAGAAAGATCATTCAGGTGCCTGGGGTTGTGAAGCCCGTGAATATTTAAAGAAGGTATCCCCCTGGGGCGATTAGTTTTAGGAATTCAATGGATAGGGGGATAAAGGGTTGGCTATTGCCCCCTTTAAATTTAGAAAAAGGTTTTTTATGCTGATTTATCATATTTCGTTCGAATTTCGCAAATCTACTAAATAATTGGTTTAAATTTATTTATATAATTGTTGAAGATTTCTGAGGAGGAAAAAATGAAAAGTATTTATTTATTATTTTATTTATATTTTTTTCGAGAGGGGATGCAGGGAATATATTAGATGACTTACCTTACATGACTAAAGATTATAACAAATATGATTAAAGAAAATAAAGAGATTTAAAGACAAAATTTTTTATGCATGGTAAGGAGACATAGAGGGAAAACATCAATTTTTGTGGGATTAAGAGTAAAACTATACAGGGTGATTCAGCTCGTCGGTGACAAACTTTAAGGATCGATAGAGCACACCTAGACGAACATTTTTGAATAGGGAATGTAGGGTCCCTGACGCGATGGTAAGGCGCTAGGCGCTTTCGAAAATTTGGGTGCCGAAATTCGAAACGTCATAAAAACTAGGGAAATGGTTAGATTTTCTTGCTTGTTGCGTCGAAATGATTCTGTTTGTTTAGATTTTCTTCAGTACCAATTTGATAAGCGTATCTCTTAAAACATGGATAGGGGGCGCTGCAGACTTTGGAGAGCTAGACAACAACTTTAAGCCCGTTATTTTGATAATTTAACACATGCTCGCCAAAGTTTATACTCTAACTTAAAGTTTGAACCCAAAAGTAGAGCCCTGCAAAAAGCGTAAGAGCCGGAATAAAATGTCAAAGTACAGGGTGGTCGAAACTCGAAGGCTCCTAAGAGATAAACAAACAGATTTCTTGACTTATGGCATGCATTTTCATGATTCTGTTTGCTGGGGCTCTCTGAAACTCAGTTGAACGGTACAAAAAGAAACATCGATAGGGGGCGCTTTGGGCAAAAAACATAATTCGTTGACATTTCGGACGCTAACTGGAAACGGGGCGCTACGATCAGTTAGTAATAATGAAAACACATTTTCTACCTCTGCTCAACACTTCTGAATAAATTTAGACCAAAAACATCAATGATACTGGAAATTTATTTACAAAAAATAACACTACAGAAGATGCTCGAAATTTCGACCTTGGGCCATGATGCAGGCTTCGCACCTCCGTCGCATTGAGGAGTGTGTGTTTCCAACAATGCCAGGAGTATCTCTGATCTGCCCTGCAGCTGCCACAATGCGCGCCACAAGTTCTTCAGCACTGCTGACAGGTGTATGGTAAACCTCGGCCTTCAGGTAACCCCAAAGGAAGAAATCCAAGCAGGTGAGGTCTGGTGATCGGGCAGGCCAGTGAACTGGACCCCCACGCCCGATCCACCGCTGGCCATACCTTGCGTTTAGATGGAGACGCACGTCGTTCGTGTAATGGGCCGGAGCTCCGTCGTGCTGGAACCACATCTGGCGACGCGAACCTTCGGGTACGTGCGCCTCCTCCAGAAGCTGCGGCAGCACTTGATCCAGGAAAATCAGGTAATTTCCACCTGTCAGCCGTTCAGGTAACAAATAAGGGCCAATGAGGCAATCCCCCAGAATGCCGGCCCACACATTTACTGAGAAACGCTCCTGGGCTGCTCGGCTTCTGGTTTCATGTGGATTTTCATCACACCACACATGACTGTTGTGGGCGTTCCACATTCCCTCCCGGCTGAAGGTGGACTCGTCCGTAAACAAAATGTTGTTTACAAAACGGGGATCCCTGGATCTCATCGCCAAGTACCATCTTGAGAATTCCACTCGAGGGCCAAAATCCTGCTCTCTGAGCAACTGCACCCGCTGGATGTGGTAGGGGTGCAGATTCCGGGAACGTAAGATGCGCCACGCAGTTGCTTGCGAAATGCCAACATGTCTGGCGATATCTCTCGTGCTAAGACCTGGGTTGTCCTCAACCAGGTTAAGCACAGCCTCTTCGTTGTCGGGGGTGCTCACTGATCGCTCCCGTTCAGGCCTGCCTCCGTCGAAAGATCCCGTTGTGGACAACCTCTGGTGTACTCGAGCGAAGAAGGCATGGCAGGGGATTTGCCTGTTGGGGTAACGCTCGGCGTACAACCGCTGAGCGGCTCGTCCATTACAACCAGCAGCGCCATACGCCAAATGCATGTCAGCCAATTCAGAGTTTGTGTACCGTTCCATCCTACTACCGATCTGCAGACAAGTAACCCGAAGCTTAAGTAGGTACCGCACGTTCAAAAGACGTGTCTGCGCATACAACTACGTCATCTCGCGTTGTCGTCTACGCATTACGTATCTTTTGCATATCGATATGGTACGATATCTTTTGCATAAATCAGCAAAAAGCACCTTATGTAAATTTTATTGCGCGCATTGTGCATGATTGAAACCAGCTATGTTTGTTAAAAAAACAAACAAACTGCAGTTTTAATAGCTTCTTATGATAAGTAAATTACTCTCTTGTTTTGTTTCTAACTGATCGTAGCGCCCCGTTTCCAGTTAGCGTCCGAAATGTCAACGAATTATGTTTTTTGCCCAAAGCGCCCCCTATCGATGTTTCTTTTTGTACCGTTCAACTGAGTTTCAGAGAGCCCCAGCAAACAGAATCATGAAAATGCATGCCATAAGTCAAGAAATCTGTTTGTTTATCTCTTAGGAGCCTTCGAGTTTCGAGTCAAAAATGTTCGTCTAGGTGTGCTCTATCGATCCTTAAAGTTTGTCACCGACGAGCTGAATCACCCTGTATGATTGATTATTTATTATTACAGTAGAAATTTTAGAAAAATCATTGAATTTTTCTGAAGTTGGGGGGGGGGGAAGCAAACAGATTTATTAATTATTTATTTTGGAGAGTGTGTGTGTGGGATGGAGAAGTTTTTAGATGATTTACTATTTATTTGCCTTTCAAAACATTTACAAATTGGCTTAAAAAACAATAAGACATAAGAAAGTTTCAATGAATAAATTTTAGGCATTTAGCAATAGGGTGAGAGGGAAAAATTCTCATTTTCAGTTAGTGGGGAGGAGTTTTGTGATCGATTTTTTATTGTTACAACAAAGTGGTTATATTCTATAAACTGGATACAGTGAGATAGACAGCAAAACGGCGAAGTGATACTTCTGGAAGCGGTAATATTGAAGACTGTGATGAGAGCAAAAGGCGAGGCGAAATTTTGATATATAAGGGGGGGGGGTGATATAGAATGTTTTTTCTAAATCAGATTTCAGAGAACTCAGATTTTCATCTTCAATTAACAAATAATAAAAAACTTAAATACTTTTAAGGACTTTTTGCAAATTCTGCATAAAACTTAATGAGCAAAAATTACTTTTGAAAAATTGAACGCTTTGTAAAAAATTGTAGAATCATAAGAAACATTTAGGATCACTCAAAATTATTCCGCTACATTATGGTCTATGTGGCTAAATCATTTGCGGTGTTTTAAAGAGCGTCATACTAAATTTAGAGTAATGAAATTCATATACATTACTGAGGTACTCTGCAAAATAGTTATAAAAAAATATGATATGTATAGCACTTACAATATACGTACAGAGGATCTCCATAGTAATCTATTATATTGTGGTCTAAAAATTTTTCGCGATGTCTTGTTGTAATAATGTTACTCTCTTACAAAAATTAAAATTGATACAAACTTCTGAGATGGACTTAACATTGCTTGCGGTATAATATTTGGTGAAAAGCATTTACCATTCAATTACAGAGTTACACAAAATAATTTGGTTGTAAAAAGCTCTTCAGAGTAAAACTGTTTCTAGCGTATTTACATTATGTTCACTACTTCGAACATAAAATGCAATGAAATGCTGTCTCGTGTATACGTGTATAATTTCCATAAAAAAATTCCATTTGTATACTTAATCAAATGAAACTTGGTGATATACGTCATCTGTTCCCCGCCACCTCCACTTTCTTCATCACTTACAGAGTCTCTTCTTCACTGTTTTTTTTTTAAAGGAAGATAAGGCACAGTCAATCTAGCTTTATCAATGTTACAGCGTTTTATGATTAAGTTTTCTTTCAAAATTTATTATTCATTACAGAACAATGTAATAATTCCCACGAACCATCTGTCGGCATATAAAAAGCTAAAGTGTGATTCAATAGCAAGATTTCAATATGATGAACACTAGAAGCGATGGGGCGATCGCCCTCTGCCTCCCTTTGAGCCCAATGGGGGGTCTTTAAAATGGTATTAGATGTACACAAGATAAATGAATCGCACTTAAGATTGAGAACGGTGCGACCTGACCTGACTGGACAAAGCTGTCTCAGCCAGGGTCGGGCCGCGCTAGTTTTAATTCTTGAGACAAGGACTTGGTGAGGTCTAGAGATCTGCACCGGGCTGGACCAGACTGGCGAAATAGTTCCAAATTTTACGACAGACTGGCAAAAAAATTAAACAGGTCGTACGGGACAGGCCGATAAAAAAATTTAACGGGCCTGCCGGTTTGTTATAAAGATTTCGGCAAAAACGCTAAAATGTGAACTATTTTCAATGAATATAAATTTAACGAGCATAGGTATAAATGTGCATCACAAGCAGATACTAGTTTGACAACATCAATACAGAAATGTATCTTGTACAGCGTAGAGACCGACATCTTGCTTTGTGTCTAACTGAGTTTAATAAGTTTTTGGAAAACTGGATCCGGGCCAAGATCAGGCTTGCACTGTTTTTTCTACATATAGTCGGAATCGGTAAGAACTAGACTTAATTGTTCGTGAGACGAGAAGGGCAGACAACATAATTTGTAAAAACATTAATAGGGATAAAGAATTTCTGCTAACGTACCCTTTGGAAATATACTCCTTGGTGTTTCTTAAATTCATTTCTCAAAAACACGAAAGTTTGACACATTTTCTGACATATTTTTAACTGTAGAGGCACAAAATTGACAAGCCTGACTATTGAAGGTATTTGGAATCGAATATCATATTTCATTTTTGGTAAATAAGATATTTGTGTGTAGTTGTTGAGATATAAGAGATACTTCTCACGTGGTTTTAGATTTATCTCCTTTTGCATGTTGTCGCTTCAGGAAAATCGATTCAAAATGTTAATTTTCACAGTATTTTCTTAAATTGCTTGTATCAAAAAATGGACAACGACATTTCATTAAATTGTTTCTGAATAAAAACATTTGTTAATCTCATGCGTTTCCGAAAAGAAATGAAATCAGGAATGCATAAGAAAATAGCTCATCTAGATTTCAGTAAATCTTTGATAAAATGATAAAGAAGTATTTTCATAAATATACTTTTTGTTAAAGAGCTTCAAAAGTTATGATAATTTTAAATTTCTTTTTTCTTTTATTCTAAACCATATTAATTTTTGAGTGCATCTTTATTTGAATGTTGAAAGTCTAAGAACCTAAGTAATCATTAATGTTCTTAAAGTGTATTTTCTGTTAAATTTTCTGTAAAATCATCCAATAAATATTAATGCAGTAATCTTTAAAAAATCTTAATTGTATGATAAAAATCTGAATTTTTTCGAAATAATAGAAATTGTATCGGGCCAGACTTTTCGGGACTGTTTTCACTGATTTCTGTACGGGCCGGACCAGGTCTAGAAAGTTAAAAGTGTAAACGGGCGGGCCAGGCTCTGGCCAAACTTTTGAATTTTATACCAGGCCGGGACGATACTGGAAATTCCAGCCCGTTTAGACCTCTAGTCAGGTCTTCACACTTTCGGAAACCGTCCTGAATTCGAATCTTACTTTTTCTGCAAAACTTGACCACAGTACATTTTTTCTTCCAATTCGGGCTTCGCATGGATTTCGTTCTTTTAGAGGTCTGCCCGAACCTAAATTTCCATTCCCAGGCTCAAAAAGCAATTCAATTTTAACCCAAGCCAAGCTCGCTAAAAAAATAAATAAATTAAAAAAAGAAAAAAAATCTGATTCAGTACCGAATAGCCTGTTACAAAACAGATCAAAAAATCAAAAATGAAACAAAATCAATCTAATATTTGAAGGAAATTCGGAAAAGTATCCCATATAATTATATCAATAATTTTTATTTTTGTTTAAGTAGAAAAATGAATACATATAATGTACTCGTCAATATTCAACCAAATAAAAAATCGTCTGATCTATTGAAAATTCCAGTCATTAACCAGTTTATACCAGATCCGAATTACTCAAAACCCAAAAGAAGAAATTTCCCGAATCCGAAACGTTTTAAGTCAACCCGACCCATAATAAATCAATCCGACCCAAAAATTACAAATTATGTCAAATCGAGCCCTTACCCGAATACCTGAAACTGAAATGAAAGAAAATGAGTTCATGTATTTTAATAGAATTATAAAATATGTTTTAAATCTTCAACTTGAATGTTATTATTTATATAGAAAAAAAATCTAGTATTTGCTCTTTAGTGCAAAACCTATTCCTAAGTCAGCCTGCTCAAACTTGGTCCGTAGCAAAAAAGTATAAATCTATCTGGCCTACTACAAAAAAAAAAAAAAAAAAAAAAAAAAAAAAAAAAAAAAAAAAAAAAAAAACTTTTTAATTAACTCAAATCCCCACCTTCTTCTTTGCGCAGCATATCCCAGTTATAACTTTGCGCCATAAAACCCCATTCAACCAACAAATCAATCAACCTGAGTGCGACTCTCAGAAGTGAAATTTTATCCACAACAGAACCGAATTTGAAAAAATGTAAGTCAAACTGACCCAAATCCGACCCACAGCAAAAATGTCAAGCCGATTCGAACACGACTCACTGCAAAATTTAGAAATAATCTCCACCAGCAATGAAAAACATCACCTCCTACCCGAACCTCCAAATTTTGAAATCGCTTCCCCGTGAGGATTCTCGTGTGTCCCCCCCCCCTTGAATCAGAAAAGAGCGTTCCTCTAAGAATTGCGCTTAAAATAACTTTATTTTTATTTAACCCTGCTTCCGATCCGAACCCGAAAATATCATTGGAAATCAAATCAAAACCCGACCAAAAAAATAATTGTCCATTTAGAATCGAAATGAAAGAAAAATAATCCATGTTTTAATTGAATTATAAAATGTTGACATTTATATTTCTAATATCAATTTAATCTTTTAATTAGAAAAGAAATATCTAATATATACTCATAACGGAATCAACCAAATAGAGATGGCTAAATTGTTGAAAAGTGTTCGTTAAATAGAGGTATCTTCTATTCGAGACATTCCGTATGGATATTTTAATGTACATGTTAACACTTGCGAATAGCAGTTTTCAATCTAAAACCTTAAATATTCATAATTAACTATTTGGAAATGTCTGTTATGGCGTTTATATAGTTTCATTATATAGTGTCTTCGATATTTTCTTTTATAATACTCTTTTCAACTATTTTCTTCCACAACGAAGAAAATATTTAGACTTTCATTTGAAATATGGTGTCGAATCGAATCCTTCTTGCGAGATTGAAAATCCACTAAGAATCAGATCAGAACCCAACATAGTGTAAATTAATTTCACCCGAAAACAACAACAGCAACAAAAAAGAATGCAGAGAAAAGCAGATAAAAAGTAGAATTCCACTCGGTCCGCAAGAAAAACGTAAAAATCCACTCGACCATTAGCAAAATGTAAGAAGTCAACTTGACCGAAACCAAACCAGCGTAATAAAATATTACTCAACTCAACCCCCCCCCCACACACACACAAAATAGAAATCAACCAGACCCAATACCAACCAGCAGCAATAAAAAAAGAGAACCGGACACCAACCCAACTCGCAGTGCCAAAGTAGAATTGAACCTGACCCAAACACGACTCGCAAAAAAAGTATTTAACCAGAACAACGGCAAAAAATGAAAATAAACCGGACCGAAACCGACCTGCAACGAAAAAAATTAGCCCTGATCCTACTTACGATGAAAGAAATTGTCTCGACACGAGCTGCAGGTGCGATTGGAATCTCCAAATTTCTGAAAAGTCCCCCCACCCATTTTGAGGAGTCACCAGATCTCCCCTTGTAAAAGGACAAACAAAAACTGCTAAAAACTGCAAAATCGTCTAGAAATTTCACAATATTGTATTGAATTGTCACCCATTAAATATATACATACTTGTAAAGTTTGTAAATATCTCGAGAGATCTTGTCCACGATACTTTGTATGATGTTTTGGAATATGCAAAAGCCTTCTGCTTTAGTTGAACGTCGACAGAAGCTGCATTAGTTGAACGTCGACAAAAAACTCCAAAGAAGAAACAATTCTGAAAAGTATTAGAGAGTAAAATTTGCTGAATAGCAGACTTTAAAAAAATTGCTATATTTTGCCTTACAGTTTCATTATTTTTACTTTTATATTAAAACTAGCGGCCCGCCCTCGCTTTTCTTCGGGTAGAGCAAGTCGCCCTGTCCACCGCAACTACTGACACCGCAAATTGTTACTACTACTTCATCTCATTAAATGCAACTACTAAAAACATTACCCACCTTTAGGTAGTCGGATAAAAGTAGCTTATATGTTAATCTAAGGTGTCAGATACCTCCATACAAAATTTCATAAAAATCGATCCATCCGTTCTCGAGTTATAAATGGTGTAACTAACACGATTTTGCTTTATGTATATAGATTATAGCAGCCCGCCCCGACTTCTCACGCATATTTAAGAAAAATTTCAAGTTATAAATTTTTATACACACACTCATAACCTAATAATTAAAATGCCGTCTCTGACATTGACTCCCCTCCCGTGCCCCAGTGACGCCTACATCGCACATTATGATACAACCTAGCCGAACGAGGTGAACATCAACCATTAAATCAGTCTTGATTTTGAACTAATTTATTTTGATAAGAATTAATAAAGGTAAAAATAAAAAGCTTTTACAGAAACGGCATTTTAAATATTTTTTTAAATAAAAAAACACTTATTGTGATATAACTATAACAGTTAGACATATGCTGTTGCGAATTTTTTGTAGATAATTACATGTTAACAAAATCGTAGTACATTATTTTGTTCTATAATCAATAGTATTCGCAACGCACGCGATGTAAAGATTTTTTAAGTTCATTTTTCTACACCTTGGGTTACAATATTGGCATTTTAATAAGGATCCCCAATTTTTTTGAAAATATAATATAGCCTATGCTCACCGGAAATAGTGTAGCTTTCATACGGTGAAAAAATTCTTCAAATCCGTCAAGTAGTTTCTGAGCCTATTCAATTCAATAAAAAAAAACAAATCTTTTCTTTTTATTCCGCATTTGAAATTGTTACAATTTTAAATATTTGACTGCTCCTCCTAAAAAAAATTCCTCCCTCCCCATATTTGATGCTCACTACTCTTTAAAATATTTACTATCTGTTATAACTATTTTGAAAACTCCAAAACAATCATTTCGTAATTTGTTTTTAATTTTAATTAATTTGCGTTTCAGCATATCTTTTCCTTTTTTTAATAATTGCTATATAGTTTTAAAAATTAAAACCCAGGGTTTTATATCAGGTCGGGCTAAAAATGTTTTAAATATTTTTTTAGTTACGATTTTCATATGTGTTTCAGTGATTGTCATGTGTCTAGTGGGTCAGGTAACCTTGGTAATTTCTCAAATTACTTTTATTCGTTTATCCGTTGTTTTCTTTTTATCCTTTTAAGAGGCGACTATAGCCTATATTTACCGGAAATATTGTAGCTTTCCAACGGAGAAAGAATTTTTCAAATCCGTCAGGTAGTTTCGGAGCCTATTCATTTCAAACAAATAAACAATCAAATCTTTCTTCTTTATATTATTAGTATAGCTAAATAATGATAAATTTTTGCAATTCGTTGTCTTTGCAAATATACCTTTATGTTACATTAAAATAAAATGTATTACGCAGGATAAATTCCTGTTAAAAGTGTATCGTTTTCCTTAAAAGTAATAAATATTAAAAAATATTTCTTTAAAGTTTGAAACAAGTTGATCAACAATTTTAAAATTACCAATCTTTAAAACTTTCTAACTTTAATTTCTGCTTATTTTTGATAAAACTGTTTTTTGAACTGAAAATGCTTATTTTTTTTACTGTTTTACTTAAAAATACTGGACTGAAATTGGACTGCCTATTATCGTATAGTACCAAAAACAAACACAGGGAAGAGAAAACTGAGCCCGGGGGAAAGTTTCAATTTGGCGCCCCCTCCCCCAACTTTTTCTTGTAACAGCCCAATAATGATGTTGATATTATAAATGTGGCGCCACCCTTTCCCCCTTCGGACGGCGCAGTGTTGAATAAGCCTCCTCCAAATGTATTCCCCGCAGCGCCGTGAGAAAAAGAGGGGGACAAAGAGGGTTGTTGCCCCGGGTGCGGAATTTAGGGGGCGCCAAATTTTTACTACTAACGTAATTTTTAGTCTGTCACAAGAAATCAGGGAATGGGGCGCCAAACTGAACTTTACTCCGGGCGCAGTTTTCTCTTTCCACACCCATGCCCCCCCCCTGTTTCATATATTTTGCAAGCTATATAAGGAAATTTATAAATTCCAAATATAGCCCCTTGTCCTACCTATGTTACCTATGTATTTCACAAAAGTTCCAGTTATACTTTAAAATTATCAGAATTTCCTTTCTGCTAATAAGGAACTTACTGTAATTTGTATCAAATCTACCTTGTTTTGTATGGACTTGAAAAAAATATATATATACAAATGAAAGGCATAATTTTCTTCTTTGGAAGTTAGTTATAACTCAAAAATAGCGTTAGTTTTATAAAAACAAAAAATTAGAATTCATTGATTTTTTTCAAGATTATTTTAGTTAAAATTTATCAGTAATTGTAGAAAAAATAAATCCAAACTTTGAAATAAGGCAGGTTATTTTAACACGTTACTATAAACCAATAACACAAAAGAAATACAAGGAAAGGAAAAAAGTTACTTTCATTTGCAAAAATGGATTGGTGTTAACCATTCAAATTTTCAAAAGGCCGGGAGAGGCGGAGACTGGCTGAGGCGGAGCTCATATAATTAAAACGCTTTTTTTGCTCCATTTCTGATCAAAATCTTTCCAAATTTTGCTCAGCCTAATTGCAGTAGAAATATGGAAAGCATATCATTGGAAAGCGTAAACACAAATATTCCGTGAAGCGTTTTTAATTTCTTCTGAATTTTGCTGAAATTGATTTTATAAGACTAAAAATGACACAACACCTCGAATTTCACTGAATCCAAAATTTAGAGGGCTCTCAGAATTAAACTACAACGAAAATCAGAAAAGTACAAACTAGGCCGGTAATAGAATGTCCTCAGCTATCCTGAGGAAAAAAATCATTGAAAAATATTGAAAATTAAGCGAGATATTTGAAAAGATTGCGCCCATAGACTTACCATTAGCGGTAGGCTTTTACCGGGTGACTAGTGTGTGCTCTTAAGAGCCCACAATAGTCACAGAAAAATTACTGAAAAAGACCCGGATGACCATGTAAAGTCTATGGGAGCGTTCTTTTCTAACATCTCGCTCAAATTTTAATGTTTTTACATGATTTTTTTTGCATAGGCTAGCTTAGGACGATCTAACCCCGGGCTAGTTTTTACTTTTTCGATTTTGGTTTCAGATTTAAAAAAAAAAATATTTTAACTTTCAAAACCGGTTTAAATCGGTTCTGAAATTGAAACTATCATAATATAAAAAATATATGAGCAAAATCGAAAAAGTAAAAACTAGCCCGGTTGTAGATCGTCCTAAGCTAGCCTATGCCAAAAAAATCTTGTAAAAATATTAAAATTTGAGCGAGATATTGGAAAAGAACGCTCCCATAGACTTTACATGATCATCCGGGTCTTTTTGTGTACTTTTTCTGTTACTATTGTGGGCTCTTAAGAGCACACACTAGTCACGCGGTAAAAGCCGAGCGCTAATGTAAAGTCTATGGGGGCGTTCTTTTCGAATATCTCGCTTAATTTTGAATATTTTTAAATGATTTTTTTTTCTCAGGATAGCTGGGGACATTCTATTACCGGGCTAGTTTGTACTTTTCTGATTTTCGTTGTAGTTTAATTCTGAGGACCCTCTAAATTTTGGATTCAGTGAAATTCGAGGTGTTGTGCCCTTTTTGGACTTATAAAATCTATTTGAGCGAAATTCAGAAAAAATTAAAAACGCTTCACGGAATATTAGTGTTTAAGCTTTCCAATGATATGCTTTCCATATTTCTACTGCAATTACGCTGAGCAAAATTTGGAAAGATTTTGATCAGAAATGCAACAAAAAAAGCGTTTTAATTATATGAACTCCGCCTCAGCCAGTCTCCGCCTCTCCTGCCCTTTTGAAAATTTGATTGGATAACACCAATCCATTTTAGCAAATGAAAGTAACTGTTTTCCTTTCCTTGTATTTCCTTTCTGTTATTGGTTTATAGTAACGTGTTAAAATAAACTCCTTTTTTTCAAAATTTGGATTTATTTTTTCTACAATTATTGATAAATTTTAACTAAAATAGTCTTGAAAAAAATCAACGACTTCTAATTTTTTGTTTTTATAAAACTAACGCTATTTTTAAGTTATAACTAACTTCCAAAGAAGAAAATTATACATTTCTTTGTATATATATATATATATATTTCAAGTCCATACAAAACAAGATAGATTTGATACAAATTACAGTAAGCTCCTTTTTAGCAGAAAGGAAATTCTGATAATTTAAAAATATAATTGGAACTTTTGTGAAATACATAGGTAGCATTAAAAGGACAAGGAGCTATATTTGGAATTTATAAATTTCCTTATACAGCTTGCAAAATATATGAAACAGGGGGGGGGAGCAGGGGTGTGCAAAGAGAAATCTGCGCCCGGAGTAAAGTTCAGTTTGGCGCCCCATTCCCTGAACTTTTTCTTGTGACAAACTAAAAATTACGTTAGTAGTAAAAATTTGGCGCCCCCTAAATTTCGCACCCGGAGCAACCACCCCCTTCGTCCCCCTCTTTTTCGCACGGCGCTACAAGGAGTACTTTTTGAGGAGGCTTATTCAACATCGCGCCGTCCGAAGGGGGGGGGTGGCGCCACATTTATACTATCAACATCATTCTTGGGCTGTTAAAAGAAAAGGTTGGGAAAGAGGGCGCCAAATTGAAACTTTGCCCCGGGCGCAGTTTTCTCTTCCCTGTGTTTGTTTTTGGTACTATACGATACTAGGCAGCCCAATTTCAGTCCAGTATTATTAAGTAAAACAGTAAAAAAATAAGCATTTTCAGTTCAAAAAACAGTTTTTATCAAAAAAAGCAGAAATTAAAGTTAGAAAGTTTTAAAGATTGGTAATTTTAAAATTGTTGATCAACTTGTTTCAAACTTTAAAGAAATATTTTTTAATATTTATTACTTTTGAGGAAAACGATACACTTTTAACAGTCGTTAAAAATGGGGCATTTATCCTGCGTAATACATTTTATTTTAATATAACATAAAGGTATATTTGCAAAGACAACGAATTGCAAATATTTATCATTATTTAGCTATACTGATATTATAAAGAGGAAAGATTTGATTGTTTGTTTGTTTGCATTGAAAAGGCTCCGAAACTACTTGACGGATTTGAAAAATTCTTTCACCGTTGGAAAGTTACACTGTTTCCGGTGAACATAGGCTATAGTTGCCGCTTAAAAGGATAAAAATATAACGCCGGATAAACGAATCAAAAGCAATTTGAGAAACTAAAGGTTACCTGACCCACTAGACACATGACAATCACTGAAACACAGATGAAAATTGTAACTATGCAACCCCTTCCTCCCCCCCCAAAAAAAAAACATTTTAAACTTTTTAGCCCGACCTGATATAAAACCGTGTTTTTAAAATTTTAAAACTATATAGCAACTACTAAAAAAAGGAAAAGAAATGCTGAAACGCAAATTAATTAAAATTAAAAACAAATCACGAAACGATTGTTTTGGAGTTTTCAAAAAAGTTATAACAGATAGTAAATATTTTAAAGAGTAGTGAGCATTAAATATGGGGAGGGAGGATTTTTTTTTTAAGAGGAGCAGTCAAATATTTAAAATTGTAACGTTTTCTACAATTTCAAATGCGGACTTTTTCACTAAGCCTAGGGATAAATATTACTTATTTAATTTAATATAAAATTATAAAGAGGAAAGATTTGTTTGTTTGTTTGAATTGAATTGAATAGGCTCCGAAACTACTTGACGGATTTGAAAAATTCCTTCACCGTACATTGGCTCCCCTCCCGTGCCACTGGGGCACGGGAGGGGAGTCAATGTCAGAGACGGCATTTTAATTATTAGGTTAAGAGTGTGTGTGTAAAAAATTATAACTGGAAATTTTTCTTAAATATCCGTGAGAAGTCGGGGCAGGCTGCTAATAATCTATATACATAAAGCAAAATCGTGTTAGTTACACCATTTATAACTCAAGAACGGATGGATTGATTTTTATGAAATTTTGTATGGAGGTATCTGACACCTTAGATTAACATATAAGCTATTTTTTATCCGACTACCTAAAAGGAGGGTAATGTTTTTAGTAGTTGAATTTAATGAGATGAAGTGGTAGTAATAATTTGCGGTGTCAGTAGTGGCGGGGGACTGGGCGACTTGCTCTACCCGAAGAAAAGCGAGGGCGGGCCGCTAGATATAGTATAAAAGTAAAAATAATGAAAATGTAAGGCAAAATATAGCAATTTTTTTAAAGTCTGCTATTCAGAAAATTTTACTCTCTAATACTTTTCAGAATTGTTTCTTCTTTGGAGTTTTTTGTCGACGTTCAACTAATGCAGATTCTATCGAGCAGAAGGCTTTTGCATATTCCAAAACATCATACAAAGTATCGTGGACAAGATTTGTCGAGATATTTACAAACTTTACAAGTTTGTATATATTTAATGGGTGACAATTCAATATAACATTGTAAAACTTTTAGACGATTTTGCAGTTTTTAGCAGTTTTTGTTTGTCCTGGTCCAAGGGCAGATCTGGAGACTCCTCAAAAAAGAGGGGGGAGGGGACTTTTCCGAAATTTGGAGATTCCAATCGCACCTGCAGTTCGTGTCGGGAAATTTTTTTTCATTGTGAGTAGGATCGGGGCTAATTTTTTTTTTGTCGCAGGTCGGGTTTCAGTCCGGTTTACTTTCATTTTTTGCCGTTGTTCTGGTTAAATACTTTTTTTTACGAGTCGTGTTTGGGTAAGGTTCAATTCTACTTTGCCGCTGCGGGTTGGGTTGGGATCCGCTTTTCTTTCTTTATTGCTGGTGGTTGGTATTGGGTCTGGTTGATTTCTATTTTGTGTGTGTATGAGGGAGGGGGGGTTGAGTTGAGTACTATTTTATTGACGCTGGTTTGGTTTGGTCAAGTTAACTTCTTACTTTTTTGCTACTGGTCGAGTGGATTTTTACGTTTTTCTTGCGGACCGAGTGGAATTCTACCTTTTATCTGCTTTTCTCTGCATTCTTTTTTGTTGCTGTTGTTGTTTTCGGGTGAAATTAATTTACACTATGTTGGGTTCTGATCTGATTCATAGTGGATTTTCAATCTCGCAAGAAGGATTCGATTCGACCCCATATTTCAAATGAAGTTCTAAATATTTTCTCCGTTATGGAAGAAAATAGTTTAAAGGAGTATTATAAAAGAAAATATCGAAGACACTATAAAATGAAACTATATAAACGCCATAACAGACATTTCCAGATAGTTAATTATGAATATTTAAGATTTTACATCGAAAACTGCTATTCGCAAGTGTTAACATGTACATAAAAATATCCATACGGAATGTCTCGAATAGAAGATACCTCTATTTAACGAACACTTTTCAACAATTTAGCCATCTCTCTTTGGTTGATTCCGTTATGAGTATATATTAGATATTTATTTTCTATATAAAAGATAAAATTGATATTAGGAATAAAAATGTCGACATTTTATAATTCCATTAAAACATGGATTGTTTTTCTTTCATTTCGATTCTAAGTTGACAAAAAAATTTTTGGTCGGGTTTTGATTTGATTTCCAATGGTATTTTCGGGTTCGGATCGGAAGCAGGGCAATACTATACGCTCAGGGGTCAAATAAATTTTTTTGTCGAATATTTGAAAAATGAAGTTATTTTAAGTGCAATTCTTAGACGAACGCTCTTTTCTGATTCAAGGGGAAACACGAGAATCCTCAAGGGGAGCGATTGCAAAATTTGGAGGTTCGGGCAGGAGGTGATGTTTTTCATTGCTGGTGGAGATTATTTCTAAATTTCCAGTGAATCGTGTTCGAATTGGCTTGACATTTTTGCTGTGGGTCGGATTTGGGTCAGTTTGACTTACATTTTTTCAAATTCGGTTCTATTCTGGATAAAATTTCACTTCTGAGAGTAGCACTCAGGTTGATTGATTGGTTGGTTTACAGTGGCGTAGCTAAGGGGGGGCAAGGGGGGCGTCCGCCCCGGGCGCCGAGGCCTACGGGCGCCAAATTCAGAGAAATTGTTATATATATATTGGGGTGGGTGCGCAAAATTTCTTGCTGGCCCCGGGCGCCAAAAAACATAGCTACGCTACTGGGTTGAATGGGGTTTTATGGCGCAAAGTTACATCGGAATATGCTGCGCAAACAACAATGTGGGGATTCGAGTTAATTAAAAAAGTTTGGTTAGGGATTTTTAGCCTCCGATGCTATTTCTTTCAGACAAGCTAAAAATGTCGTGTCATCAGCCCTGAATTTTCCACTGAACCGATTTTGATAATTATTTTTTAAAATGAAAGCTATTTTATTATAGTTGTGCCAATTTTAGCTATTTTTTAATTTATTTCCATTTTTTTATTTTATTTTTATTTTTAAGTGCTTTTTTACAATATTTCTTCAAAATGGTGGCAACTTAGTTTAGCTTTTCTCTCGATAATAAAAATTTATTTTCCATTATTACTTTGCACAAGTCAGAAACTTTATTTCATCAGTGAACATGTCCTCGCATTTAAAAGAAAAAAGTTAATTGTTTTCGTAAAATTTAACCACAATAAAATGATTGCATATAATTGTGCACTAATTGAGGTAAAAAAATATATTTACTGAGAAATAATATTAATAATGTAAATAAAATAACAGAAAATAATTTATATAAAAATTAATGTCTAAAGCAAAATAAGAAATATTTCAAATGAGGAAAATGATGGCATTCAGCAACCAGATAAAATGAATTTACAATATTATTAAGGACGCCTTTTTCATATTACTAATAACAGTAACTTTTAAAAAACATTTGAAGAGAAAATGACGTCACTATTTAAAACATCGCATGTTTACTCATAACGATATTACATTTCAATATTTCTTTTCATTATTGATACTGAGAATGAGATTTTGCTTTCAGATGACTTCAGTTAGTGAAAATAATGTCATAGTAAAAATAAAATAAGTTTTTTTTTTTTTTTTTTTTTTTTTTTTTTTTTTTTTTTTAATAATAAATTAATTTTTTTGTAGTGCATATAAAATAAAATTTCTGGATTTCGCCGGCACTCAGATTACAATTTTAACTGAAGATGTGCAAATATTTGCATGCAAAATTGTAACTGGAAAACTTGACATTAAGTTTGGAAATATATTTATTATATATTGATTCAATAATGTAATTACTTTTGCTTTTTTTAAAGCCAAATCGATCGGGTCTTTTAAACATTTCATTCGTCGAATTCAACGGGATTTCAATCGTTTTATTGTTAAAATGCATTTACTTTTTCCCAGAGTCTATAAAAAAGCGTTTAAACTAAAGAAAAAATCCGTTTTTGATGAATCTAGTCAATGAAGAAGTAGCACGTCAAATTGTATCTCTTTATTATTCCGCAATTCCAAAGTCTCGGAGAGAAATTGCTAATCAACTGGGTATTTCACGCCGCTCTGTTTGCTATTATATTGATAAACACAAGAAAAATGAAGTTAGTTCATTGCATTCTAAACGGGGTCGCCCTTCTAAAAAACCTCTGTCGATTTTTTTTTTCCTAATCGGAGGCGAAACTGAATTCTGCAATGGCAGTATCTACATTCAAATTATTATTATTATTATTATTATTATTTTTTTTTTTTTTTTTTGTAGTAGGCCTGATAGATTTATACTTTTTTGCTACGGACCAAGTTTGAGCAGGCTGGCTTAGGAATGGGTTTTGCACTAAAGAGCAAACACTAGATTTTTTTTTCTCTATAAATTATAACATTCAAGTTGAAGATGTAAAACATATTTTATAATTCTGTTATAATACATGAACTCATTTGCTTTCATTTAAGTTTCAGGTGTTTGGGTAACGGCTCGATTTGACATAATTTGTAATTTTGGGGTTCGGATTGATATATTATGGGTCGGGTTGACTTTAAACGTTTCGGATTCGGGACATTTCTTCTTTTGGATTTTGACAAATTCGGATCTGGTATAAACTGGTTGATGACTAGATTTTTCAATAGATCAGACAATTTTTTATATGAAAAACTATATGGTTGAATATTGACGAGTACATTATATATATATTCATTTTTCTACTTAAACAAAAATAAAAATTATTGATATAATTATATGGGATACTTTTCCCAATTTCCTTCAAATATTAGATTGATTTTGTTTCATTTTGGATTTGTTGATCTGCTTTGTATCAGGCTATTCGGTACTGAATCAGATTTTTTCTTTTATTTATTTATTTACTTATTTATTTATTTTTAGAGAGCTTGTGTTGGGTTAAAATTGAATTGTTTTTTGAGCCTGGGAATGGAAATTTAGGTTCGGGCAGACCTCTAAAAGAACGAAGTCCACGCCAGGCCCGAAGTGGAAGAAAAAATATAGTGTGGTCAAGTTTTGCAGAAAAAAGTAAGATCCGAATTCAGAACTGTTTCCGAAAGTGTGAAGACCTTACTAGAAGTCTGGACGGTCTGGAATTTCCAGTCCCGTCCCGGCCCGGTATAAAATTCAAAAGTTTGGCCCGAGCCTGGCCCGCCCATTTACACTTTTACAATGCTAGGCCTGGTTTGGCCCGTACAGAAATCAGTGAAAACAGTCCCGAAAAGTCTGGCCCGACACAATTTCTATTATTTCGAAAAAATTCAGATTTTTATCATACAATTAAGATTTTTTAAAGATTACTGCATTCATATTTATTGGATGATTTTACAGAAAACTTTACAGAAAATACACAATAAGAACATTAATGATTACTTAGGTTCTTAGACTTTCAACATTCAAATAAATATGCACTCAAAAATTAATATGGTTTAGAATAAAAGAAAAAAAATTTAAAATTATTATAACTTTTGAAGCTCTGTAATAAAAAGTAGATTTATGGAAATATTTCTTTATCATTTTATCAAAGATTTACTGAAATCTAGAGGAGGTATTTTCTTATGCATTTCTGATTTCATTTCTTTTCGGAAACGCATGAGATTAACAAATGTTTTTATTCAGAAACAATTTAATGAAATGTCGTTGTCCATTTTTTGATACAAACAATTTAAGAAAATACTGTGAAAATTAACGTTTTGAATCGATTTTCCTGAAGCGACAACATGCAAAAGGAGTTAAATCTAAAACTACGTGAGAAGAATCTCTTATATCTCAACAAGTATATACAAATATCTTATTTACCAAAAATGAAATATGATATTCGATTCCAAATACCTTCAATTGTCAGGCTTGTCTATTTTGTGCCTCTACAGTTAAAAATGTGTCAGACAATGTGTCAAACTTTCGAGTTTTTGAAAAATGAATTTAAGAAACACCAAGGAGTATATTTCCAAAGGGTACGTTAACAGAAATTCTATATCCCTAATAATGCTTTTACAAATTATGTTGTCTGCCCTACACGTCTCATGAACAATTAAGTCTAGTTCTTACCGATCCCGACTATATGTAGAAAAAACAATGCAAGCCTGATCTTGGCGCGGATCCAGTTTTCCAAAAACTTATTAAACCCATTTAGACACAAAGCACGATGTCGGTCTCTACGCTGTACAAGTTATATTTCTGTATTGATGTTGTCAAACTAGTATCTACTCGTGATGCACATTTATACTTATGCTCGTTAAATCCATATTCATTGAAAATAGTTCATATTTTAGCGTTTTTGCCTAAATCTTTATAACAAACCGGCAAGCCCGTTAATTTTTTTTTTTTTTATCGGCCTGTCCCGTACGGCGTGTTTAATTTTTTTTGCCAGTCTGTTGTAAAATTTGGAACTATTTCGCCAGTCTGGTCCAGTCCGGTGCAGATCTCTAGACCTGAACAAGTCCTTGTCTCATGAATTAAAACTGGCGCGGCCCGACCTGGGCTGAGACAGCTTCGTCGAGTCCGGTCAGGTCGCACAGTTCTCAATCTTAAATACGATTCATTTATCCTGTGTACATCTAATACCATTTTGAAGACCCTCCATTTGGCTCAAAAGGAGGCGGTGGGGGGAGTGGCGATCGCCCCTTCGCTTCTAGTGTTCATTAATGAAATCTTGCTATTGAATCACAATTTAGCTTTTTATATGTCGACAGATGGTTCGTGGGAATTATTACATTGTTCTGCAATGAATAATAAAATTTTAAAGAAAACTTAACCATAAAACACTGTAACATTGATAAAGCTAGATTGACTGTGCATTATCTTCCTTTAAAAAAACGAACAGTGAAGAAGGGACTCTGTAAGTGATGAAGAAAGTGGGGGTGGCGGGGAACAGATGACCAATTTCACCAAGTTTCATTTGATTAAGTATACAAATGGAATGTTTTTATGAAAAATTTTTTAACAAAGAATATACACGAAACAGCATTTCATTGCATTTTATGTTCGAATTAGTGAACATAATTTAAATACGCTAGAAACAGTTTTTTACCGAAGAGCTTTTGACAACCGAATTCTTTTGTGTAACTCTGTAACTGAATGGTAAATGCTTTTCACCAAACATTATAAACATAATAAAATTTTAAAGAAAACTTAACCATAAAACACTGTAACATTGATAAAGCTAGATTGACTGTGCATTATCTTCCTTTAAAAAAACGAACAGTGAAGAAGGGACTCTGTAAGTGATGAAAAAGGGGGGGTGGCGGGGAACAGATGACCAATTTCACCAAGTTTCATTTGATTAAGTATACAAATGGAATGTTTTTATGAAAAATTTTTTAACAAAGAATATACACGAAACAGCATTTCATTGCATTTTATGTTCGAATTAGTGAACATAATTTAAATACGCTAGAAACAGTTTTTCTCCGAAGAGCTTTTGACAACCGAATTCTTTTGTGTAACTCTGTAACTGAAAGGTAAATGCTTTTCACCAAACATTATACCGCAAGCAATGTTACGTCCATCTCAGAATTTTGTATCAATTTTAATGTTTGTAAGAGAGTAATATTATTACAACAATACATCGCGAAAATTTTTTAGACCACAATATAATAGATTACTATGGAGATCCTCTGTACGTATACAGTAATTGCTATACATATCATATTTTTTATAACTATCTTCCAGAGTACCTCAGTAATGTATATGAATTTTATTACTTTTATATTAGTATGACGCTCCTTAAAACACCGTAAATGATTTATCCACATAGACCATAATGTAGCGGAATAATTTTGAGTGATACTAAATGTTTCTTATGTTTCTTCAATTTTTTAAAAAGCGTTCAATTTTTCAAAAGTAATTTTTGCTCCTTAAAAAACTTTGTTTTATGCAGAATTTGCAAAAAGTCCTTAAAAGTATTTAAGTTTTTTTTATTATTTGTTAATTGAAGATGAAAATCTGAGTTCTCTGAAATCTGATTTAGAAAAAATAATCTATATCACCATCCCCCCATCCCTTTATATCAAAATTTCGCCTCGCCTTTTGCTCTCATCACAGTCTTCAATATTACCCCTTCCAGAAGTATCACTTCGCTGTTTTGCTGTCTATCTCACTGTATCCAGTTTACAGAATGTAGCCACTTTGTTGTAACAATAAAAAATCGATCACAAAAACTCCTCCCCACTAACTGAATATGAGATTCTTCCCTCTCACCCTATTGCTAAGTGCCTAAAATTTATTCATTAAAACTTTCTTACATCTTATTATTTTTTAAGCCTATTTGTAAATGTTTTGAAAGGCAAATAAATAGTAAATCATCAAAAACTTCTCCATCCCCCACACACACACACACAAATATAAATAATTAATAAATCTGTTTGCTTCTCCCCCCCCCCAGCTCACAAATTTTAAACCTTTAAAGTCATTGATTTTTCTAAAACTTTTACTGTAATAATAAATAATCAATCACATAGTTTTACTCTTAATCCCACAAAAATTGATGTTTTCCCTCTATGTCTCCTTACCATGCATATAAAATTTTGTCTTTAAATCTCTTTATTTTATTTTTAACCATATTTGTTATAATCTTTAGTCATGTAAGGTAAGTCATCGAATAAATTCCCTGCACCCCTCTCGAAAAAAAATTAAATTAAATAATAAATAAATACTTTTCATTTTTTCCTCATCAGAAATCTCCAACAATTATATAAAAAAATTTAAACCAATTTTTTAGTAGATTTGTGAAATTCGAACGAAATATGATAATTCAGCATAAAAATCCTGTTACTATATTTAAAGGGGGGAATAGTCAACCCTTTCTCCCCTTATACTTATCCATTGAATCCCTAAAACTAATCGCCCCAGGGGGATACCTTCTTTAAATATTCACGAGCTTCACAACCCCAGGCACCTGAATGATCTTTCCCTTTTCCTTTTACTCTTATTTCTCTTCCATTTTCTTTGTTTCACTTTCGTTGTGGTTTTTTCTCACAGGTTAGGGTAATTTTGTATGAGCCGATATCACTCTGTATATCGACTAATGGAAAAAATAAACCACCCACGTGTTTGCCAAGCATGGCGACCCGTGTCCCTGGAAAGGGGGATCCTGGCAGTTGAAAGAAACCAACACACTGCTTTGGCCTCTGCTTCAGGTTGACGGGAGGTACATATTGGTCACGTATGCATCAATCGGCTGGTCAGCTGATTTTGTTATTGGCTTTAGGGATTTAGTGACTAAGCAATTACTTGTCATATCGTTAGTGGGGGAGATTGAGATAGGATTGTCTTATGACTGTATAGTCCCTGGCTAACACTATTACACGGATGTTTATCCCCTTGTTGGACTCGATAGGGGGTGGTGTGGGCAAGGTTCAAATTATTTTTTTCTAATATAGATGTATATATGTAATATAGATATATCTTTCTTAATTTTGTTATACCTGTCCAAGATGTGCGGAAGTGGGTCACGAGGGTGACTCGTGTGAAAAGTCTGCTGCATTTTCCCATTCTTGCCCAAACTGGATCTGTGAAAAAAAATATTCTTACCATTAAAATATTAGTAAAACTCCCTTACCATGAAGCTCGCAAAATTGTTGAGTCTAGAATCCTATGTGTTGATGTTTCCTTTTCAAGTTTATTCAAACA
The DNA here is from genome assembly GCA_964019185.1 of Maratus speculifer. Classification (NCBI taxonomy): domain Eukaryota; kingdom Metazoa; phylum Arthropoda; class Arachnida; order Araneae; family Salticidae; genus Maratus; species Maratus speculifer. The sequence goes on from OZ025293.1 coordinate 58,769,389, forward strand.
GCAATCAAAATACGTAAGGCACATTAGCATACAAACAGATACAGATTCCTCTATTCTACCTAGTATCTCAAAGAAACAAACCCGTAATGATTGTTGTTATATTAAGTGTTCTGCAAGCCAGAAATTTGAACGCTGGTTACCATCAGAATCTATTTCAATAGCATACCAAACTAATCAATCATAGAAATCTTCAGTTCAATTAAAAAACTCGACCAAATTCCAGACTAATACTAAGACAGTTATATTCAAAAAAAAAAAAAAAAACTCTGATTCTTCTGCATTCAATGTACAGATACCTAATGCTAGTCAAATTGTGAAACGATCCATGAAATAAAAGAGAACAAAACATTTCGGTTCTTCACAATGGCAAACAGTGGAGGAAAAACGGCGAAAATTATGTCATAGTCCACGGATTACTAATTTGAAATATTCTAAACAGCTGATTAATTTTGTGTAAGTAGCTATTGAATCGGATTCTTAGACTCGAGTACTGATGAAGAGAATACTACCTACAAAGAATTTGTGCCTGAATAATTTTACACATTGTTTTCTAAATTCTTTGTGATTGTAAATATTATTCTTATGTAGTATTTGCACATTTCACACTTAATTCATATTTTGACATTTATCACTTTTAACCTTTAAAAATCGTACTTATGTAACTTTTGTATTTTAACTATCATCTTTTCACCCTTTTCAACGTTTTTAATTATACATATCATTATTGTTCTCATTATTTATATAATTTTTTTTAGCTCATTTACTTTTGGTTTTCTATTTTTGATTTCATTTTGAATTTGATTTCGCCCGCTATGTTCCTGAAGGGCTTTGTGCCACAAAACCCATTCAACCAAGTAACTAACCAACCCAAACTAATCAGCGAAGCACTTTATCTCAATAAACCTATATCCAAAATTTGAAGCAAATCGGTAAAATTCTGCGTAAAAACACCCATTTACATAAATTAAGGTAGGTTATCCCCTATTCTCTCCGTTTAAACCTAAACAATGAAAACCCAAATTTAATCATTGAAGTGCCTCGTCAGAATAGCCCTCATCTAAAGTTTGAATGAAATCTGATAATTCAACATAAAAAATTCATTTATCTAAATTTAAAGGATGGGATTAGCCACCCATTCCCTCCTTATACTTTTCTAATGAATTCTCAAAACTAATCAGGGAAGCCCTCTATCACAAAAACCTACATCCAAAATTTTAAGGAAATCGGTAAATTCTGTTACAAAACCAATTTACCTCAATTAAGCGGGGTTACCTGCCCCTTTTCTCTCCCTTTATACTTAACCAATGAATATCTAAAACTAAACATGTAGGCATCATTAAGCATCAAAATGATCCCATATTTGAAATTACAATGAAATCTGTTAATTCAGCATGAAAATAAAATTTATCTAAATTAAGGGTTTGGATTAGCCCTCCCTTATCCCCTTATACTTATCCAATGAACTCCCAAAATTAATCAAGGAAGCGTCTTATCGCAATAGACCTAAATCCAAAATTTGAGGCAAATCGAATATTATCATGAGTTATCGCGTTACACACAGGCGTACGTACGTACATACATACACAATGGGCGGGCACATAAGCTTCCAGGCTTTGATAAAATGTGAAATAAAAAAGGAAAAAATATAAATGAAAATAAAAGCATTTAATTGTTATTTCAATTTCGGATTTTTACAAAACAATGCTTTACTGAATGTATCATTTAAAAAAATATTTCATATTTAGAAGTTTCTCCCCCGAATTTACTCTTTTGTTAGTACTCAAAGTTTAAAACTTCTACTTGTTTTTTTTTTTTTTAATTTATTTTTTTTTAATTATTGATAATCTAAATTATCTTCCACCCGAAATTTTGAATAAATTTTTGGACTTTCCGCTAAGAACACTTAAAAAATTTTAATATTAAAAAAATAACAATTCATTTTTTTGTCACATTTGTTATTGTAACAATGATAAATTGTGCACTATAACTAAAGGGGTCATCCATAAATGTTGTCAAACATCACATATTTTGGTTGAAAGAGAAGTATTAATAATTAGAAAATTAAATTTTGAAGTTTTTTTGGAATTAAAATATTTTTGTGTTCATAAAGTAAAGTAAAAGTTTAAAACAAAATACAATTCCATTTCAAATTTCAAAACATTACTCCTTTTAATTACTCTTTCATATTAATATTATATTATTAGTGTATATTAATTATAATCTTTGTTGTAAACCTAAATCTTATTTCATACAAAATAAGTACACAAATTATTTTTATAGTTATTCACGTAAAAGTCGTTAAATACACAGTTAAAGTTTAAAAACAATATTTGAAATATGATCTATAGCATAGTGCTTTCTTTCTGAACTGCATGTACAATGTCTCACATAAGTGATGGGACACTTGTGCTTTACAAAAGGAAACTAATCAAATAAATTAAAAAAACATGTACACATTTTTTTTTTTTTTTTGTGGGTGTGTTTCATACTTAAATTTAATAAAGATTATTACATAACATACATTTTGTCAAAATATTAAAATATTAATTTAATAAAAATACAAATGTTTAGAACGGAGCAAAAAATATCTCACATAATTGATGGGACACCATTATATATGCAACAAAAATCGTCTGAAATCAGCAATAAAAATATTTTTTGGGGTTTTATTTTTACTTAAAAGCAATTGGCAATAATTTATAAAATCGTCTGCCGTATTTCTCTCCAGTTTGTTTTGGAATTTTTGTGTTTTTTAGCCCTGTGTAGCCATGAACGCTAAACGAAAAGAAACTTCGCCTGAAATTCGAAAATTAGTTATTAATTTGTATATTGAACGTGGAAAATCTATTAGAAAAACTGCTGAAACAGTTAACTTGAGTCGTTCAATAGTTTTCAATATCATTAAACGATATAAAAAGAATCATATGATTAAGGATAAAAGAAGACCTGGCCGACCATCAAAGCTATCCAATGGAATAAAGCGAATTATCGTTCGAAATATTAAAAAAATCCAAGAAATAGTGCATCAAATGTTGCTGCTGATTTACAAGCATTATATGGAATAATTCTTAATCCTGAGACTATTAGAAGAGTAATTCGATCTGCTGGATATCACGGTAGAGTAGCCAGGAAAAAATTCTTCGTAAGTGAAAAGAATAGAAAACTCAGACTAGCTTTCGCAAAATCCAACATAAATAAGAATTCTGATTACTGGAATAAAGTTATATTTGCTGATGAGAGTAAATTTAATATATTTGGTTCTGACGGTAGAATCTTGGTGTGGAGAAAACCCAGGGAAGAATTTCGCAAACAGAACTTGGTACCAACAGTAAAACATGGTGGAGGAGGAGTTATGGTATGGGGGTGTATGTCGTCCGCTGGAGTTGGTAATCTTGTTTTTATTGATAGTATAATGGATCAGTACAAGTATATTGATATTTTAAAGCAAAATTTGAAATCTTCATCACGAAAACTGAACCTTCGTAACGATTTTAAATTCTACCAGGACAATGACCCCAAGCACACTGATCTGAACATTAGACTCTGGCTGCTATATAACTGTCTTGAAAAAATAAAAACACCACCACAATCTCCAGACTTAAATCCCATAGAGAATATTTGGCAAGAATTGGAATCAAGAATTCGCAAGCACACCATTTCTTCAAAACAACAACTAAAATCGGTGCTTCAAGAAGAATGGGGTAAAATCACGCCGGAAATCACAAAAAATAGTCGAATCCATCCCAAAAAGATTAAATCATGTTTTAAAAGTAAAAGGAAATCCAACAAAATATTAAAACCTTCTGAGTCTGAGTGAACATTGCTTTGAGGTCTATAGCTACAATGGCTGTTACCTCGAATGATCCATAATGCACAGAAACAACTACAAAACACTTTATTATTACAGCAAATACAGTACATACATTTTAATACACATCACAGGGACAACACAGACACCCATGCCGCTAGCTGGACTCGAACAAGGGTCCAGCGGTGTGGGAGGAGCTGACGCTACCAACCACGCCACTGGATCGGCAATTAAAACCTTTTAAAAAGTAAAATTTTTGAATAAATATTTGATGGAAAAGTAAGTCTCCCATCACTTATGTGAGCAATTTTTATGCTCCGTTCTGAACAATTGTATTTTTACTAAATTAATATTTTAATATTTTGACAAAATGTATGTTATGTAATAATTGTTACTAACTTTAAATATGAAACACACCCAAAAAATTTTTGCACATGTTTGTTTATTTATTTTATTGCAGTTTCTTTTTATAAAGCAAAAGTGTCCCATCACTTTTGTGAGACACTGTATATATAATATAGCGTAACATATGACAAAAGGGGAAGGAAGGGGGATAAAAGTATTGGACAAATATGTTGCATCATTTATGGACAGCCCCATAAATGAATACGCTGAGGTTTCGATCTATACCTACTTTCTTCGAAATTTATGTTTACCGTTTGACACCCCCCCCTCCTGCTCGCTCTACAGTATAAAATATTCAATGTTTAAAATCGTTTAATTTTTTTTAATATTTTTTTCCTCATTTCATGAAGATCCTATTTTATACTTCAATATCATTTAGATTTTGTAATTCTCTTGATAAATCTCGAGTTCTGAAAAGAATTTTCCAAAATACAGTTATTTTAATATATTTGTACATAATAATTTTCGCTTCTTTCAAAATTCTTCTTTTAACTGCGTAACGTGAAAAAAAAATCACGCTACATGAATATTCCATTTGCTAATTGGAGGAGTTCGTTTGTCATTTTTCAATCATTCGGAAAATGATCGAGGTGTGTTTCTTTTACAGCCGAATGAAATGATATTAGCAAAATTCAGAAGAAAAAAAAACGCACAATAATAGCTCAGAGTTTAAACTTATAGTAATATGCTTTTTATAGTTTTACCAAAATTAGAATGAGAAAAATTACGAAAGATTTTGGTTGAAATTTTAGCAAAAACGGCCGATACTCTACGATTGAATTTAAACTCGTCTCCAGTCGTATGTCAACCAACCTTTTTGAATCTGACCGCGCTACCTTTAAATATCGAATCTTGGTAGGTTGGTTGGATGACACAGAATCTGTATCATTACGGTGCTACAATGCGAAAAATTTGTAGAAATTTGTCCATCGATTGTAAGGGACTTATATGGGTTATTTCCAAATGCTGACTTATTTTTCCTATAATCTATTTTTTAAATTTCAATAAATTACTACTGAAAAATGATTCAAGAGAAATGATCAAAATATATAAGAATATCTTTGCGAAAAAAATTCCGAAATTCGTAAAAAATTTCAAAAATCGCACTTTTTAGGCTTTAATATCTCTGGTGGGGCACGAGATAAAAATATGAAATTTTGGCCTGTGATAGTACTATGTAGTAGCGTTATGTACAAAAAATTTCAAGAAGGAGATTTGACTACAAGCTGAGATATGACATGGAAAATATGTGAAAACAATACTGTCAAACTATTGCAAACCTACTATGTAATTGTTCAACAAGATTGTCAACCTTGCACAATTTTTTCTACAAATAGGTCAAAAGTGTGTGTACTCATACACCAAGTCCCATATCTGGGAAATGATTTCTCTTTCCGAAAAAAATTCCGAAATTCGTCGAAAATTTCAAAAATCGCACTTTTTAGGCTTTGATATCTCTCGTGGAGCACGAGATAAAAATCTGAAATTCTGGTCTTTCATAGTATTATTTAGTAGTGTTATGTACAAAAAATTTCAAGAAGGAGATTTGACTACAAGCTGAGATACGGTGATTAAAGAAATGTTAAGAAATGCTATTACGAGTACATTAGGAGAAATGAGATTAGTCTCTTTTATTACATTTTTTACCCAGAAAATATCGTTTGTTGAAAACAGTTAAATAATAAGCATTTAATTTACAAAATACTATATATGCTCAACAAAGAGCTTAACAATATTTACGAGAGATGTTATGAGTTCGACCAGTTACTGTTGTCAGTCCATTAGGCTGTTCTTTCTAAAAATTTTATTTGAAGCCCCCAAGTCTTGCCATCCCTTGTTAACTTGAATGAAATTCTGTAGGTTTAATAATTGAAGCCATGTCAACTCGATCAGTTGCAATTCATTGCCTGTAATTTACTTTTCCTGAAATGTGTTCCTAGTAAAATTGTTGCAATAGCATTTCTAGTAGATTTGTTCATCTGGACAAATAGTGTATTGGCTTAGCATACATTCTGAATTGTTTAAATCACACAGAAGCATTTGAAAAAGATATTTGTAACTAACATTTAACTTTGTACCATAAATAATTAATTTAAAATTTTGGAGGTATAAACTATTACATAGTATGTTTGGCAGTATTGTTTTCACATATTGTCCATGTCATATCTCAGCTTGTAGTCAAATCTCCCTCTTGAAATTTTTTGTACATAACACTACTACACAATACTATCAAAGGCCAGAATTTCAGATTTTTATCTCATTCTCCACCAGAGATATCAAAGCCTAAAAAGTGCGATTTTTGAAATTTTCGACGAATTTCGGAATTTTTTTCGCAAAGAGAAATCATTTCCCAGATCTGGGACTTGGTGTAAGAGTACACGAACTTTTGACCTATTTGTAGAAAAAATTGTGCAAGATTGACAGTCTTGTTGAACAATTACATAGTAGGTTTACAATAGTTTGGCAGTATTGTTTTCACATATTTTACATGTCATATCTCAGCTTGTAGTCAAATCTCCTTCTTCAAATTTTTTGTACATAACGCTACTATACGATACTATAATAAGCCGAAATTTCAGATTTTTATCTCGTGCCCCACCAGAGATATCAAGGCCTAAAAAGTGCGATTTTTGTAATTTTTGACGAATTTCGGATTTTTTTTCGCAAAGAGAAATTAACTCCCAGATCTGGGACTTGGTGTGTGAGTACACGCATTTTGGACCTATTTGTAGAAAAAATTGTGTAAGGTTCACAGTTTTCCTTCGATGAAAATTTTCCTCTTGCAAACGGATAGATTTTGGGGAAAATCGTATATTTTGTGCTAAAATTTCACCTGTAAAAATTTCTTTTTCAAAATTTTTCTACCACTGTGTATTTAGCCTATTTTATTCTGAACAAAATGCTGCAAACCCCATTTCAATTGGGAAAATAGAAGACGAGATATTTACAATTTTGTGTATCCTAGTATCGGAGAAAATCGCTGCACACGATGAAACAAAGATGGCCGCCAAGCACAAACAAAAAATAGTAGAATTAAAATAATGGTCATTTTGAACTTCCATCATGTTAGGGTTGTTGTACAAAAAATTTCAAATTTTTTAAAAATAGTCGAGCGACCGGTGCTGGACCACTTGAAATGGATTGACCCAAGAGTATTTTCACAAATAAAACCTTGACGTACTGTTTCCCTAGATTCAAGAAATTTCTTTCCGGTATATATGCAAGAGGAATATTTTTGTGAAAATAATAGCTAGTGTATATTTATGGCAATCTTCAGAAATTTAATTTGGTATAATAAATTGTAGAAGTATTTTTTTTTTCTTAATGGAGCGTTAAATTTACTATTCTTTTTAAAGGCCGTAAAAGCCAACTAGTAGCCTTCACCCGCTACGCTGGGTCGGTTTTTCTAAAGAGTCTCGAATCCAACGAAATATATCTAGCAGATGTGAAATAAAATAAACATTTTCTTAAATATCTACTCATATAACCATAATTGCTGCCTTATTCGTATAATCTTCCTTTTTGCTAGTACAAAGTCGATGTTGATGACATAATAGACACAAAAGGAATAAAATCACTGATATGGGCGATTCTACGATAAGAGGTAATTTGTACGGCAATCCGTTTAAAACAGATTTTTTATTCTATATGTTGCTATTTTTTGCAATGAATCGCATCATCTTAATATACTTTATTAAATAACATCACGATTGAATGCTTAATTTAAACACGTTTTTCTGAAATTTCTTACAAAGTCTAAAAAGTCCCCTCCCCTGGCATGTCCCCTTGCCGGTTTCAATTTAACTTTCAAACAATACATATATTTTTTCCGCCAGATGCTTAGCTAAAGTATGTTTAATTGGAATTTAAGTAATTATACTTACGTATTATAAAATAAAAAATAAAATAATTTTGTTAATTTCAAATAATTTTTGAAATTAACTTTTGTCCCGCTTTTTTTGTGTCTCTCCCCTGTCACATTTCGTTCCGCTGAAACAAATATAAATTCAAGGATGGCTATATTGGAAGTAGTGCTTAAGGACATCTATTGGCTTGAAGTTAACAATACTAAACGCACAAGCCATTTAAGCGTCACCATTTTTAGTTGTTGCGACGCGACCGTGTTTTGTAGTGGTTTCGCACAGTGATTGTGTATCTCCCCTGGTAAGTCATAAAACTTATAATATTCATTTAATTCAATTGCATTTACTGCCCTAATTAAACAATACGGTAATACTTAAGGCGAAATACACAATTAACCGAAAAACTAATTCAGTCAGCTAAAAAGTTTGAATTTACACGAAAATGTCTCTCCCCTGCCGTATTTCCCCTGGCACGATAACTGCCAGGGGAGCGAGTCACTGACCAGAAAAAGTTATAAAATATGTATAAAGTGACTTGCCCTTATATGAAAAGGTAAAAAAACGGGACAAAAATCACAATTTAAAGGTTTTTGATCAAACTCAAACTTTTCTTTTTGGCCGAATTCTCCATGTTTTTGAACCTCTTATCGTAGAATCACCCATATACAAAATTTAAATATATTTTTAGTTGGTTTATTATTCAGATTTTCCTGTTTATACCTAAAAATGCTGCTGATATATGGCGAAATGTGCTACAATTTTCACCCCCCTCTCTACACACACACATTTATTACCTTCTTAGGGAAGGAATTTCTAAAGCCGCTGAAATAACTATTTAGTTATATTTTTTAGAAGTTTGTTATCCTGAATTTCTCGCTCTTAGCTAAAACGGCTAATCAGATAGGCAGAATGTCCTACTTTTTTTTACCTTCTCCCTTTGTACTCACTTTAGAGATCTGCACGGGCCAGGCCTCGCTCTAAAGCCAGAGCTCGGCCCGCGGGCCGGGTTCGGGTCGATTTCCATTAACGGCATTCGGGCCGGGCCGAGCCTTACTTGTGAATACTTAGACCAAGCCCGACCGAGCGTAGTCACTAATGTTTTCGGGCCAATCTCGAGCCATATTTTTTTCCTGGAACATCGAGCAGGGCCTAACGTCCCAATAAATGATCTGCCAAACGACACAAGATGCCAGCAGAGAAAAATTGCTGGTCCTAAACTCTAGGCCGGTGCGATCCCGGTCGGGAGGCGCCAACTTTAATTTATTATCCTGGGACAGAGTCAGGTCTTCACACTTTCTGAAAAAAAAGCTTTAGTCGGGTCTTATTTTTTTCCTGCAGAGCTGGATCGCCCCACACTGGTTTTTCCAGGTCGGGTCTGGTGTGGACTTCCTTCCTACTACAGGTATATACGTGAAAAAATTTTCAAGTCCTGGCTGCATCCGGTGTAAAGTCTAAACGCTCGATTTAGCATCGACACAGCCCGTATGCTGTTCTAAGGGGTGGGGTTAGGGCGCGAAGTCCCCCCCCCCTTGGGCTAATAAAGGGTTTACAAAGTGATATCATGTATCCTCGCGAGAAATAACTTGGGGAGAAGCTCGAGCCCGTCACGGCCTGGCACGGGTCGCGCCAGTTTAAGTCCACGAGACTTGGACTGAGAAAGGTTTTCTCTCATTTTGAATCGGTTCGTGTTCTGATCTTCCTTTTTTTGGAGATTCGGGTTGTGACAGGCTTCTTTTTCTTCCAGACCGAGACTGGTCTGGATACAATTTTTCTTACAAGTTTGCATTGAAAAAATTTCCAGGTCGTGACAAGGCCCGGAATAAAAGCTAAATATTCGGTCCGCCTCTTATCTTATCCGCCTCTTATAAACATTACTGTCCCGATCTCAACCCGTGCAGATAAACTTTCGGTACAACTCTGATTTAGATTGTATGATAAACATTACTGGCTTGAAAGCGGCAAGTACACTTCTCTAATTTTTTTAACACGAGCCCAAATTGGATTGAAAAATTTTTTGCTTGTTAATCTTGAAAATTATTAAACAAAGAAAACGCGAATTTCGTTAGGGGTTGTAAAAGAAACTCGCATTTCATCAAATGGTCGCAAAAAACCCTCAAATTTTGTGAAAGGATCACGGTGAAAACGTGTATGTCTTCAAAGGATCCCATTCACGTATAAAATCGAATTTTGTTAAAGGATCGCGGAAAAACGCAAATTTTCTCAAAGGATCGCGATCAAAGCTGACGTCAACCATTTACTGGGCTCAATCCGCAAGAATAAAAACCGAATTTGTAACTGACTCAAATCCGAAATGTATGACAATCTGCCCCGATTAACTAAGTGCAGCTAAAAAGTAAAAGTCAAACCGACTATTATCAAAATATAGTTGTTAACCGGACCCAGACCCTACCCGAAGCAAAAAATCAGAAATTAACTTGATCCGCAGCAAACATTAGAAGCTAACCGGATCCAAACGCGACCCACAAAAAAAAAATAAAAATTGTTCCGACCAACAGCAAAAAATAGAAGCGTAACGCACATCAAATTTTGTGAAATGATAGCGGAGAAAACATGAATTTGTTCAAAGGATCGTGAAACAGACGCACATTTCGTAGAAAAATTGCGGGAAAAAAACAAAAATTTTATCAAAGGACTCATTCCAATCAATTCGGATTAACCCGAAACCTTCTCACAAAATTAAAACCAAATCCTAAACTGCCCCAAATGCTCTAAGTACAGCTAAAAAGTAAAAGTCCATCCGACCAACAACAAAATGTAGCAGTCGACCAGACCCAATCCCGACCAAAAAGCAAAAAATCAGAAATTAACTCGAACAGCAGCAAAGTATAGAAGTCAACCGGACCCAAACTCGACCCAAGTAGAAATTAACAAAAAATGGAAGCCAACCGGACCCAAACCCGATCCACAGCAAAAAAGTAGACGAAACACGACCCGCATTAAAAAAATGAGTTACGACCCGTTCATGAGATTGGAGTTTCCAAATTTCTAAAATCGCTCCCCCCCTCCCTTGAGGACTCTCCAGATAAGCCCTTAGCTTACCTTTATATCAAAATTTTTCTTTGGCTTTTGAACCTGTCACAATCTTTTAAATTGCACTTTCCGAAAATATCACTTCGCCGTTTAATAGACTAGCCCACAATACCCATATTTGTAGCATATAAGTCACTTTATTGTAGGAATAAAAAAATCAATAACAAAAATTCTCCCCCCTTCCACGACTGAAATTGGGTTTTATCACTCCCTTCCTTTTATTAACCCTCTCACTGACAAGCCCGTCTATAGACGTTCCCTAAGCTCCAGGTTTCACTGCAATGCAAGCAATAATTAAAATGATATAACTCAGTTGATTTAATGGATTTTTAATACATTGTACAATGATTAACACACTCAAGGATAACATTCATATTCGTAAATAAGATTTTTCTATAATTTTGTAAGAATCATATTTTTTTAGCAATTAAAACAAAATGCTGAGAAAAGAACATTACAATTTTGCCCTTTTGCAAGACTGTCAGAGGGTTGTGCAGAAAATTTAGTTGTTTAAATATTTCCACTTTTATGATTTTTTAAACCGATTTATAAATATTTTTAAAAGCAAATAAATAATAAGTCATCTGATAAACATCTCTCCCCTCCGCAGATACACGAAAATAAATAAATAAATAATAAATGTGCTTATTTCTATTTTCCCTCAGCTCACACTCCTTAAAAGTCTGATTTTTCTAAAACTTTTATTGTAATAATAAATAATCAATCATTTAATTTTACTTCTCACCCACCAAAATTGACGTTTCCTTTCTATCTTTTTTTGCAAAGCATACAAAAATTCGTCTTTCTATTTATTATTTTTAATACTATTTTTTTAATATTTAGTCACGTAAATAAGACATCTAATAAACTCCTTGCATCCCCCCTTCAGATCACTCAAAATTTATTAGAACTCCTTGCGGTATTTACAAAATGCTTGTAAAAATCATCAAAAATCTAAATTTCCTTCCACCTGAAATTTTGACAAAATATTTTGCCCTACTGACCTAACGTCACACAATTTTTTTTTAATTTACGACACTTTTTCTGTCATATTTGTTACTACTAACAATAGGAAATTGTGTTATGTCTATAATCGACGACTAGGCTGGGATTAACACCTAAACCTCCTTTCTCCAAAATTTTTATTTCCCTTTCTCCCTTGCTGTTTCCCTCTCCGCAAAAAATATACAAATTTTTAACCCTTTCGCTACTGGTGTCCATGATCAAGGACATACTTTTTAGAATTTTTTTTTAGATATTCCAATTTAATTTAAAGTAATTTTACAATTTTTGTCTGCATTTTTAATCATTTCTCTACTAAAAGCACAAATATTTATAAATCAAACCAGTAGATTGCAGCAACTAGAAGTATTTGTATCAAGATGGATAGAAAAACGAGCTCTCGTCCCGGTAAGCCTTTTTAGAATCATATTATTTTGATATAATTTTATATAAGCAGTAGCTAAATATATTTATTATTTTGTTAAGAAAACTAGAAACTTTGATTTAAGCTTATTTTGAAAGTTCTAAGTATTTACAATTTTGTTATAGAATTATTTAAAAACATGTGTCCATGATCGTGGACAAATGTTTTCAAACGGTGTGTGTACCACTATACTGTCACTTTATAATATTGTTTGCTTTCGTTTAGTTTTTATTGTATATTGTTCATTTAGTGTACTCTATGTTTTATTTTCGTTGTTGTTATTTCTATAAAAAAATATAAAAGGTAATATGAATAAAATATCGGAGCAAGAGTTGGGCTCTACTGAGATAAAACCCTGAAAATTGACCTTTTCCAAAATTCTATGACCCGCAGTACAGTTTTTCATTGCGAAATAATTTGCATATTATAAATAATTTAGACCGCCCTTCAGACAATACTGATGTCCTTTATAAAGTTAGGCCACTTTTTGATGCTGTTCAAAGTAGATGTAAACAACTGAAAATGGAAGAAACGCTATGTGTTGATGAGCAGATGTGTCCTTTTAAGGGACATCTAAAAGTAAAGCAATACGTCAAAAACAATCCAAGCAAATGGGGAGTAAAATTATTTCTTTTGTGTGGGGAAAGTGGAATTGTGTATGATTTTATATTATATCAGGAAACAACCACCGAAATAAATAAAGATCTACAAAGCAGATTTAGTCAGGCAGCAGAAGTTATGCATTTGAGTAAGAGAATAATCAGCGAGAAAACACAGTTATATTTTGATAATTTTTTTCATCTTATGCTTTGTTGCAGAGTTTGAAAAGTCATCAAATATTAGCAGCTTGCGCAGCAAGGGAGAATAGATTTGGAAATCCACCTTTCGTGTGATGTGATTCGACCAGAAATTGTGAAGAAATATAATGAATCAATGAGAGGAGTTGATAAGATGGATTTTCTAATTGGCTTGTACATAATTTTTATTCGATCAAGAAAATGGACACTTCGCCTTATATTTCATGCAGTATACCTGGCTATATGTAATAGTTGGCTTGAATATAAAAGAGATGCTACTGAGTGTAATATTCCGAAAACAGAAATATGGATTTGTTATACTTCAGAATGACTATAGCGAACTATGTAGTGAAAGCTGGAAAACAATCAGCATCAAGAAAACGTGGTAGACCAAGTAAAACCGAAGACATGCCAGAAAATTCCCAACACGATATTTCGCGCAAAAGCACAGAAGTAAGAACATATAAGGCAATACAACTCGATGCAGTAGATTATATCCCTATCCATAACGGCTGCAAGGAAGCAGGCCGCTGTAAAAGAAAACAGTACACGGGGAAATCGCATTTTAGGTGTAAAAAATGCCAAATTCATCTATGTTTGAGTAAAGAACGCAATTGTTTCAAAGAATTCCACTTAAACGCATAGTTATCACAGCATTTGAAATTTAAACAGTACTTTGTAACAGTATTATTCTAAAACAGTATTTTGTAATAATAAAATAAAATTTGTTTTTACACCAACAGTGTCTTTTCATGATAGTCTACCTTACACCCATTGAATACAAATGTCCTTGATCAAGGACATTCTCTAATTAAAAAAGAATTATGTTCATGAAAATTTTTTAGGTGGTTTTTAGCTTATTAGGACCTTTATTAACAATATGTAAAAACTTCATAATTTTTATTTCATTTTTAAAGTGTTGGTACTGAAAGGGTTAAAATATTTAAATTTGTCTAAATATTTTACTCATAATTTTATGAAGATCTTACTTTAAACATTCAGTGCTATTTATCTTATATAAGTCTCTTGATAAGTTTCGTATTCTAAAAAGAATTCCTCCCCCCCCTCCCAAAAAAAAAAAAAAAAATAAAATATTTATTTAAAGTACTTGTACCTGATATTTCCCCACCCCTTCATTCAATAGTATTTATTTTTTATTTATGTTTATTTATTTATTTATTTTTTTATTATTTTTTTTTTTGTAATCGCGTTAAATAAATAAAATAGTTTTTACTTTATAGTAATCTACCTAAATTAATAATTCGTTTATTTTCTGGAAATCAAACCGTTTAATTTTGGGACGCTAAAGGTCAACAGATTGAAATTCTTTTACATCTTTTATAAACTTGAAATCATCGAATGTAGTGAAAGTAACGGGAAGACAGTTGAAAAAATCCTTTAGACAAGACACCGTCTAGAAAACACGCCTTTGAGGAGAAAAATCGTCACAGATGATTGGTTAAGAAAATTCTATTTCCTAATTGGATGATTAGATGTCAATCATTTCAATTTTAGTCCATCCTTTGAATGAGCTGAAAAAGACAGTCGGCCATCTTGATTTGCCTTGACTTGTGACTAGTGTGTGCTCTTAAGAGCCCACAATAGTCACAGGAAAAGTACACAAAAAGACCCGGATGACCATGTAAAGTCTATGGGAGCGTTCTTTTCTATTATCTCGTTCAAATTTTAATATTTTGACATGATTTTTTTTGCATAAAATAGTTCAGGACGATCCACAACCGGGCTAGTTTTTACTTTTTCGATTTTGGTTATATATTTTTTATATTATGATAGTTTCGGTTTCAGAACCGGTTTAAACCGGTTTTGAAAATTAAAGTAATTTTTTTAAAAAAATCTAAAACCAAAATCGAAAAAGTAAAAACTAGCCCGGTTGTGGATCGTCCTGAACTATTTTATGCAAAAAAAATCATGTCAAAATATTAAAATTTGAACGAGATAATAGAAAAGAACGCTCCCATAGACTTTACATGGTCATCCGGGTCTTTTTGTGTACTTTTCCTGTGACTATTGTGGGCTCTTAAGAGCACACCTTAGTCACACGCCAAGGCAAATCAAGATGGCTACGCGCTTTTTCAGCGGATTCGAAGGATGGGCTAAAATTACTTTGATTGACATGCAATCATCCAATTAGGAAATAGAATGCTCTTAACCAATTATCTGCGACGATTTTTCTCTTCAAAGGTGTGCAATTCCAGCCGATTTCATGTTTAAAGGATTTTTTCAACTGATTTCCCAGTACTTTGCGTAAATGCATTCGAATCGGAGCTCAAAAGAATTTCAATCTCTTTACGATTAGCGTTCCAAAATTAAAATGGTTTGATTTTCAGAAAATAAACGAATGATTAATTTAGATAGATTACAATAAAATAAAAACTATTTTATTTACTTAACGCAATTAGAAAAAAAATAAAAAATAAAAATAAAAAATTAATATTGAATGGGGGGGGGGCAGATATCAGGTACAAGTAGTTTAAATAACTATTTTTTTTGGGGAGTGGTAAGAGGGGAAGGGATTCTTTTTAGAATACGAAACTTATCAAGATAAATAGAACTGAAGGTTGATGAATGAATTAATAAAATTATGAGAAAAATATCTAGACAAATTTAAATATTTAAACATTGTTTATTTTTTGCGGAAAGGCAAGCAAGGGAGAACAGGAAATAGAAATTTTGAAGAAAGGAGAAATAGGTGTTAATCCCAGCCTAGTCGTTTATAGACATAATACATAATTTATTATTGTTTGTAGTGACAAATTTGACCGAAAAAGTGTAGCAAATTTTAAAAACTTTGTGTGATGTTAAGTCAATAAAGCAAAATATTTTGTCAATATTTCAGGTGGAAGAAAATTTAGATTCTTGATGATTTTTACAAGCATTATATAAATGCCGCAAGGAGCTCTAACAATTTTTAATTTTGAGCACTGACATAGCAGTAAAATCTATAGGAGGGGGGGGGAATTCTGAAAATTGTTTTTTAAATGATACAGTCAGTTAAGAATGGTTTTTGTTGTGAAAATCCCAATATTTTATTTAAATATCTCTCTAAAGATATTTTACTGTATGAAATGTACAAACACAATACGCAAAAAATGTAAACATATGTTTTGTGTAGAATTTAATGCATATCTATCGCTTTATTTTTAACACTTTCATACATAGTTAAAAAGATTTTGTTAATATTATAGTTAGCAGAGATTTATAATTAGCACTTAAAAAAAATTAAACATATTTAAAGACTTAATTATTTGTGCAGAAGGAGGATTTCAGGTTTTAATTATTTTTTTTATTAAAATACGGAGAGAAAAAAGAAAGAACTTAATTTTGTAAGCTGAGAAGGGGGGAGGGAGGTAGAGGGAAAAAACGGATTTTTTTGGGGGGGGGGGAGAGATAGTAGGACAGTTTTATAGATGACAGCTTATTTACCTTCTTGAATATTTATTAATAGGACGAAAAATATAACTTAAAAGGGTTTTAAAGATTTTTAATTTTGTGTAATTCAAAAGAACGAGGGGGGGGAGGTATACAACGATATTTATGGGTTGTTTACGATTAATTATTTATTTTTAGAATAAAATATATATAAACCTATGGAAAAAAAAAAACTTTCAAAGATTTTAAATTTAGTGACATATGGGTAGGGGAGAAAATAGTGCAATGCCCCCCCTCAAAAAATGGTGGAATTTGTGTTTTTTTAAAAATTGTGAGCTGAGGAAAAAAAGAAATAAGCACATTATTTATTTATTTTCGTGTGTGTGTGTAGGGGGGAGATGTTTATTAGATGACTTATTATTTATTTGCCTTTCAAAATATTTATAAATCGGTTTTAAAAAATAATAAAAGTGGGAATTATTTAAAGAACTAAATTTTCTGCACTTAAAGGAACAAAATGATAAATCCTAATTTCAGTCGTGGGGAGGGGGGAGGAAATTTTGTGATTGATTGTTTATTGGTATACTAAAGTGACTTGTATGCTACAAATATGGGTATTGTGGAGTAGACTACAAAACGAAGTGATATTTTTGTAAGGTGCAATTTAGAAGATAGTGACAGATTCAAAAGGCGAAGAGAAATTTTGATATAAAGGGAGGCGAAGACCAAGGGCTGATCTTGAGAGTCCTCAAGGGGGGGGGGGAGGATTTTAGAAATTTGGGTACGCCAGTGTAATGCACGGGTCGGAGCTCATTTTTTTATGTGGGTCGTGTTTTTCTTTTTTTACTTTTTTGCTGTGGGTCGGGTTTGGGTCCGGTTGGCTTCCATTTTTTGCTCCTGTCTGGGTTAATTCCTACTTGGGTCGGGTTGAGTTCCACTCTTTGCTGCTATTCAAGTTAATTTCTGATTTTTTTTTTTTTATTTGTCAGATTTGGGTCTCGTTGACTGCTACATTTTGTTTTTAATCTGGTTGACTTTTACTTTTTAGCAGTGCTTAACGCATTTGGGACACTTTAGGATTTGGTTTTT
Organism: Maratus speculifer; assembly: GCA_964019185.1. Classification (NCBI taxonomy): domain Eukaryota; kingdom Metazoa; phylum Arthropoda; class Arachnida; order Araneae; family Salticidae; genus Maratus; species Maratus speculifer. Next base: position 58,787,218 of record OZ025293.1, read on the forward strand.
AGCACTTTCCAACAAAGTTGAAAAGTGCTTATACATTCGGTTTGTCTGTCCGTCTGGTCGGATGGCCGTCTGTCTCTCTGTCCGCGCTCTAACTCCCGTAAATATACTCGGATTGCTATGAAATTTTTATACGTTGTTGATGTTTACCCTAGCACGACACCTATTAAAAATGAAGTATCTACCATAGTTAGTTTATCTACAGAGAGAATCAAAAGTTTCCCATTACATTACGGCGTATGGGGAAAATCGTTAATATACTCGGATTGCCATGAAATTTTAGGACGTTATTGACGTTTACCCTAGCACGAATGCTATTGAAAATGAAGTTTCTACCATGACAAGTTTATCTACAGGGCGAATCAAAATTTTTCCATTACATTACGGCCTATGGGGAAAAATCGTTAATATACTCGGATTGCCATGAAATTTTAGGACGTTATTGACGTTTACCCTATCACGAACGCTATTGAAAATTAAGTTTCTACCATGATTAGTTTATCTGCAAGGATAATCAAAAGTTTCCTATTACATTACGCCCATGGGGAAAAATCGTTAATATACTCGGATTGCCATGAAATTTTAGGACGTTATTGACGTTTACCATATCACGAACGCTATTGAAAATTAAGTTTCTACCATGATTAGTTTATCTGCAAGGAGAATCAAAAGTTTTCATTTACATTACGGCCCATGGGGAAAAATCGTTTATATACTCGAATTGCCATGAAATTTTAGGACGTTATTGACGTTCACCCTAGCACGAACCCTATTGAAAATAAAGATTAGTTTATCCCCATGATTAGTTTATCTACAGGGCGAATCAAAAGTTTCCCATTACATTACGGCCTATATGGAAAAATCGTTTCAAAAAAATTTTAAAGATGTTATACCCTGTCAAACATATTAAAATATGCATTCTATAAAATATAAGATGAAAATTTAGCTATTATTCATTTATATGGCCACACAAAAGAATTCCATTAGATAATGGTAAAAGGGGGAATTGTGTGTGGCATATTTTAAATATATTAAGCTGTTTCATGTATAATAAAATTGATATATGTCACTGAAGCTTAATATAAATTATACGCTACTGTCTTGCATAATATGAAGTACATAGCATTTACAGGGCCATACAAAAAATTTCAAATAGCATATTCTTTCCGAAGTACCGCATATGTGTCCGATGATGGCTGATGGAGGGATGAAATGCATTTTAATTATGATATGCGCGTTTATATTTCGCTAAAAATATGCACATCATATGGTGTGTATAAATGTTATAGTTGATATACAGGGCTACCCAAAAGAGCTCACCAACGTTACTGAATATGAGCATAGATTATTTAAACGTGGTTCTTAAATAAGCTATGCATTTTTACGCTGAGCTTCATTAAATTTACTGAGAAATGTTTGCAAAATATAGATAAAAGGATATACAGGGCCACGCAAAGAATTCGGTACATGGACGCCTATGAATGATAATTTATGAGAATGTGATTTCAGTTGTTTTAAAAGTGTTTTAGTTTACAATAAATTTTAGCCTAATGCTGACGTGTAATAAAGGTACAATGTAAACTACAGGGCTGAACAAAAGCATTCAAGTATGTTTCTATCTGATAGTATGAAAATGCTGAAAAATAAATTTCAAGCTACTAGGTATTTTCTTGCTAAACTAAATTTTCCCATTATATCAAGTGACATATGAAATACAGAGCTGTTCAAAAGTACTGGAATACATATTTGGGTATATTTGGCTATACACTATTATTTCTCTAAATAACAAAGTTTTGTTAAAGATTTCATTAAGTGTTGGAAAGTGCTTCATAATCAATGCTTAACGCGTTATTTTTCTTACTTGTTACTTTATCGTTAAGGGTTCGGGTTGACCCGAATTTATTGGGGTCAATTCTTTGGTAAAATGTTCGTTCTTTTTTGCAATTTTTGTACAAAATGTGCGTTTGTTTCACGATATTTTGAAGAAATTCGTGTTTTCTCCGCGATCATTTTACAAAATTTGTTGTCCGGTTCGCTTCTATTTTTTGCTGCTGGTCGGGTTTAATTTTTTACTTTTTGTTGTGGGTTGCGTTTGAATCCGGTTAACTTCTACTCTTTTCTACAAACACGTGACGTTACACACAGCAAACACGTGGGTGGTTTACAATTCTCCATCGATATACAGAGTGATATCGGCTCATACAAATTGCCCTCACCTCCGGGAAAAAAAAACCACAAGGAGAGTGAAACAAAGAAAAAAGAAAGACAATAGAAATCAGAGGAAAAAGAAAAGAGAAAGCTCATTCAGGTGGCTTGGGTTAGGAAGCCCGTGAATATTTAAAGAAGGTATCCTCCTGGGGGCGATTAGTTTTAAGAATTCATTGAATAAGTATAGGGGGAGAAAGGGTAGCTACTCGCCCCCCCCCTTTAAATTTAGAAAAAGTATTTTATGCTGAATTACCACATTTCGTTCGAATATCGTAAATCATATAAATAATTTGTTTAAAATTTCCTTTATATAATTGTTGGAGATTTCTGAGAAGGAAAAAATGAAAAGTATTTATTTATTTATTTTGGAGGGGGATGAAGGGAATTTGTTAGATGACTTACTTTATATGACTAAAGATTAACAAATATGGCTAAACACAAAATAAAGAGATTTAAAGACTAAATTTTATATACTTGGTAAGGAGAAATAGGGGGAAAACATAAATTTTTGTGGGGTTAAGAGTAAAACTATGTTTGATTATTTATTACTACAGTAAAAGTTTTAGAAAAATCGATGACTTTAAGGGTGTATTTCGATTCAAACTGCCTATTTTCCGATTTAATTTTTAACTCATTATTGCTCTCAAATACACCAAACTTTCAAAATCGCTTATTTGGAAAGTGCACAAGGTGCCGTAAAGGTCAATTCTTTGATAAGTGCACAAAACATTGCAAAAAAAGCAATCAAAAACGGTATTTCGAACCGATTTTTCCCAAGCGGGAGATTTGAGAACGAAAAAAGGGGTCATACGGAGAAGATAATTGTTTATAACTCAAATTCTAATGAATTGAGCGTAAAAAAACATCACTCGGCACCTCATACGTCCCTTCAAGAATCCTTTCAGCAAATTTCATGTTTCTACGTTTAAAAATGTGTCTGAAATTGTATCGGAAAATTTCGAGCTGTTGAAGATGGAAAAGCGTTTTTTCGAATAAACCCTTAAAAGTATAAAATTTGTGAGCTGGGGGGGGGGGAGAAACAATTTATTAATTATTTATTTTGGTGTGTATGTGGGATGGAGAAGTTTTTTAAATGACTTACTTTTATTAGCCTTTTAAAACATTAACAAATGGGCTTAAAAAAAATAAAATGTGGGAAAGTTTCAATGAATAAATTCTAGGCATTTACTAATAGGATGAGAGGGAAAAATCTCATTTTTAGTTAGTGGGGAGGAGTTTTTGTGATAGATTTTTTATTGTTACAACAAAGTGGCAATATTGTGTAAACATGGATACAGTGAGATAGACAGCAAAACAGCGAAGTGATACTTCTGGAAGGGATAATATTGAAGGCTGTGATGAGAGCAAAAGGCGGGAACGAAATTTTGATACAAGGGGGGGGGGGCAATGGTGATATAAATTATTTTTCTAAATCAGAATTTCAGAGAACTGAGATTTTCACCTGCAATTAATAAAAAACAGAAAACTTAAATATTTTTAAAGAATTTTTGAAAATTCTGCATAACACTAACAAAGTTTTTTAAGGAGCAAAAATTACTTTTAAAAAATTAAACACTTTTTTAAAAATTGAAGAAACATAAGAAATGTGTAGGATCACTTAAAATTATTCCGCTACATTATGATCTATGTAGATAAATCATTTGCGGTGTTTCAAGGAGGGCTATACTAATTTAAAAGTAATGAAAAGTAAAGTCTGGAAGACAATTATAAAAAAATATGTCATGTATAGCACTTACAGTATACACACAGAGGATCTCCATATTAATCTATTATACTCTGGTCTAAAAATAATTTCGCGATGTATTGTTGTAATAATGTTATTCTTTTACAAACAATGAAATTTATACGAACTTCTGAAATGGACTTAAGAATGCTTGCGGTATAATATTTGGCGAAAAACATTTGCCATTCAATTACAGAGTTACACAAAAGAATTCGGTTGTAAAAAGCTCTTCGGAGAAAAACTGTCCCTAGCGTATTTAAATTATGTTCACTACTTTGAACATGAAATGCAATGAAATGCTGTTTCGTGTATACTCTGTGTTAAAAAGAATTTCCATAAAAACATTCCATTTTATATATAATCATAATAAACCTGTTAAAATTGGTCATCTGTTTCCCGCCGTCCTTTTTTTTTTTTTTTTTTTTTTTTTTTTTTTTTTTTTTTTTTATTATTATTATTATTATTATTATTATTATTATTTAAGGAAGATACCGCACACTCAGTTTAGCTTTATTAATGTTACAGTGTTTTACAATTAAGTTTTCTTTCAAAATTTATTATTCATTGCAGAACAATGTAATAATTCCCACGAACCATCTGTCGACATATAAAAAGATGCAATTCAATAGCAAGATTTCAATATGATGAATACCAGAAGCGATGGGGCGATTGCCCCCTCCCTTTTTGAGCCCAATGAAGGGTCTGCAAAATGTTATTAGATGTCCATAGGATAAATGAATCGTGTTTAAGATTGAGAACGGTGCGACCTGATCGGACTCGACGAAGCTGTCACTGCTCGGGTTGGGCCGGGCCAGTTTTAACTCTTGAGACTAGGGCTTGCTTAGGTCTAGAGATCTGCATCGGCCTGTATCAGACTGGCAAAAAAAAAAAAAAAAAAAAAAAATATATAAACAGGCCGTATGGGCCAGTCCGATAAAAAAGTTTAACGGGCCCGCCGGCGTGTTATAAAGATTTCGGTAAAAACGCTAAAATGAGGTCTATTTTCAATGAATATGGGTTTAACGACCATAAGTATAAATGTGCGTCACGAGTAGATACTAGTTTAACAACATCAATACATAAATGTAACGTGTACAGCGTAGAAATCAGCATCGGACAGTTGCTTTGAGTATATACGGGTATAATAATTTTTTGGCAAACTGGAGCCGGGTCAAGATCAGGTTTGCACTGTGTTTCTACATATAGTCGGGGTCAGAACTATACTTAATTATTCGTAAGCCGTGTAGGGCAGACAACATTATTTGTAAAAGGGATAAAAACTATTAACGTACTGTTAATGTACTTTTTGGAAATATACTGCTTAGTGTTTCTTAAATTCATTTCTGAACAACACGAAAGTTTGACACATTTTCTGACTAATTTTTAACTATAAAGGTACAAAATTGACAAGCCTGACTATTGAAGGGATTTGGAATCGAACAGCATATTTCATTTTTGGTAAATAAGATATTTGTATATACTTGTTAAGGTATAAGAGATTCTTGTCACGTGGTTTCAGATTTTTCTCCTTTTGCATGTTGTCGCTTCCGGAAATGCGATTCAAAACTCTAACTTTCACAATATTTTCATAAATATCATGAAAATTAGCGTTTTATATAGTGTGTTGCGCATTGTATTTGCTTTTATCAAAAAATGGATAACGCCATTCCATTACATTGTTTCTGAATAAAAACACCTGTTAAACTCATGTTTCCAAAAAGAAATGAAATCAGAAATGCCTAAAAAATAGCTCCTCTAAATTTGAGAAAATCTTTGATAAAATGATAAAGAAGTATTTTCATAAATGTACTTTTTATTACACAGCTTCAAAAGTTATGATAATTTTAACTTCCTTTTTTTTTTCTTTTATTCTAAACCATATTAATTTTTCAGTGCATCTTTATTTGAATGTTGAAAGTCTAAGAACCTAAGTAATCATTAATATTCTTATTGTGTATTGTCAGTAAAAATTTTCGATAAAATCATCCAATAAATATGAATGCAGTAATCTTTAAAAAATCTTAATTGTATGATAAAAATCTGATTTTGCTTCGAAATAAAAATGCAGGCCGATTTCGGCCTGGACTGTTTTCACTGATTTCTGTACGGCCCGGGCCTGGCCTAGAAATGTAAAAGTGTAAACGAGCGGGCCAAGCTCGGGCCGAATATTTTGTTTTATACCGGGCCGGGCCAAAATAACAATCATTCGGTCCGGGCCGGGGCGAGACTGGAAACTCCGGCCCGTCCAGACCTCTACTCAAGTCTTCACTCTTTCGGAAATCTTACTTTTTTTCTGCAAAACTGGACCACACTATATTTTTTCTTCCACTTCGGGCCTGGCGTGGACTTCGTTCTTTTAGAGGTCTGCCCGAACCTAAATTTCCATGCTCAGGCTCAAAAAGCAATTCAATTTTAACCCAACCCAAGCTCGCTAAAAATAAATAAATAAATAAATAAAAGAAAAAAATCTGATTCAGTACCGAATAGCCTGATACAAAACAGATCAACAAATCCAAAATGAAACAAAATCAATCTAATATTTGTAGGAAATTGGGAAAGGTATCCCATATAATTATAACATTTTTTTTTGTTTGTTTAAATAGAAAAATGAATATATATGTAATGTACTCGTCAATATTCAAACATATAGTTTTTCATATAAAAAATTGTCTGATCTATTGAAAAATCCAGTCATCAACCAGTTTATACTAGATCCGAATTTGTCAAAATCCAAAAGAAGAAATGTCCCGAATCCGAAACGTTTAAAGTCAACCCGACCAATAATATATCAATCCGAACTCAAAAATTGCAAATTATGTCAAATCGAGCCCTTACCCGAACACCTGAAATTGAAATGAAAGAAAATAAGTTCATGTATTTTAATAGAATTAAAAAATGTGTATCTTCAACTTGAATGTTATAATTTATAGAGAAAAAAAAATCTAGTATTTCCTCTTTAGTGCAAAACCTATTCCTAAGTCAGCCTGCTCAAACTTGGTCCGTAGCAAAAAAGTATAAATCTATCCGGCCTACTACAAAATAGGTAGCTTTTTACTTTTTGTAATGAAAGCTACCTAAAACAAACTCAAAAAAAAAAAAAATCCCTAACAAAACTTTCTAATTAACTCGAATCCCCACCTTGTTCTTTGCGCAGCATATCCTGATGTAACTTTGCGCCATAAAACCCCATTCAACCAACCAATCAATCAACCTGAGTGCTACTCTCAGAAGTGAAATTTTATCCAGAACAGAACCGAATTTCAAAAATGTAAGTCAAACTGACCTAAATCCGACCCACAGCAAAAATCCCAAGCCGATTCGAACACGACTCACTGCAAAATTTAGAAATAATCTCCACTAGCAATGAAAAATGTCACCTCCTGCCCGAACCTCTAAATTTTGAAATCGCTCCCCTTGAGGATTCTCGTGTTCCCCCCTTGAATCAGAAAAGAGCGTTCCTCTAAGAACTGCACTTAAAATAACTTCATTTTTCAAATATTCGACAAAACAAAAAAAAATATATATATATATATATTTGACCCCTGAGCGTACAGTATTGCCCTGCTTCCGATCCGAACGCGAAAATACCATTGGAAATCAAATCAAAACCCGACCAAAATTTTTTTGTCAATTTAGAATCGAAATGAAAGAAAAACAATTCATGTTTTAGTGGAATTATAAAATGTCGACATTTATATTTCTAATATCAATTTTATCTTTAATATAGAAAATAAATATCTAATATATACTCATAACGGAATCAACCAAAAAAGATGGCTAAATTGTTGAAAAGTGTTCGTTAAATAGGGGTATCTTCTATTTGAGACATTCCGAATGGATATTTTAATGTACATGTTAACACTTGCGAATAGCAGTGTTAACATGTAAATTGAAATGTAAAATCTTAAATATTCATAATTAACTATTATGAAATGTCTGTTATGGCGTTTATATAGTTTCATTTTATAGTATCTTCGATATTTTCTTTTATAATACTCTTTAAACTATTTTCGTCCATAACGGAGAAAATATTTAGACTTTCATTTAAAATATGGGGTCGAATCGAATCCTTCTTGCGAGATTGAAAATTCACTATGAATCAGATAAGAACCCAAAATAGTGTAAATTAATTTCACCCCAAAACAACTACAGGAACAAAAAAGAATGCAGAGAAAAGCAAATAAAAAGTAGAATTCCACTCTATCCGTAAGAAAAACGTAAAAATCCACTCGACCAGTAGCAAAAAAGTAAGAATTTAACTTGACCGAAACCAAACCAGCGTTAATAAAATAGTACTCAACTCAACCCCCCCCAGGGCCGTAGCTAAGGGGGCGCTATGGGCGGCTCAGCCCCCCCCCTGGAAAAGATTCCAAGGTCACTCAATGAATTTCTGTTCCGAAAATTCAAATGAAATTCAGTTCAAAAATCTAACTTAGTCTTGAACACCTTTCACAATTTTGCAGGATTACTAAATTGTATCTAAAATAAGCGTGTTCAACACGTCCCTCATCCTATTGGCACATAAGAAGCTAGCATGATGTTTAATTTTGATCAGCTATACACTCAAAATTTTCATCATCCTATAATTTTCTTAGTATAAAATGAAGTTATTAGAACACTTTTTAATAAGAAACATAGTACCTACAATATGAATATGCATAACTTTATCTTTCTGTTGCAATGGAAGAGAAAAAATTATGAGCCCCCCCCCTTACATTCTCTTGAGCCCCCCTACATTCACTTGAGCCCCCCTATTGTTCACTTCTAGCTACGGACCTACCCCCCCCCCACAAACACAAAATAGAAATCAACCAGACCCAATACCAACCAGAAGCAATAAAGAAAGAGAAACGGACCCCAACCCAACCCGCAGCGGCAAAATAGAATTGAACCTTACCCAAACACGACTCGCAAAAAAAAAGTATTTAACCAGAACAACGGCAAAAAATGAAAGTAAACCGGACCGAAACCCGACCTGCAACGAAAGAAATTAGCCTCGATCCTACTCATGATGAAAAAAAAATGTCCCGACACGAGCTGCAGGTGCGATTGGAATCTCCAAATTTCTGAAAAGTCCCCCCCCCCTCTTTTTTGAGGAATCTCCAGATCTGCCCTTGTACCAGGACAAACAAAAACTGCTAAAAACTGCAAAATCGTCTAAAAGTTTTACAATGTTATATTGAATTGTCACCCATTAAATATATACAAACTTGTAAAGTTTGTAAGTATCTCGACAAATCTTGTCCACGATACTTTGTAATATGATGTTTTGGAACATGCAAAAGCCTTCTGCTCGATAGAAGCTGCATTAGTTGAACGTCGACAAGAAACTCCAAAGAAGAAACAATTCTGAAAAGTATTAGAGAGTATCATTTGCTGAATAGCAGACTTTAAAAAAATTGCTATATTTTGCCTTACAGTTTCAATATTTTTACTTTTATACTATAACTAGCCGCCCGCCCTCGCTTTTCTTCGGGTAGAGCAAGTCGCCCAGTCCCCCGCCACTGCTGACACCGCAAATTGTTTCTACCACTTCATCTCATTAAATTCAACTACTAAAAACATTACCCTCATTTTAGGTAGTCGGATAAAAAATAGCTTATATGTTAATCTAATGTGTCAGATACCTCCATACAAAATTTCATAAAAATCGATCCATCCGTTCTTGAGTTATAAATGGTGTAACTAACACGATTTTGCTTCATGTATATAGGTTATAGCAGCCCGCCCCGACTTCTCACGGATATTTAAGAAAAATTTCAAGTTATAAATTTTTACACACACACGCATAACCTAATAATTAAAATGCCGTCTCTGACATTGACTCTCCTCCCGTGCCCCAGTGACGCCTATATCACACATTATGATGCAGCCTAGTCGAGCGGGGTAAACGGCAACCATTAAATCAGTCTTGATTTTAAAGTAATTTATTTTGATAAGAATCAATACCAAAGTAACAATAAAGAGCTTTTACAGAAACGGCATTTTAATTATTTTTTTAAATAAAAAACACTTATTGTGACATAACTATAACAGTTAGACATATGCTGTTGCGACATTTTTTGTAGATAATTACATGTTAACAAAGTCGTAGTACATTATTTTGTTCTATAATCAATAGTATTCGCAACGCACGCGATGTAAAGATTTTTTAAGTTCATTTTTCTACACCTTGGGTTACAATATTGGCATTTTAATAAGGATTTGAAATAATTTTTTTGAAAATATAATATAGCTTATGTTCACCGGAAATAGTGTAGCTTTCCTACGGTGAAAGAATTTTTCAAATCCGTCAAGTAGTTTTGGAGCCTATTTAATTCAATTCAAACAAACAAACAAACAAATCTTTCCTCTTTATAATTTTATATTAAATTAAATAAGTAATATTTATTCCTAGGCTTATTGAAACAGTCCGCATTTGAAATTGTAGAAAACGTTACAATTTTAAATATTTGACTGCTCCCCCTAAAAAAAAAAAATCCTCCCTCCCCATATTTGATGCTCACTACTCTTTATAATATTTACTATCTGTTATAACTTTTTTGAAAACTCCAAAACAATCGTTTCGTGATTTATTTTTAACTTTAATTAATTTGCGTTTCAGCATTTCTTTTCCTTTTTTTAGTAATTGCTAAATAGTTTTAAAAATTAAAAAACGCGGTTTTATATCAGGTCGGTCTAAAAAGTTTAAAATGTTTTTTTTTTGGGGGGGGAGGAGGGGGGGTGCATAGTTACGATTTTCTTATGTGTTTCAGTGATTGTCATGAGTCTAGTGGGCCAGGTAACCTTTAGTTTCTCAAATTGCTTTTGATTCATTTATCCGGCGTTTTATTTTTATCCTTTTAAGCGGCGACTATAGCCTATGTTCACCGGAAATAGTGTAGCTTTCCAACGGCGAAAGAATTTTTCAAATCCGTCAAGTACTTTCGGAGCCTATTCAATGCAAACAAACAAACAATCAAATCTTTCCTCTTTATAATATTAGTATAGATAAATAATGATAAATATTTGAAATTCGTTGTCTTTGCAAATATACCTTTATGTTATATTAAAATAAAATGTATTACGCAGGATAAATTCCCCATTTTTAACGATTGTTAAAAGTGTATCGTTTTCCTCAAAAGTAATAAATATTAAAAAATATTTCTTTAAAGTTTGAAACAAGTTAATCAACAATTTTAAAATTACCAATCTTTAAAACTTTCTAACTTTAATTTCTGCTTATTTTTGATAAAACTGTTTTTCGAACTGAAAATGTTTATTTTTTTTACTGTTTTACTTAATAATACTGGACTGAAATTGGGCTGCCTAGTATCGTATAGTACCAAAAACAAACACAGGGAAGAGAAAACTGCGCCTGGGGCAAAATTTCAATTTGGCGCCCCCTTTCCCAACTTTTTCTTGTAACAGCCCAAGAATGATGTTGATAGTATAAATGTGGCGCCCCCCCCCCTCGGACGGCGCGGTGTTGAATAAGCCTCCTCAAAATGTACTCCTTGCAGCGCCGTGCGAAAAAGAGGGGGACGAAGGGGGTGGTTGCCCCGGGATCGAAATTTAGAGGGAGCCAAATTTTTACTACTAACGTAATTTTTAGTCTGTCACAAGAAAAAGTTCAGGGAATGGGGCGCCAAACTGAACTTTACTCCGGGCGCAGTTTTCTCTTTGCACACCCCTGCCCCCCCCCCCCCTGTTTCATGTATTTTGCAAGCTGTATAAGGAAATTTATAAATTCCAAATATAGCTCCTTGTCCTTTTAATGCTACCTATGTATTTCACAAAAGTTCCAATTATATTTTAAAATTATCAGAATTTCCTTTTTGCTAAAAAGGAGCTTACTGTAATTTGTATCAAATCTACCTTGTTTTGTATGGACTTGAAAATATATATATATATATACAAAGAAATGTATAATTTTCTTCCTTGGAAGTTAGTTATAGTTGTATAATAATAGTAAAATAGCGTTAGTTTTATAAAAACAAAAAATTAGAAGTCGTTGATTTTTTTCAAGACTATTTTAGCTAAAATTTATCAATAATTGTAGAAAAAATAAATCAAAACCTTGAAATAAGGGAGGTTATTGTAACACGTTACTATAAACCAATAACAGAAAGGAAATACAATGAAGGGAAAAAAGTTACTTTCATTTGCTAAAATGGATTGGTGTTAACCAATTGTAATTTTCAAAAGGGCAGGAGAGGCGGAGACTGGCTGAGGCGGAGCGCATATAATTAAAACGCTTTTTTTATTCCATTTCTGATCAAAATATTTCCAAATTTTGCTCAGTCTAATTGCAGTAGAAATATGGAAAGCATATCATTGGAAAGCTTAAACACTAATATTCCGTGAAGCGTTTTTAATTTTTTCTGAATTTTGCTGAAATAGATTTTATAAGAGTAAAAAGGGCACAACACCTCGAATTTCACTGAATCCAAAATTTAAAGGGTCCTCAGAATTAAACTACAACGAAAATCAGAAAAGTACAAACTAGCCCGGTAATAGAATGTCCTCAGCTATCCTGAGAAAAAAAAATCATTTAAAAATATTGAAAATTAAGCGAGATATTAGAAAAGAACGCTCCCATAGACTTTACATTAGCGCTCGGCTTTTACCGCGTGACTAGTGTGTGCTCTTAAGAGCCCACAATAGTCACAGAAAAATTACTCAAAAAGACCCGGATGACCATGTAAAGTCTATGGGAGCGTTCTTTTCTAATATCTCGCTCAAATTTTAATATTTTTGCATGATTTTTTTGCACAAGATAGCTGAGGGCAATCCACAACCGGGCTAGTTTTTACTTTTTCAATTTTTGTTTCAGATTTTCTTTAAAAAATTACTTTAACTTTCGAAACCGGTTTAAACCGGTTCTAAAACTGAAACTATCGTAATATAAAAAATATATAACCAAAATCGAAAAAGTAAAAACTAGCCCGGTTGAGGATTGCCCTCAGCTATCTTGTGCAAAAAAATCATGCAAAAATATTAAAATTTGAGCGAGATATTAGAAAAGAGCGCTCCCATAGACTTTACATGGTCATCCGGGTCTTTTTGAGTAATTTTTCTGTGACTATTGTGGGCTCTTAAGAGCCCACAATAGTCACAGGAAAATTACAGAAAAAGACCCGGATGACCATGTAAAGTCTATGGGAGCGTTCTTTTCTAATATCTCGTACAAATTTTAATATTTTGACATGATTTTTTTTGCATAAAATAGTTCAGGACGATCCACAACCGGGCTAGTTTTCACTTTTCCGATTTTGGTTATATATTTTTTATATTATGATAGTTTCAGTTTCAAAACCGGTTTAAACCGGTTTTGAAAATTAAAGTAATTTTTTAAAAAAAATCTAAAACCAAAATCGAAAAAGTAAAAACTAGCCCGGTTGTGGATCGTCCTGAACTATTTTATGCAAAAAAAAATCATGTCAAAATATTAAAATTTGAACGAGATAATAGAAAAGAACGCTCCCATAGACTTTACATGGTCATCCGGGTCTTTTTGTGTACTTTTCCTGTGACTATTGTGGGCTCTTAAGAGTCCACAATAGTCACAGAAAAATTACTCATAAAGACCCGGATGACCATGTGAAGTCTATGGGAGCGTTCTTTTCGAATATCTCGCTCCAATTATAATATTTTTGCATGATTTTTTTGCACTAGATAGCTGAGGGCAATCCACAACCGGGCTAGTTTTTACTTTTTCAATTTTTGTTTCAGGTTTTCTTTAAAAAATTACTTTAACTTTCGAAACCGGTTTAAACCGGTTCTGAAACTGAAACTATCGTAATATAAAAAATATATACCCGAAATCGAAAAAGTAAAAACTAGCCCAGTTGTGGATTGCCCTCAGCTATCTTGTGCAAAAAAATCATACAAAAATATTAAAATTTGAGCGAGATATTCGAAAAGAACGCTCCCATAGAGTCCGTTGGTGATTTTTTTTATTATTATTGGAGGCTGTCTTTTATTAATAAATAAGACATTTAAAAAAAATATTTCAAACCCTTTTAATATTCTAAATATCGTTCCAAAATGATTTGTATATATATTAAACAAATGGGAAAAAAAGTAGCCTGCGAAAATATCCGTATAAGCAAAATTCTTACTTTAATTTTTATTTATTTATTTATTTATTTATTTCAGGATCAGAGGAAGTATAATTTCTAATTGAAGTAAATAAAATTCAGTCATTTTGAAAAAAAAATTCTTTCGTACCTTTAATTTTTAAATACCGAGTACAAATTCAAACAATCCGAGTACAAATAAATAATAAACACACACGATCAATTGTCCACGAGTTCTTGTCAATCAAACTGTGTAGGCGTGTACTTGACCGTGATAATGACGGTCTCCTATTGGTTTAGAAACAGTAATCGTCCCAGCAATATACACAACTGAAATATGCGCACGGGAGGGGAGTCAATGTCAGAGACGGCATTTTATGGAATGATAATTCTAATGGTGGAGATTGAGATAGGATTGTCTTATGACGGTATAGGCCCTGGCTAACACTATTACACGGATGTTTATCCCCTTGTTGGTCTCGGTAGGGGGTGGTGTGAGCAAGGTCCAAATTATTTTTTTCTAATATAGATGTATATATATGTCATCTAATGTAGATGTATATATGTATCTAGATGTATAAGCATGTCACCTTGAAGAATCAGTATACTGACGCTTCAAGGTGACATTCTTTCTTTGCTAAAGCGGGAATTGACAGGTGATCATGTGCAGGTGGTGAGGTGAGAAGGAGAAGATTGCTGAGAGGCGTGTTAATCCGTCACTGATGTATGTGAATGATGAGCAAATAAGGAACATTCCACGAATCAAGAAAACAACGTAGAATGCGTGCAATGGAGGGAACTCCGCAGTGGGGTTTACCTTGGGGAAAAGCAGTGATTTGAGAAGGGCAGGTTTTGTCTGAGATTTTGGCAGTTCATATCTGGAATTCGGACCGTGAGGACAAGGGATACGGATGTCCCTGTGTGTAGTGCTTTTGGTAGAATAGCGTATGCTGAGAACCCATGTGTTGGGAGATTCGAATTCGATCTCCGGTAACCTTAATCTAACGAGTGTAGAGTGAGGCAAGAGAGTGTAATTTGAACAGTACACAGCCAAATTTTACTGTATTTAATTTAATGTTGAACCGGATGATCTATATCCGAGTTGTAACTGTATATAGTGTATTATATTGTGTACATAGAGTATAAACAAACTGTTAATTTAGTTAATTGGCAGCGTTGGTGTTCATTTACACAATCCTCACATTGGGAGACCGATATCACCTAATAATATCGGTGGTGGCAGCTATAACTACTACGGACTTTCTTCAAAGTTGTGCGGGCTAAGAGGAACGTCCGACACTAACCATAACGTAAGCGGAACCTAACAGCAAACTAACCGTAACCTAACTGTGACGTAACCGTAATCTAACTATAACCTAATCATGACCTAACTGTAACTAACTTTAACCTAATTATAACATAATCGCAAGCTAACTGTAACGCAACCGTAATTTTAGAAAGATCTAATTGCAACATAACCGTAATCTTATTCTCACCCAACATTAATATAAATGTAAACTAACAGTTTTCTAATCGTAACATAAGAATAACTAATTGCAATTGTAACCTACTGTATTATCTGTAATCGGAACTTAACTGTAACCTAACGTGAGGTGCATAATATAAAAATAGAATGAAGTGGTGCTAAAAGGATATGCCTCATGACTGATGGAGAAAAAAGTTAGAACAGTCTCCAATAGAGCCAAAGGAGAAAGAATGTCAAAGAAAGGTCAAAGGGCTTTCCAATGATATATCTCATGAGAGGTGACGGAAAAAGATTAGAAAAAGGTCGGCTAATCGCCCGGTCGTGTAATCATCTTTTCGATTAAATGCATTGTAGGTTAATCATCATATCAGATAATCGTCCTGTCCTCTAATGTCATGTTTGATCAATTATCGATCAGCTAAATGGCCTGTATGCAAATTTAAACTAACAGCAATTAACAATCCATCAGAAAAATCTCCCCTCTTAACTGAAATTGACATTTCCCTCTCTCCCCCAGTTAATTGCGTATTGAATATCTACCTCAACCTAGGAAAACCTGGTTTAAGCGCTCAAATGATATTTATGATAACCTGGTCGGACAAGATAGCGGAGAAAGTCCGATCAAATTAAGGATTTATACAATTTTAGCGTTCGACCTAGGTTTTCTACATTGAGTTAAATGGCAAATTAACACCAGCATTGTTAAGCATTCAAACTTTAAAATTGTTAAAATTTTTCTGTTTATTATATTTTAATCCATTTGTAAATATTTTGTAAGGTAAATAAATAGTAAGACATCTAACAATTCCCCTCCGAAGAAAATAAATAAATAAATAAAAATAAAGATGAATAAATAAATAATGAATCTGCTTATTTCTTTTTTCTCCTCAGATCACAAAATTTAAGCCCTAAATGTCATTGTTTTTTCTAAAACTGTTTCTACTCCACCTGTTACTTTATTGCAATAATAAATAATCAATCATATAATTTTACTCTACCTCCAGTAAAATTTACTTTTCCCCTCCCCCTCTTTTTACAAAATGCGTAAGCGTCTTTTAATCTCTATTTTTACCATTGGTTAATTTTTAGTAAGATAAATAGGTAAATCATCTAATAAATGCCTTTCATCCCTTCAAAATTTTTGCTTCTATCCCTATCCTACCTCATATCTCAATAAGTTTAGAATCTTAGAAAGTCTTTTCAAAAGACATTTTAAGCTTTATCTGTATTTTATAGTAATAATAAATAATCAATCATAGAATTTTACTACCGCCACATAAATTCTCCCACCCCCCTCCCCTTGTTCATTTTTTTTCGTTTAAAATCTATAAAATTCTTTTAATTTAAATTTTCTATCCAATTTTTTTTAAGTAAATAATCGGTCATGTATTAAACTCCCTCATCCTCTCCCCCCATCCGAAAAAAAACAATAAAATAAATCTGCTTCTTCATTTCGCCCAACCTCAACTCACAAAAGAATATATATATATATTTGTTTTTTTCTCCTCTATGTTTTTTCTTCATAGAAACAATTAGTCTCTGAAACCTCCTTTTGCACCCATAAAGTCTTTCAACTTGTTTAAATTGCATTTCCTTTTAGTCCTAATTAAAAATCTTCAGTAACTAAAATATTACCTAAAGCTTTTCAACGCGATAGGTCGCATTTAACTGTGCACAAGACATATTTTAACTGTATTTCTAAAAGCGAAATCCTTTTAGAGGGATATTTAATATATATGTATTATGGTTTCTCATTAACGTGCAAGTAAATTTTCCTTTTGCATTTACTTCACTCCGACTACCTCAGAATTGAATCACTAAACTTAGATTTGAAAAGTACCCAAGTTTTCGTCTGAACCGAATAAATTCATAAAAATATAAATGAGAAAACAATAAAAGTATTTTACTGTCTTTTCGATTACGGATTAATACAAAAAACAATTTTAACTAACTGTATCGGTAAAAAGACACACTTCAGAAAGTCCCTTCCTCCCCCCCCCTCTTCCGGCCGACTTTACTCATATGTATTTACTTAAAATTTAATATTGATATGAATAGTCCAGTCATTTTAGCCCCTCTTTTTGCAAATAGCGGAAAAAATTAGAACAAAGCTGGATTTTTGCATAGGTGCTAGTTAGGGTATGTAGTTTCACATACTAAAATCCCCATCGATTCGATGTGAGCTTTCGCCGCCAGGGGGCGCTAATGAGCTTGAAAATCGGTTTTCTGTAAATATCTCACGAACAATGGCATCTAGACAAAAAAGTTCAATTAGAAAGATGTAGATAATTTAATTTCCTACAAAAAGTGTCTGTAACATTTTTTTGTCACATCAACCCTTCCCTACCAAAAATTAAGATAAAGTAAACGTTATTGAAAAAAAAATGTGCAAGCACAATCATAACGCGGCGAAGAGGCAGAACAAATACTAAACAACTTTGGATTCCCCCCCCCCTCATCTCTCCCCTATTGTTTGTATGGCGTTTTCGCGCGCTTGTGCAAATACGTCACCTGAGAATAATAAGGTTCTATCTGTCTTTTTGAAAAAATCGACTTATCGATATAGAAATGGTCTATTTGTATCTATGAAGGCACTTCTGGATGAAAATAATGTTGCAATATAATTGTAAGGTTATATGTAAATTATATATAACATCATTTTGATGCAAAAAATGCCTTCATAGATACAAATAGAGCCTTTCGATATAGATAAGTCAATATTTTCAAAAACACCGATAGAAATTTATTATTCTCAGGTGACGAATAATTGCCCAATACCCTATCTCTCTTTGCATTTGTCGAAATGTACCACGTGCAAGTACTTTCCAATGTTTTATTTTCATTTGGTGCTCATTTTCCTAGTATGAAATGACCCTAATTTATTGAACGAAGTATTTATTCTTTGTAAGATTTTAGGAAGGGAATAATTTTATTTTCAACGCATATTGTAGAAAGTTTTAAATTAGTTATGACAGTTTAAAATGACTCTTTTTTAGTTGCTGATTCTGAACGAAAAATGGAGATTGGCAAAATAATTTATCTTGCATAAGAAGAAAACTGCGTTTCGAAAGATTTTGTAAAAATTGAAAACAAGTTACTGAAGTCCCTTGTGACAGCAAGTTCGGAAAGAGATGACCATAAGTGGAAAATATTTGAAGAAATGGCTAAAAACAATAATGAATTTACAGTTCATTCAAAGATTAAGAAATATTATTCACTAACGAATTCTATTAAATCATACAATAAATCTATTGCATGAAAACGATCAACATCCGCACTAATTAATCATCCACTGAAGGAAAAATTGAGAAATGACAGTCCGTTGTTTGAATTTAAGGGAAAATGTTTGTTATGTTCTGATACATTAGACGAAGATTTTTTTACAGAAGGAAAAAAAGAAAGCTCTAAAGTATCGCAAAAGAGAATTTTTTTTATCTAATCATTAAAGTAAGACGCGTCTCATATCTATGCTTATGGAAAATGGTTTCGAAGCAAAACAAGCAGAAGATGATGCAAACACACTAATTGTTAACACAGCTATTGAAGTAGCAAAGTCTGGTGCGCTTACTGTTGTTGTTAGCGATGATGTTGATTTGCTCGTATTGTTAACTGCTTTAGCACCTCCAGAGATAGATATTTTTTATTAAGCCTGGAAAAGGACGAATTGTAACCACCCTGTATTCATCGCAAAGTCTTAACAATGATGCTGTTCTGAAAGATCATATATTGTTCCTTCACGCTTTCTCAGGTTGTAACTCGACATCAGCAATGTTTGGGAAAGGTAAAATATCGTTAGAAAATTTTTGAAAAAGGAAGAAGATCATAACATACAAGCTGCTAGCATTTTAAAAAGTGATCAAGTATCTTAATTTGAAGTTTCCGAGGCTGGAAAAATTATTTTTCTTGCTTTATACGGTAGTAAAGCAGAAATTTCTCTGAACAAGTACCGTTATGTATGTTTCAAGAAAAAAGTTGCTGTTGGTAAAAAAAAAAGCTTTTTATCGTTGCCGCCTGACGATGATGCAGCTATATTGTACAGTTTACATATTTATCATCAAGTACAATACTGATTGAGCAATAAACTACTTCCTGAGAACTGGGGCTGGCAAAATGCACCTAATTTGTTTACAATTCCTGCTACCTTACCGCCGGCACCAAATATTATTATTGAATCGATTTTTTGTACTTGTTCCAAAGGATGTGGAAAAGCATGTAAATGCCGAAAAATTGGATCGAAATGTTCTGATATTTGCATAAATTGCTGCGGAGTTTCTTTTAATAATGCAAGTAAAATGGAATTTGAAGACGAGGAAAATATTGACAGTATCCTGCCCACTGCAAGGGAGGAGGGAAGCGCTATTTCTGAATTCAGTGATGATACCGAAAGGCAAACAAATAATACTGAAAGCAGCACAACAACGAAAGAAATAAATACCGATAATTACGAATCTGAATCGAGTGTAGAAATGGAAGCTGTGTAAAGAACTACTAAAGCAGTTAAACGATTGAAATTGGATTAAGCCAGTCATTATAAGTGGAATATGCCTACGGGGAAAACCACAATTAAAAAAAACGCACTAAGTGCTTTACCTCAAGGGTGATGTGGAAATAAGCATAAATGTATATTGTATATTCACTTTCCCTTTTCAGAGGTGAGATATATAGATCTGTTTACATATTTTTTTTAAAAGTAGCATCAGAATTTTTGTATTTTTATAATTTTACTTTCAAATATGTTCACTTTTTTACATTTTTGACAGGAAATGGTTAATGGGACAAACAAATGTTAATGACACTTTTTGTAGGAAATTAAATTATCTACAACTTTGTAATTCAACTTTTTTCTCTAAATGCCATTGTTCGGGAGATATTTGCAAAAAACTGATTTTCAAGCTGTTTAGCGCCCCCTGGTGGCGAAAGCTCACATCGGATCGATGGGGATTTTTAGTATGTTTAACTACATAACCTAACTAACACCTATGCAAAAATCCAGCTTTGTTCTAATTTTTTCCCCTATTTTTGCTAAAATGACTGGGCTAGAATGTTATGCATAAGTTATGCATAATGTTATGCATAAGTTTTTAACAATGTTAAAAACTCATTTCTGTTTTTCGAACATATTCGTAAAAATAACCAGTAATCTAAATGCCTTTTCACCTGGAATTTTCACTAACGATACACATACTAAATTTACACAAATGACTTCCTAACACCACACAAAGTTTTCAAAACTTTGAGCACGATTTTTTTCGGTCACATGTGTTACTGATAACAGTAAATTTACACCATATCTATAAATGACTACGGTGGGATTTAGATCAATATCCTTGCCCCCCCCCCCCCCCGACTGGAGTACAAAATATACAGTGGTTAAAAGCTTTAAATTTGTTTAACTTTTTTCCACCTAATTTTGTCAAGATCTTATTTCCAACTTTAATTTAATTTAGCTTATATAAGTCCAATATAACTTAATAAAACTTTCACTATTCCCCTTCTTTTTAATTGCGCAACATGAAATGAAATACTTTTTTTACTATACTAATCTCAATTTTCTGTCTATAAAATGTGAAAAATTAGCCAAAATATTAACCTGAAACTAGAAAAAAAAACCATATCTAAATGAAATATTTATTTTCTGCAAGTCAAATCGCTTTAATTTTGTAATCATAAACAAATTGATTTTTTACGCCTTTGAAAAACATATCATCAAGTTTACGCTGTACTGCGAAAACTGAGAAGTTCAAAAATATCCCTTAGACACGAATTCCCTGAAAATGATTAAAAGTAACACTGTAAGATAAAGGCGGAAATAAATGGTCGCAGGTAATTGGTTACGGATATTTCATTTGCTGATTGGACGAGTCCACTTGTCAATCAGATGAATTTAAGCCCTCCTTCCAATCTAGCTAAACATCAAGTCGCCATATTGTTTTACTTTTCTCAGTGAATTGTGTGCTTTTAAAAGGAATGACTCCCGGAATGATGCTGATGTGTAAGATTTCCGGAAATAACGAGACCGGGTGGACCACTCCTTCCATGAGTCTAAGGGCTCCGTCTATGCATCGCGAAGCGATTCCAACCGGGATTTTCAAAGCAATACCGAACGGAAACGGGAAGCGATTACGCGGGGGATTGGCGAGCGTAGCGAGCAGGGGGGCGGAGCCCCCTATAGCTTAAAACAACTGTATCTGCTCGTTCCAATTATGCATGTTTGGGGCGCCGCACCCCACTTTGCCCCCCCCCCCCAAAGTGGCACTTTTTAAATTTTTATCCACAGCACTCGTGTTGCATATCTTTAGAAAGGTCTGAAACTGCCTTTTCCTATTATGGATGTCTTTTGTGTCAGCCCCCACTCCTCCCCTCCAGGAGGGCACATTTTTAATTTCTTTACAACACCAGTCGTGTGACACAACATTTCAAAGGTCTGCAACTGCTTATTTATATTATGGATGTCTTGTGTGTCACCCCCACTCTGCCCACCCAGAGGGGCACAATTTTTATTTCTTTACAACACCAGTCGTATGACACATCATTTGAAAGATCTGCAATTGCATATTCATATTATGGATATCTTGTGTGTCACCCCCCACTGTGCCCCCCCCCAGGGTGGGGGCAAATTTTTAATTTCTTTACAACACCAGTCGTATGACACATTATTTGAAAGGTCTGCAACAGCTTATACATATTATGGATGTCTTGTGTGTCACCCCCCACTGTGCCCCCCAGGGTGGGGGGCAAATTTTTAATTTCTTTACAACACCAGTCGTATGACACATTATTTGAAAGGTCTGCAACTGCTTATTCATATTATGGATGTCTTGTGTGTCTTCCCCCACACTGCACCCCCAGAAGGGGGCATATTTTTAATTAGTTTACAACACCAGTCGTATGACACATCATTTGAAAGTTCTGCAACTGCTTATTAATACCATGGTGTATTGGAGTGCGCAGCAAGCAGGGATACCTACAACTTGGAATCGCGAAGCGATTACGCGGTGGGTTGGCGAGCATAGCGAGCAGGGGGGGGGGGGGCGGAGCCCTCCTAGTTTTCTATATAAAAGATAAAATTGATATTAAAAATATAAATATCGACATTTTATATTTCCATTAAAATATGGATTATTTTTCTTTCATTTCAGTTCTAAATCGACGAAAATTTTTTTGCCGGGTTTCGGCTTGGTTTCCAATGGATTTTTTGGGTTCGGATCCGAAGCAGGACAATACTATATGCCCTCCCACGTAAAGAGCAACAAAATATACATAATATTTCCTTTATCCGTTTTCTTATTTTTAAACATATTGACAATCTTTCTGATTGCTCTTTTAAGAGAACTTGACCTTTTCTTATTGCAAAAAAAAAAAAAAAAAAAAAAAAAAAAAAAAAAAAAAAAGGTTAATTCTGTTTTGGGGGGGTTTTGTTATTTTAAAAAATATACACTTTGGAGATTTGCTTATTGGGGACTCTTCAGGTAGCTAATAAAAACTCCTCTCAAATTGTAAGACAATAGGATCTTTCTGTGTTTCCACGAAGGAACATCAAAGTCTAAATTCTTGCTATAGTGTTATATCAAAGCTGAACATTTACTGTCTATAAAAGAAAAATTCTTAGAGAATTTAAAAGACGAAATTGTTATCGATGTGCACCGTTTTACTATCCGTCGAAACAAGCAAGTTTTGCCTACGAAACATACCGTTCTTATCTCCAATAATCCTGTTTAACCACCCAGAATTAAAGCTGTCTAAATAAATTATCCTATTCGGCCTAATATTACTAATCCTCCTCGATGTTTCAAATGACTGCGTTACGTCCACGCTACGAGTATCTTTCTTAATTCTGTTACCTGTTCAAGATGTCCGGAAGTGGGCCACGAGGGTGATTTGTGGGAAAAGTCTGAGCGCTGTATAAATTGTAAAAGTGATCATGCCGCATTTCCCGTTCTTGCTCAAACTGGATCTGTGAAAATGATATTCTTACCATTAAAATAATATAAAAACTTCCTAACCATGAAGCTCGCAAAATTGTTGAGTCCAGAATCCTATGTGTCGATGATTCCTATTCAAGTTTATTCAAACAGAAATCAAAATACGTAAGGCACATTAGCATACAAACAGATTCCTCTATTCTACCCAGTATCTCAAAGAAACAAACCTGTAATGATTGTTGTTATATTAAGTGTTCTGCCAGCCAGAAATTAGAACGCTGGTTACCATCAGAATCAATTTCAATAGCATACGAAACTAATCAATCATAGAAATCTTCAGTTCAATTAAAAAAACTCGTCCAAATTCCAGACTAATACTAAGAGAGTTATACTCAATAAAAAAAACTCTGATCCTTCTGCATTCAATGTACAGATACCTAATGCTAGTCAAATTGCGAAATCATCCACGAAATAAAAGAGAACAAGACATTTCGGTTCTTCACAATGGCAAACAGTGGGGAAAAAACGGCGAAAATTATATCATAGTCCATGGATTACAAATTTGAAATATTCTAAACATCTGATTAATTTTGTGGAAGTAGCTATTGAATCGGATTCTTATGACTCGAGTACTGATGAAGAGAATACTACCTACAAAGAATTTGTGCCTGAATAATTTTACACATTGTTTTTTAAATTCTTTGTGATTATAAATATTGTTCTTATGTAGTATTTGCACATTTCACACCTAATTCATATTTTGACATTTATCACTTCTAACCTTTAAAATTCTTACTTATGTCACTTTTGTATTCTAACTATCATCTTTTGACCCTTTTGAACCTTTTAAATTATACATATCAGTTATTGTTCTCATTAATTATATAACCTTTTTTAGCTCATTTGCCTTTGGTTTTCTATTTTTGATTTCATTTTGAATTTGTTTTCGCCCAGTATGTTCCTGAAAAGGCTTTGTGCCACAAAACCCATTCAACCAACTAACTAACCAATCCAAACTAATCAGCGAAGCACTTTATCTCAATAAACCTATATACAAAATTTGAAGCAAATCGGTAAAATTCTGCGTAAAAACCCCCATTTACATAAATTAAAATAGGTTATCCCCTATTCTCTCCGTTTAAACCTAAACAATGAACACCCAAATTTAATCATGGAAGTGCCTCGTCAGAATAGCCCTCATCTAAAGTTTGAATGAAATCTGATAATTCAACATAAAAAATCCATTTATCTAGATTTGAAGGATGGGATTAGCCATCCATTCCCTCCTTATACTTATCCAATGAATTCTCAAAACTAGTCAGGAAAGCTCTGTATCACAAAAACCTACATCCAAAAATTTAAGAAAATCGGTAAATTCCGCTTAAAAAACCAATTTACCTAAATTAAGCGGGGTTACCTGCCCCTTTTCTCTCTCTTTATACTTAAATAATGAATATCCAAAATTAAATATGTAGGCATCATTAAGCTTCAAAAGGATCCTATATCTGAAATTGCGATGAAATATGTTAATTCAGCATGAAAATAAAATTTATCTTAAATAAGAGTTGGGATTAGCCCTCCCTTATCCCCTTATACTTATCCAATGCCCAAACTAATCAAGAGAGCGTCTTATCGCAATAGACCTAAATCCAAAATTTGAGGCAAATCGAATATTATCATAAGTTATCGCGTTACACACAGGCGTACGTACGTACATACATACAGAATGGGCGGGCACATAAGCTTCCAGGCTTTGATAAAATGTGAAATAAAAAAGGAAAAAATATAAATGAAAATAAAAGCATTTAATTGTTATTTCAATTTTGGATTTTTACAAAACAATGCTTTACTGAATGTATCATTTAAAAAATATTTGATATTTAGAAGTTTCTCCCCCGAATTTACTCTTTTGCTAGTACTCAAAATTTAAAACTTCTACTTGTTTTTTTATTTATTATTATTTATTTTTATTTAAAAATTATTGATAATCTAAATTTCCTTCCACCCAAAATTTTGATAAATTTTTGGCTTTTCCGCTAAGAACACATAAAAAATTCTAATATTAAAAAAATAATAATTCATTTTTTTGTCACATTTGTTACTGCAACAATGATAAATTGTGCACTATAACTAAAGGGGCCATCCATAAATGATGTCACGCCTGGAAGGGGGGAGGGGAGGTACGTGAAATTGAGACAGCTTGTAACAAAGGGCTGGGAGGGGGTAAGAAGAAATGTGACATCACATATTTTGGTTGAAAGAAAAGTATTAATAATTAGAATATTAAATTTTGAAGTTATTTTGGAATTAAAATATTTTTGTGTTCATAAAGTAAAGTTAAAGTTTAAAACGAAATAAAATACCATTTCAAATTTCAAAACATTACTCCTTTTAATCACTCTTTAATATTAATATTATATTACTAGTGTATATTAATTAAAATTTTTGTTGTAAACCTAAATCTTATTTCATACAAAATAAGTACACAAATTATTTTTATAGTCATTCACGTAAAAGTCATTAAAATACACATTTAACGTTTAAAAACAAAATTTG
Organism: Maratus speculifer; assembly: GCA_964019185.1. NCBI lineage: Eukaryota > Metazoa > Arthropoda > Arachnida > Araneae > Salticidae > Maratus > Maratus speculifer. Next base: position 58,813,192 of record OZ025293.1, read on the forward strand.
AAATATGATCTATAGCATAGTGCTTTCTTTCTAAACTGCATATATATAATATAGCGTGACATGTGACAAAGGGAAGGGAGAGGGTTAAAAGTATTGGATAAATGTGTGGCATCATTTATGGACAGCACCATAAATGAATACGCTGGGGTTTCGATCTATACCTACTTTCTTCGAAATTTATGTTTACCGTTTGACAACCCCCCCTCCTGTTCGCTGTACAGTATAAAATATTCAATGTTTAAAATCGTTTAATTTGTTAAATATTTTTTTCCTCATTTCATGAAGATCCTATCTTATACTTCAATATCATTTAGCTTTTGTAATTCTCTTGAAAATTTCGAGTTCTGGAAAATTTTTTTCCAAAATACAGTTATTTTAATATATTGTACATAATATTTTTCGCTTCTTTCAAAATCCTTCTTTTAACTGGGTAACGTGAAAAAAAGATCATGCTACATGAATATTCCATTTACTAATTGGAGGAGTTCGTTTGTCATTTTTCAATCATTCGGAAAATGATCGAGGTGTGTATCTTTTACAGTCTAATGAAATGATATTAGCAAAATTCAGAAGAAAAAAAAACGCATAATAATAGCTCAGAGTTTAAACTTCTAGTAATATGCTTTTTATAGTTTTACCAAAATTAGAATGGGCGAAATTACGAAAGATTTTGGTTAAAATTTTAGCAAAAACGGCCGATACTCTACGATTAAATTTAAACTCGTCTCCACTCGTACGTCAACCAATCTTCTTGAAACTGACCGCGCTACCTTTAAATATCGAATCTTGGTAGGTTGGTTGGATGACACAGAATCTGTATCATTACGGTGCTACAATGCGAAAAATTTTTAGAAATTTGTCCATCGATTATAAGGGGCTTATATGGGTTATTTTCCAAATCCTGATTTATTTTTCCTATAATCTACTTTTTAAATTTCAATAAATTACTACTGAAAAATGATTCAAGAGTATTTTCACAAATGAAACCTTGACGTACTGCTTCCCTAGATTCAAGAAATTTCTTTCCGGTATATATGCAAGAGGAATATTTTTGTGAAAATAATAGCTAGTGTATATTTATGGCAATCTTCAGAAATTTAATTTGGTATAATAAATTGTAGAAGTATTTTTTTTCTTAAAGGAGCGTTAAATTTACTATTCTTTTTAAAGGCCGTAAAAGCCAACTAGTAGCCTTCACCCGCTACGCTGGGTCGGTTTTTTTAAAGAATCTCGAATCCAACAAAATATATCTAGCAGATGTGAAATAAAATAAACATTTTCTTAAATATCTAATCATATAACCATAATTGCTGCCTTATTCGTATAATCTTACGTTATCCAGTACAAAGTCGATGTTGATGACATAATAGACACAAAAGGAATAAAATCACTGATATACTAAATTTAAATATATTTGTAGTCGGTTTATTATTCTGATTTTCCTGTTTATACCTAAAAATAATGCTGATATATGCCGAATTATGCTACAATTTTCATCCTCCTCCCTACACACACACACTTATTACCTTCTTAGGGAAGGAATTTCTAAAGCCGCTAAAATAACTATTTAGTTATATTTTTAAGAAGTTTGTTATCCTGAATTTCTCGCTCTTAACTAAAACAACTAATCAGATAGGCATAATGTCCTGCGTTTTTTTTACCTTTTCCCTTTGTACTCACTTTAGAGATCTGCACGTGCCAGGCCTCGCTCCAAAGCCAGAGCCCGGCCCGCGGGCCGGGTTCGGGTCGATTTCCATTAATGGCATTCGGGTCGGGCCGAGCCTTACTTGTAAATACTTAGACCAAGCCGGTCCGGGCCTAGTCAGTATTGTTTTCGGGCCAAGCTCGGGCCATATTTTTTTCCTGGAACATCGGGCAGAGCCTAACGTCCCAATAAATGATCTGTCGAACGACACTTGTTGCCAGCAGAGAAAAATTGCTGGTCTTAAACTCTAGGCCGGTGCGACCCCAGTCGGTTGGCGCCAACTTTAATTTGTTATCCTGGGACAGAGTCAGGTCTTCACACTTTCAGAAAAAAAAGCTTTAGTCGGGTCTTATTTTTTTTTCTGCAGAGCTGGATCTCGCCACACTAATTTTTCCAGGTCGGGTCTGGTGTGGACTTCCTTCCTACTACAGGTATACACGCGAAAAATTTTTCAAGCCCAGGCTGCATCCGGTGTAAAGTCTAAACGCTCGATCTAGCATCGATACATCCCGTATGCTGTGGCGGTTCTAAGGGGTGGGGATAGGGCGCGAATTCCTTCCCCCTTGGGCTAATAAAGGGTTTACAAAGTGGTATTGTGTATCCTCACGACAAATAACTTGGGGAGAAGCTCGAGCCCGTCACGGCCTGGCACGGGTCGCGCCAGTTTATGTCCACGGGACTTGGACTGGGTAAGGTTTTCTTTCATTTTGAATCGGTTCGTATTCTGATCTTCCTTTTTTTTGGAGATTCGGGTGGTGACAGGCTACTTTCTATTCCAGACCGAGCCCGTTATAAAATCTAAATAATCGGTCCGTCTGTTATATAGATAGTATGATAAACATTACTATCCCGATCTCAACCCGTGCTGATAAACTTTCGGTACAATTTTGATCTAGATTGTATGATAAAAATTACTGGCTTGAAAGCGACAAGTGCACTCCTCTAATTTTTTTTTTCCACGAGCTCAAATTTGATTGAAAAGTTTTTTGCTTGTTAATCTTGAAAATTATTAAACAAAGAAAACGCGAATTTCGTTAGGGGTTGCAAAAGAAACTCGCATTTCATCAAATGGTCGCAAAAAACCTCAAAATTATGAAAGGATCACGGTGAAAACGGGAATGCCTTCAAAGTATCCCATTCACGTATAAAATCGAATTTTGTTAAAGGATCGCGGAAAAACGCAAATTTTACCAAAGGATCGCGATCAAAACTGACGTCAACCATTTACTGGGCTCAATCCGCAAAAATAAAAACCGAATATGTAACTGACTCAAATCCGAAATGTATGACAATCTGCCCCGATGAACTTAGCGCAGCTAAAAAATAAAAGTGAAGCCGACTATTATCAAAATGTAGTTGTTAACCGGACCCAGACCCTACCCGAAGCAAAAAATCAGAAATTAACTTGAACCGCACCAAACACTAGAAGCTAACCGGATTCAAACGCTACCCACAAAAAAAGTAAAAATTATCCCGACGAGCAGCAAAAAACAGAAGCGAAACGCACATCAAATTTTGTGAAATGATAGCGGAGAAAACACGAATTTCTTCAAAGGATCGTGAAACAGACGCACATTTTGTACAAAAATTGCGAAAAAGAACGAAAATTTTTTCAAAGGACTCATGCCAATTAATTCGGATCAACCCGAAACCTTCTCACAAAATTAAAACCAAATCCTAAACTGCCTCAATGCCCTAAGTACAGCTAAAAAGTAAGAATCCACCTGACCAACAACAAAATGTAGCAGTCGACCAGACCCAAACCCGACCAAAAAGCAAAAAATCAGAAATTAACTCGAACAGCAGAAAAGTATAGAAAGCAACCGGACCCAAACCCGACCAACAGCCAAAAAATTAACGAAACACGACCCGCATTATAAAAATGAGTTACGACCCGTTCATGAGATTGGAGTTTCCAAATTTCTAAAATCGCTCCCCCCCCTCCCTTGAGGACTCTCCACATAAACCCTTAGCTTCCCTTTATATCAAGGTTTTTCTTTGCCTTTTGAATATCTCACAATCTTTTAAATTGCACTTTCTGAAAATATTACTTCGTCGTTTAATAGACTAGTCTACAATACCCATATTTGTAGCATATAAGTCACTTAATTGTAACAATAAAAAATCAATAACAAAAATTCTCCCCCCTCCCATGACTGAAATTGGGTTTTATCACTCTCTTACTTTTATTAAATGCAGAAAATTTAGTTCTTTAAATCTTTCCACTTTTATGATTTTTTAAACCGATTTATAAATATTTTTAAAAGCAAATAAATAATAAGTCATCTGATCAACATCTCCTCCCTCCGCACATACACGAAAATAAATAAATAAATAAATAATATGCTTATTTCTTTTTTCCCTCAGCTCACACACTTTAAAAGTCTTTGATTTTTCTAAAACTTTTATTGTAATAATAAATAATCAATCATATAATTTTACTTCTCACAAACCAAAATTGACGTTTCCTTTCTATCTTTTTTTGCAAAGCATACAAAAATTCGTCTTTCTGTTTATTATTTTTTAATACTATTTTTTAATATTTAGTCATGTATATAAGACAAGTCATCTAATAAACTCCCTGCATCCCGCCTTCACATCACTCAAAATTTATTAGAGCTCCTTCGATATTTACAAAATGCTAGTAAAAATCATCAAAAATCTAAATTTCCTTCTACCTGAAATTTTGACAAAATATTTTGCCCTACTGACCTAACGTCACACAATTTTTTTAAAATTTGTGACACTTTTTCTGTCACATTTGTTGCTACTAACAATAGGAAATTGTGTTATGTCTATAAACGACGACAAGGCCGGGATTATTTCTGTTTCCCTTTCTCCCTTGCTATTTCCCTCTCCGCAAAAAATATACAAATTTTTAAAATATTTAAATTTGTCTAAATATTTTACTCATAATTTTATGAAGATCTTACTTTAAACCTTCAGGGCTATTTATCTTATATAAGTAAGTCTCTTGATAAGTTTCGTATTCTAAAAAGAATTCCTCCCGCCCCCTCCCAAAATAGTTATTTAAAGTACTTGTACCTGATATTTCCCCACGCCTTCATTCAATAGTATTTATTTATTTATTTATTTATTTATTTATTGTAATCGCGTTAAATAACTAAAATAGTTTTTATTTTATAGTAATCTATCTGAATTAATAATTCGTTTATTTTCTGAAAATCAAACTGTTTAATTTTGGGACGCTAAAGGTAAACAGATTGAAATTCTTTTACAACTTTTATAAACTTGAAATCATCGAATGTAGCGAAAGTAATGGGAAGACAGTTGAAAAAATCCTCTAGAAAAGACACCGTCTAGAAAACACGCCTTTGAGGAGAAAAATCGTCACAGATGATTGGTTAAGAAAATTCTATTTCCTAATTGGATGATTACATGTCAATCATTTCAATTTTAGTCCATCCTTTGAATGAGCTGAAAACGATATTCGGCCATCTTGATTTGCCTTGACGTGTGACAAGTGGGGGCTCTTAACCCCTTGGGGACGAGCGACACGTATACGTGCCGTAAATAGGCTTAAGAATCCGTGTTTATCTCCACCAGTAAAATTATACGGTAAATTTTGGCTTATTTAATCGGAGCATTTTGTCGATTCAGTAATTCACAAATTTCTGTATTTTAAAGCCGGTGACAAAACATTAAAAATTACGTAAATTGCTCCCGTCGCGAAGGGGGTTAAGGCCCCACAATTGTCACAGAAAAAGTACTCAAAAAGACCCGGATGATAATGTAAAATCTATGGGAGGGTTCTTTTCAAATATCTCGATAAAATTTTAATATTTTTACATGATTTTTTTTGCATAGGCTAGCTGAGAACGATCCACAACCGGCCTAGCTTTTACTTTTTCAATTTTGGTTTCAGAATTTTTAAAAAAAATTATTTTAACTATCAAAACCGGTTTAAACCGATTTTGAAATTGAAACTATCATAATATAAAAAATATATGAGCAAAATCGAAAAAGTAAAAACTGGGCCGGTTGTAGATCGTCCTAAGCTATCCTAAGCGAAACAAGTTGGAAATTGCACCTAAAGCGTAGCAAATGATGTGCTTTCGTTGATAACGAAGTTTTAAAATATTCAGATCTTGCTGATATAGTAAAGCACTTTTGGATACAGTATAGTAGTCGAAATCTTTGTGTTCCTGTAAATATGCAGGGAGTAATTTTTATTATACTTCATTAACGTATATATTATTCATAAAATGTGAAGTAGTTTAATATAATTAAAACACCCCCCAAACAATGTTTCCCCGTATAACATTATTTAGTGGAATACATTTGTGTGGCCCTGTAATTTAATAATAAATATTCTTTGCACCACAGATTGTACAAAATGTATTTTTAGTACATATTTCATAGATTCATGTCAATTCTGTTATATTCAAATGTGTGTAACATCATTAAAAAGCATTTGAAACTTTTTTTCCCATTGACCGTAATGTAACGGAATACTTTTGATTGTCCCTGTAACTGATCAATGCATCCGATTTTCATAACATTTGAAATGACTCGACAAAATTATGTAAAAAATATACGTTTTAAATTTCAAACGATTAAAATGCATTTGAAACTTTTTTCCCCATTGACCGTAATATAACGGAATCTTTTGATTGTCCCTGTAATACATCTATCCATACGATTTTCATAAAATTTGAAATGACTCGAAAAAATTATGTAATAAATATACGTTTTAACACTAGAACCGCGGAGCGGGTCAATTTGACCCAAATTGATATTTAATTTCTCGCCGCGCGAAAAGTATTCATTGAAAAAACGATTCCTTTTCTGACTTTTAATATTTTAAGGTAAGCAATAACTTTTCGTATTTAATAAAAAATAACATAAATATTTTTGCAGTTATAACCACTTACACCTAGAACCGCGAAGCGGGTCAATTTGACCCGTAATAAGTTTTTAGGCATAAATGTCAGATTGAGATGCATTTTTTCATAAGTAATGAGAAAGTATATCTATCGCACTCCTAATTCCTTTAATAGGCAGAATCGGAAGAGGGGGATAGTGAAAATTTTCAGTCAAGATCTTATATTCTTTATGTGAAGAATGGATGATTGCAGAAGAAAATTACAACGAATATTTAGAAGTAGCATTGAAGTTACTTTTATTATGCATTTATTAAAAGTTTAAATAAGATTTCCGATGTCTTAATATTACCACCAAAGAAGCTTTGGAATGTTAGCAGCTATTATCTGAAAATTATTGAGAATGTAAATTATTGAGGATGAATATCTACCTGTAAACGAAGAAAATTAAATTCTAATGGTGAAAATGAAAGTGACGATGGCTCTTCTTGTACTCTTAACATTGTTGGACATTTTCATTGGAATATAGATGAAAATTTATCAGCATTGAACGAAAGTTTGTGATATTTATCAGTGATATTTAAACAGAACAAAATTAAGAATTTGAAAAAAAGTTGACAAATTGTAAACTTTATACTCATAAAAATTTGAAAAATACATAAACAATAACTTGCACATTCATACCTATAAATAAAGAAGATGACCAAAAAATTGCAAGGCTAACTGTATAAAAGGGGCCTAACATAAACGAAGATAAGCACTTATTTCTTTCAAAAACGGCGAGTAGGTTTACTCATTATACGTATATCAAAAACAGATAAATTGCAAATAACATATAAACTGTAAATCGCCAAGACGAGAAATACTAGTCTTTGTAAAAATGTCAAAATCGAACTTGCATACGGCAATTCTATCTCATTCATACATCAGCATAACTATTTACCAAGGAGCAAAGGGTAAAATTGTTTTGTTGCTTTGCAGACTACATCTAACTGTTGAAATTTTAGATAATTCTAAAAAATATTAAATGAACTTGTTTATTACAACGCAATTAAAATCAATGTAGCTGTGTGATTACTCTGATGACAGAAAGTCTGTTTTTATCAAGATTGCTTCTTACAGGAAGCCAATGAATACAATTTATAATATTTTGTATTTTGCTGTTATCAATGCTTGGATTTTATGCAAATCGGTAACCGGAAAATCTATCAATATTTTCCGTCAATTTATTCAAAAGTTAGTTGAAGACGTATAAAAATAATTTGTTATTTCTTGCGTCAGTTTATAATCCCCCCTCCCCCCCAAAAAAAAAAATCATTTTCGCAAGAAGAAACACTAAAAACTGTGAAAAACACAAACTAAGGATAAAAGAATTTGTTATCAAAATTAAAAATAATGTAAAATAATTATTCAAATTATAATGTACACACACGTTTCTAATAATAGTGGGAAATGTTTAACCATGTTTTTCAAGCAAAGCATACAATAAATTGCATTAGATAATTCAGTAAATAACATGTATTTTTTATATTTAAAAAAAATATTCTTAGATTTTATATCTAAATTCATTTGAATAAGATGTTTATTTTTAAACATCTATTAATGTCTATTTTTAATGTTTATTAAGTCCAAGTTTATTTGTTTAAAATAAGTGTTCAATATCTATTCAATATATTTTCATCATACTGATTGAAATGTAATTTTGAATTATAGCATTCTCTGAAATGTGCGAAATTTCTGCTAATTTTATGTGTAAAATATAATGTAAATATTAAGAAATAATGATTATTGTAAGAAAATATAATCTTTTAACTAACCAAATTAAGTATTTGGGCATATTTATATGTTATTTTCCATCCCGGGTCAAATTGACCCGCTCCGCGGTTCTAGGTATACCGAAATTCCCGCGGTTCTAGTGTTAAATTTCAAACTATTAAAATGCATTTGAAACTTTTTTCCCCATTGACCGTAATGTAACGGAATCCTTTTGATCGTCCCTGTAATTGATCTATCCATCCGATTTTCATAAAATTTGAAATGAATCGACAAAATTATGTAATAATTATGTATCTTAAATTTCAAACGATACGGTTGGGTAGTTTTTGCGTTGTTATATGCGGACGGACAGACGGACAGATAGACGGACAGACAGACAGGCGGACTGACGGACGGACGGACTGAGCGACAACAATAGATGCTATGTATTTACATAATTACGAATGCAACTAAAAACATCATGTCAAAATATTAAAATTTGAGCGAGATATTTGAAAAGAACGCTCCAATAGACTTTACATTAGCATTCGGCTTTTACCGCGTGACTAGTGTGTGCTTTTAAGAGCCCACAATAGTCACAGGAAAAGTACACAAAAAGACCCGGATGACCATGTAAAGTCTATGGGAGCGTTCTTTTCTAATATCTCGCTCACATTTTAATTTTTTGCATGATTTTTTTGCACAAGATAGCTGAGGGCAATCCACAATCGGGCTAGTTTTTACTTTTTCAATTTTTGTTTCAGATTTTCTTTAAAAAATTACTTTAACTTTCGAAACCGGTTTAAACCGGTTCTGAAACTGAAACTATCGTAATATAAAAAATATATAACCAAAATCGAAAAAGTAAAAACTAGCCCGGTTGTGGATTGCCCTCAGCTATCTTGTGCAAAAAAAAATCATGCAAAAATATTAAAATTTGATCGAGATATTAGAAAAAAACGCTCCCATAGACTTTACATGGTCATCCGGGTCTTTTTGTGTACTTTTTCTGTGACTATTGTGGGCTCTTAAGAGGACACGCTAGTCACAAGACAAGACAATTCAAGATGGCGACTCGATTTTTCAGCGGATTCGAAGGATGGGCTAAAATTACTTTGATTGACATGCAATCATCCAATTAGAAGATAGAATGCTCTTAACCAATTATCTGCGACAATTTTTCTCTTCAAAGGTGCGCAATTCTAGCCGATTTCATGTTTAAAGGATTTTTTTTCAACTGATTTCCCATTACTTTGGGTAAATGCAATGATGTCGAGCTTCAAAAGAATTTCAATCTCTTTATTATTAGCGTTCCAAAATTAAAATGGTTTGGTTTTCAGAAAATAAACGAATAATTGATTTAGATAGATTACTATAAAAAAAAAAACCTATTTTATTTACTTAACGCAATCACACAAAAAAAAAAAAAAAAAAAAAAAATTGAATGAGGGGGGGGGGGATATTAGGTACAAGTAGTTTAAATAACTATTTTGGGGGGGGGCTAAGGGGGAGGGATTCTTTTTAGAATACGAAACTTATCAAGATAAACAGCACTGAAGATTAAAGTCATAAATACTTCATAAAATTATGAGAAAAATATTTAGACAAATTTAAATATTTAAACATTGTTTATTTTTTGCGGAGAGGCAAGCAAGAGGCGAGCAAGGGCGAAAAGGAAATAGTAATTTTGAAGAAAGGAGAAATAGGTGTTTTTCCAGCCTAGTCGTTTATAGACATAATACATAATTTATTTGTAGTGACAAATGTGACAGAAAAAGTGTAGCAAATTTTAAAAACTTTGTGTGATGTTAAGTCAATAAAGCAAAATATTTTGTCAATATTTCAGGTGGAAGAAAATTTAGATTCTTGATGACTTTTACAAGCATTATATAAATACCGCAAGGAGCTCTAACAATTTTTTATTTTGAGCACTGACTTAGCAGTAAACTCTATAGGAGGGGGGAGGGGGGTTCTGAAAACTGTTTTTTAATTGATACAGTCAGTTAAGAATGGTTTTTGTTTTGATCCGATGTATTGTACTGATTCATTTTTTTATGGATTTACTCAACTCAGCCGAAAACTCGTTTAATTTTGGTATTTATGTTTAGTGGTTCAATTCTGAGCTAATAGAAAGGAAATAATTGCGAACAGTTGTGAAAATTTACTTGCACATTAATGGAAAATCACAATATTTTATTTAAATATCTCTCTAAAGATATTTTACTGTAAGAAATGCACAAACACAATATTCAAAAAATATAAACATGTGTTTGTGTAGAATTTAATGCATATCTATCGCTTTATTTTTAACACTTTCCTACATAGTTAAAAAGATTTTGTTAATATTATAGTTAGCGGAGATTTATAATTAGCACTTAAAAAAAATTAAACATATTTAAAGACTTAATTATTTGTGCAGACGGAGGATTTCAGGTTTTAATTTTTTTTTTATTAAAATACGTAGAGAAAAAAGAAACAATTTAATTTTGTAAGTTGAGAAGGGGGGGGGGGAGTAGAGGGAAAAAACGGATTTTTTTTTGGGAGGGGGGAGAGATAGTAGGACAGTTTTATAGATGACAGCTTATTTACCTTCTTGAATATTTATTAATAGGATGAAAAATGTAACTTAAAAGGGTTTTAAAGATTTTTAATTTTGTGTACCTCAAAAGAACGAGGAGGGGGGGGGGTATACAACGATATTTATGGGTTGTTTACGATTAATTATTTATTTTTAGAATAAAATATGTATAAACCTATGGAAAAAAAAAACAAAAAAAAACTTTCAAAGATTTTAAATTTAGTGAGATATGGGTAGGGGAGAAAATAGTGCAATGCCCCCCCCCCCTCAAAAAATGGTGGAATTTGTGTTTGTTTAAAATTTGTGAGCTGAGGAAAAAAAAGAAATAAGCACATTATTTATTTATTTATTTATTTTCGTGTGTGTGTGTAGGGGGAGATGTTTATTAGATGACTTATTATTTTTTTGCCTTTATAAAATATTTATAAATCGGTTTAAAAAAATAATAAAAGTGGGAATTAATTAAAGAACTAAATTTTCTGCACTTAAAGGAACAGAATGATAAATCCTAATTTCAGTCGTGGGGAGGGGGAGGAAAATTTGTGATTGATTGTTTATTGATATACTAAAGTGACTTATATGCTACAAATATGGGTATTGTGGAGTAGACTACAATACGATGTGATATTTTTGTAAGGTGCAATTTAGAAGATTGTGACAGATTCAGAAGGCGAAGCGAAATTTTGATATAAAGGGAGGCGAAGACCAAGGGCTGATCTTGAGAGTCCTTAAGGGGTGGGGGGGAGGATTTTAGAAATTTGGATACTCCAGTGTAATGCACGGGTTGGAGCTCATTTTTTTATGTGGGTCGTGTTTTTTTTTAACTTTGTTGCTGTGGGTCGGGTTTGGGTCCGGTTGGCTTCCATTTTTTGCTCCTGTCTGGGTTAATTCCTACTTGGGTCGAGATTGGGTCGGATTGACTTCGACTCTTTGCTGCTGCTCAAGTTAATTTCTGATTTTTTTTTTTTTTTTTTTTTTTTTTTTTTTTTTTTTTTTTTTTGTCAAATTTGGGTATCGTTGACTGCTACATTTTGTTTTTAATCTGGTTGACTTTTACATTTTAGCAGTGCTGAGTGCATTTGGGACACTTTAGGATTTGGTTTTAGCACTTTCTAACAAAGTTGAGAAATGCTTGTGCATTCGGTTTGTCTGTCCGTCTGTCCGCGCTCTAACTCCCGTAAATATACTCGGATTGCTATGAAATTTTTATACTTTATTGATGTTTACCCTAGCACGACACCTATTAAAAATGAAGTATCTACCATGATTAGTTTATCTACAGAGAGAATCAAAAGTTTCCCATTACATTACGGCCTATGGGGAAAAATCGTTAATATACTCGGATTGCCATGAAATTTTAGGACGTTATTGACGTTTACCCTAGCACGAACGCTATTGAAAATGAAGTTTCTATCATGATTAGTTTATCTACAGGGCGAATCAAAAGTTTTCCATTACATTACGCCTATGGGGGAAAAATCGTTAATATACTCGGATTGCCATGAAATTTTAGGACGTTATTGACGTTTACCCTAGCACGAACGCTATTGAAAATGAAGTTTCTACCATGATTAGTTTATCTACAGGGCGAATCAAAAGTTTTCCATTACATTACGCCTATGGGGAAAAATCGTTAATATACTCGGATTGCCATGAAATTTTAGGAAGTTATTGACGTTTACCCTAGCACGAACGCTATTGAAAATGAAGTTTCTACCATGATTAGTTTATCTACAGCTAGAATCCAAAGTTTTCCATTACATTATGTCCCATGGGGAAAAATCGTTTATATACTCGGATTGCCATGAAATTTTAAGACGTTATTGACGTTTACCCTAGCGCAAGTCCTATCGAAAATGAAGTTTCTCCCATGATTAGTTTATCTACAGGGCGAATCAAAGTTTCCCATTTCATTACGGCCTATGGGGAAAAATCGTTAATATACTCGGATTGCCATGAAATTTTAGGACGTTATTAACGTTTACCCTAGCACGTACCCTATTTAAAATGAAGTTTCTACCATGATTAATTTATCTACAGGGCGAATCAAAAGTTTCCCATTACATTACGGTCTATATGGAAAAATCGTTTCAAAGGAATTTTAAAGATGTTATACCCTGTCAAACATATTAAAATATGCATTCTATAAAATGTAAGGTGAAAATGTAGCTATTATTCATTTACATGGCCACACAAAAGAATTCCATTAGATAATGGTAAAAGGGGGAATTGTGTGTGGCATATTTTAAATATATTAAGCTGTTTCATGTATAATAAAATTGATATATGTCACTGAAGCTTAATATAAATTATACGCTACTGTCTTGCATAATATGAAGTACATAGCATTTACAGTGCCATACAAAAGATTTCAAATAGTAAATTCTTTCCGAAGTACCGTATATGTGTCCGATAATGACTGATAGAGGGATGAAATGCATTTTAATTATGATATGCGCGTTTATATTTCGCTAAAAATATGCACATTATATGGTGTGTATAAATGTCATAGTTGATATACAGTTCTACAAAAAGAGCTCACCAACGTTACTAAATATGAGCATAAATTATCTAAACGTGGTTCTTAAATAAGCTATGCATTTTTACGCTGAGCTTCATTCAATTTACTGTGAAATGTTTGCAGAAAATAGATAAAAGGATATACAGGGCCACGCAAATAATTCGGTACATAGACACCTATGAATGATAATTTATGAGAATGTGATTTCAGTTGTTTTAAAAGTGTTTTAGTTTACAATAAATTTTAGCCTAATGCTGACGTGTAATAAAGGTACAATGTAAACTACAGGGCTGAACAAAAATATTCAAGTATGTTTCCATCTGATAATATGAAATGCTGAAAAAGAAATTTCAAGCTACTGGGTATTTTCTTGCTAAACTAAATTTTCCCATTATATCTAGTGACATATGAAATACAGAGCTGTTCAAAAGTACTGGAATACATATTTGGCTATACACCATTATTTCCCTAAATAACAAAGTTTTGTTAAAGTTTTCATTAAGTGTTGGAAAGTGCTTCATAATCAATGCTTAACGCGTGATTTTTCTTGCTTGTTACTTTATCGAGAAGGGTTCGGGTTGATCCGAATTTATTGGGGTGAATTCTTTGGTAAAATGTTCGTTCTTTTTTGCAATTTTTGTACAAAATGTGCGTCTGTTTCACGATATTTTGAAGAAATTCGTGTTTTCTCCGCGATCATTTTACAAAATTTGTTGTCCGGTTCGCTTCTATTTTTTGCTGCTGGTCGGGTTGCGTTTGAATCCTGTTAGCTTCTACTGTTTCCTACAAACACGTGACGTTACACACAGCAAACACGTGGGTGGTTTACAATTCTCCATCGATATACAGAGTGATATCGGCTCATACAAATTGCCCACACCTCCGGTAAAAAACTCCCAACAAGAGTGAAACAAAGAAAAAAGGAAAATAATAGAAATCAGAGGAAAAAGAAAAGAGAAAGATCATTCAGGTGCCTTGGGTTAGGAAGACCGTGAATATTTAAAGAAGGTATCCTCCTGGGGGCGATTAGTTTTAATAATTCATTGAATAAGTAAAGGGGGAGAAAGGATAGCTACCCCCCCTTTAAATTTAGAAAAAGGTTTTTATGCTGAATTACCACATTTCGTTCGAATATCGTAAATCATATAAATAATTGGTTTAAAATTTCATTTATATAATTGTTGGAGATTTCTCAGAAGGAAAAAATGAAAAGTATTTATATATTTATTTTGATTTACTTTCTATGACTAAAGATTAACAAATATGGCTAAACACAAAATAAAGAGATTTAAAGACTAAATTTTATATACTTGGTAAGGAGAAATAGCGGGAAAACATAAATTTTTTTGGGGTTAAGAATAAAACTGTGATTGATTATTTATTATTACAGTAAAAGTTTTAGAAAAATCGGTGACTTTAAAAGTTTAAAATTTGTGAGCTGGGGGGGGGAGAGAGAAACAATTTATTAATTATTTATTTTGGTGTGTATGTGCGATGGAGAAGTTTTTTAAATGACTTACTTTTATTTGCCTTTTAAAACATTAATAAATGGGCTTCAAAATAATAAAATGTGGAAAAGTTTCAATGAATAAATTCTAGGCATTTACTAATAGGATGAGAGGGGAAAATCTCATTTTTAGTTAGTGGGGAGGAGTTTTTGTGATAGATTTTTTATTGTTACAACAAAGTGGCTATATTGTGTAAACATGGATGCAGTGAGATAGACAGCAAAACAGCGAAGTGATACTTCTGGAAGGGATAATATTGAAGGCTGCGATGAGAGCAAAAGGCGGGAACGAAATTTTGATACAAGGGGGGGGGGGCAAGGGTGATATAAATTAATTTTCTAAATCAGAATTTCAGAGAACTCAGATTTTCACCTCCAATTAATAAATAACATAAAACTTATATATTTTTAAGGACTTTTTGCAAATTCTGCATAACACTAACAAAGTTTTTTCAAGGAGCAAAAATTACTTTTAAAAATTAAACACTTTGTAAAAAATTGAAGAAACATAAGAAATGTGTAGGATCACTGAAAATTATTCCACTACATTATGGTCTATGTGGATAAATCATTTGCGGTGTTTCAAGGAGCGCCATGCTAATTTAAAAGTAATGACATTCATATACATTACTGAGGTACTCTGGAAGACAATTATAAAAAAATATATCATGTATAGCACTTACAGTATACACACAGAGGATCTCCATAGTAATCTATTATATTATGGTCTAAAAATCTTTCGCGATGTGTTGTTGTAATAACATTACTCTTTTACAAACAATGTAATTTAAACGGTCTTCTTAAATGGACTTAAGAATGCTTGCGGTATAATATTTGGCGAAAAACATTTGCCATTCAATTACAGAGTTACACAAAAGAATTCGGCTGTAAAAAGCTCTTCGGAGAAAAACTGTTCCTAGCGTATTCAAATTATGTTCACTACTTTGAACATGAAATGCAATGAAATGCTGTTTCGAGTATACTCTCTGTTAAAAAGAATTTCCATAAAAACATTCCATTTATATATATATAATCAAATTAAACCTGCTGAAATTGGTCATCTGTTTCCCGCCGTCCTTGCATTTTTTATCACTTAAAGTCTCTTCTTTTTCACTATTCATTTTTTTTTTTTTTTTTTTTTTTTTTTAAAGAAGATGCCGCACACTTAGTCTAGCTTTTCACCTGCAATTAATAAAAAACAGAAAACTTAAATATTTTTAAAGAATTTTTGAAAATTCTGCATAACACTAACAAAGTTTTTTAAGGAGCAAAAATTACTTTTAAAAAATTAAACACTTTTTTAAAAATTGAAGAAACATAAGAAATGTGTAGGATAACTTAAAATTATTCCGCTACATTATGATCTATGTAGATAAATCATTTGCGGTGTTTCAAGGAGGGCTATACTAATTTAAAAGTCCTTCCGGCAATGCCGGGAGGAAGAGGTAGCTTTCATATACTTATAAATTTATTTATTTATTTTAAGGTAAGTTACATTGTTCAAAAATACTAAGCTCAAATTAGCGGAAATAATCTTATAAAATTAGTGATTTTATAAGATTGAAACTAGTTTTTGTCAAGACTGAATATTAATAGGAATTTTTAGAAAATAGTCATCTTTTATTCAACCTGGTTTTATTTTAAGCGATTTAGAGAGTCACCAAATTCCATGATATCATAAAGTGTATGCCATTTTAAAGCAACATTGTGGATCGTTCAGATCAGACCGTTTCAAAATGTCAGCCATAAGCAAAATTCAAAGTGCTATAACTCAGTCATTTTTTAAGATATAAACAAAATAAAAAAATGTTCTGGAATCGTTGTTTTAAGTTCTAACACGTAAAAGAAAAATATTTTTCAATTTTTAATTTTTTCGCATTTAATTTTAAATTTAATTTTTTTTTAAAAATTTAAAATGACCACCATTTTGAAACAAAATGGTGGATGATGCTGGCCAACGAACTCGGTTGAGACATTTGTATGTACTATGTACATCCCAAGTTTCATTGAAATCGGTTTATAAATACGCGTGTTATCACGTGACAAAAATCAGATCGTTTCAAAATGTCAGACATAAGAAATATTCAAAGTGCTATAACTCAATCATTTTGTAAGATATAGACAAAATAAAAAGTGTTCTGGAATCATTGTTTTAAGTTCTAACACGTAAAAGAAAAATATTTTTCAAATTTTGATTTTTTCGCATTTAACTTTAAATTTTAAAATTTTTTAAAATTTTAAAATGGCCACCATTTTGAAACAAAATGGCGGATGATGCTGGCCAACGAACTCGGTCGAGACATTTGTATGTACTATGTACATACCAAGTTTCATTGAAATCGGTTCATAAATACGCGTGTTATCACGTGACAAAATCAGATCGTTTCAAAATGTCAGCCATAAGAAAAATTCAAAGTGCTATAACTCAGTCATTTTTTAAGATATAGACAAAATAAAAAGTGTTCTGGAATCTTTGTTTTAAGTTCTAACACGTAAAAGGAAAATATTTTTCAACTTTTAATTTTTTCGCATTTAATTTTAAATTTTAAATTTTTTTAAAAATTTAAAATGGCCGCCATTTTGAAACAAAATGGAGGATGATGCTGACCAACGAACTCGGTCGAGACATTTGTATGTACTATGTACATACCAAGTTTCATTCAAATCGGTTCATAAATACGTTAGTTATCGCATGACAAAAATCAGATATATATATATATATATATATATATGGTTATATATATATATATATATATATATATATATATGTCAACATATAAACGGAGGGTGGTTTTGGGGTCTGGGGGTCATGATCGGTGAAAATATACCAAAATTTTCCGGAAGTGCTTTCCCCCGGACGGCTGCAATAGGTAGCTTTTTACTTTTTGTAATGAAAGCTACCTAACAATCCATGTTTTAATGGAATTATTAAATGTCGACATTTATATTTCTAATATCAATTTTATCTTTTATATAGAAAATAAATATCTAATATATAACGGAATCAACCAAAGAGAGATGGTTAAATTGTTGAAAAGTGTTCGTTAAATATAGGTATCTTCTATTCGAGACATTCCGTATGGATATTTTAATGTACATGTTAACACTTGCGAATAGCAGTGTTAACATGTAAATTGAAATGTAAAATCTTAAATATTCATAATTAACTATTTGGAAATGTCTGTTATGGCATTTATATAGTTTCATTTTATAGTGTCTTCGATATTTTCTTTTATAATACTCCTTTAAACTATTTTCTTCCATAACGGTGAAAATATTTACACTTTCATTTGAAATATGGGGTCGAATCGTATCCTTCTTGCGAGATTGAAAATCCACTATGAATCAGATCAGAACCCAAAATAGTGTAAATTAATTTCATCCAAAAACAACTACAGCAACAAAAAAGAATGCAGAGAAAAGTAGATAAAAAGTAGAATTCCACTCGGTCCGCAAGAAAAACGTAAAAATCCACTCGACCAGTAGCAAAAAAATAAGAAGTCAACTTGACCGAAACCAAACCAGCGTCAATAAAATAGTACTCAACTAAACCCCCCCCCCACACACACATACAAAATAGAAATCAACCAGACCCAATACCAACCAGAAGCAATAAAGAAAGAGGACCGGACCCCAACCCAACCCGCAGCGGCAAAGTAGAATTGAACCTTACCCAAACACGACTCGTAAAAAAAAGTATTTAACCAGAACAACGGCAAAAAATGAAAGTAAACCGGACTGAAACCCGACCTGCGACAAAAAAAAATTAGCCGCGATCCTACTCACGATGAAAAAAATTGTCCCGACACGAGCTGCAGGTGCGATTGGAATCTCCAAATTTCTGAGAAGTCCCCCCCCCCTTTTTGAGGAGTATCCAGATCTGCCCTTGTACCAAACAAAAACTGCTAAAAACTGCAAAATCGTCTAAAAGTTTTACAATGTTATATTGAATTGTCACCCATTAAATATATACGAACTTGTAAAGTTTGTAAATATCTCGATAAAACTTGTCCACGATACTTTGTACTATGACGTTTTGGAGCATGCAAAAGCCTTCTGCTCGATAGAAGCTGCATTAGTTGAACGTCGACAAAAAACTCCAAAGAAGAAACATTTCTGAAAAGTATTAGAGAGTAAAATTTGCTGAATAGCAGACTTTAAAAAAATTGCTATATTTTGCCTTACAGTTTCATTACTTTTACTTTTATACTATAACTAGCGGCCCGCCCTCACTTTTCTTAGGGTAGAGCAAGTCGCCCAGTCCCCCGCCACTACTGACACCGCAAATTGTTTCTACCACTTCATCTCATTAAATTCAACTACTAAAAACATTACCCTCATTTTAGGTAGTCGGATAAAAAAATAGCTTATATGTTAATCTAAGGTGTCAGATACCTCCATACAAAATTTCATAAAAATCGATCCATCCGTTCTTGAGTTATAAATGGTGTAACTAACACGATTTTGCTTTATGTATATAGATTATAGCAGCCCGCCCCGACTTCTCATGAATATTTAAGAAAAATTTCAAGTTATAACTTTTTACACACACACTCATAACCTAATAATTAAAATGCCGTCTCCGACATTGACTCCCCTCCATTGCCCCAGTGACGCCTACATCACACATTATGATGCAGCCTAGTCGAGAGGAGTAAACGGCAACCATTAAATCAGCCTTGATTTTGAAGTAATTTATTTTAATAAGAATCAATACCAAAGTAACAATAAAGAGCTTTTACAGAAACGGCATTTTAATTATTTTTTTAAATAAAAAACACTTATTGTGACATAACTATAACAGTTAGACATATGCTGTCACGACATTTTTTGTAGATAATTACATGTTAACAAAGTCGTAGTACATTATTTTGTTCTATAATCAATAGTATTCGCAACGCACGCGATGTAAAGATTTTTTAAGTTCATTTTTCTACACCTTGGGTTACAATATTGGAATTTTAATAAGGATCCCTAATTTTTTCGAAAATATAATACAGCCTATGTTCACCGGAAATAGTGTAGCTTTCATACGGTGAAAGAATTTTTCAAATCCGTCAAGTAGTTTCGGAGCCTATTCAATTCAATTCAAACAAACAAACAAACAAATCTTTCCTCTTTATAATTTTATATTAAATTAAATAAGTAATATTTATCCCTAGGCTTATTGAAAAAGTTCGCATTTGAAATTGTAGAAAACGTTACAATTTTAAATATTTGACTGCTCCTCCTAAAAAAAAATCCTCCTTCCCCGTATTTGATGCTCACTACTCTTTAAAATATTTACTATATGTTATAACTTTTTTGAAAACTCCAAAACAATCGTTTCGTGATTTGTTTTTAACTTTTATTAATTTGCGTTTCAGCTTTTCTTTTCCTTTTTTTAGTAATTGCTAAATAGTTTTAAAAATTAAAAAACACGGTTTTATATCAAGTCGGGCTAAAAGTTTAAAATGCTTTTTTTTGGGGGGGGGAGGAGGGGGTTGCATAGTTACGATTTTCATATGTGTTTCAGTGATTGCCATGTGTCTAGTGGGTCAGGTAACCTTTAGTTTATCAAATTGCTTTTGATTCGTTTATCCGGCGTTTTATTTTTATCCTTTTAAGCGGCGACTATAGCCTATGTTCACCGGAAATAATGTAGCTTTCCAACGGCGAAAGAATTTTTCAAATCCGTCAAGTAGTTTCGGAGCCTATTCAATGCAAACAAACAAACAATCAAATCTTTCCTCTTTATAATATTAATATAGATAAATAATGATAAATATTTGCAATTCGTTGTCATTGCAAATATACCTTTATGTTATAAAATGTATTACGCAGGATAAATTCCCCATTTTTAACGACTGTTAAAAGTGTATCGATTTCCTCAAAAGTAATAAATATAAAAAAAATATTTGTTTAAAGTTTGAAACAAGTTGATCAACAATTTTAAAATTACCAATCTTTAAGACTTTCTAACTTTAATTTCTGCTTATTTTTGATAAAACTGTTTTTCGAACTGAAAATGCTTATTTTTTTACTGTTTTACTTAATAATACTGGACTGAAATTGGGCTGCCTAGTATCGTATAATACCAAAAACAAACACAGGGAAGAGAAAACTGCGCCCGGGGCAAAGTTTCAATTTGGCGCCCCCTTTCCCAACTTTTTCTTGTAACAGCCCAAGAATGATGTTGATAGTATAAATGTGCCGCCACCCCCCCCCTTCGGACTGCGCGGTGTTGAATAAGCCTCCTCAAAATGTACTCCTTGCAGCGCCGTGCGAAAAAGAAGGAGACGAAGGGGGTGGTTGCCCCGGGTGCGAAATTTAGGGGGCGCCAAATTTTTACTACTAACGTAATTTTTAGTCTGTCACAAGAAAAAGTTCAGGGAATGGGGTGCCAAACTGAACTTTACTCCGGGCGCAGTTTTCTCTTTGCACACCCCTGCCCCCCCCCCCGTTTCATGTATTTTGCAAGCTGTATAAGGAAATTTATAAATTCCAAATACATCTCCTTGTCCTTTTAATGCTACCTATGTATTTCACAAAAGTTCCAATTATATTTTAAAATTATCAGAATTTCCTTTTTGCTAAAAAGAAGCTTACTGTAATTTGTATCAAATCTACCTTGTTTTGTATGGACTTAAAAAAATATATATATATACATAGAAATATATAATTTTCTTCTTTGGAAGTTAGTTATAGTTATATAATAATAGTAAAATAGCGTTAGTTTTATAAAAACAAAAAATTAGAAGTCGTTGATTTTTTTCAAGACTATTTTAGTTAAAATTTATCAATAATTGTAGAAAAACATAAATCCAAACTTTGAAATAATGGAGGTTATTTTAACAAGTTACTATAAACCAATAACAGAAAGGAAATACAAGGAAAGGAAAAAAGTTACTTTCATTTGCTAAAATGGATTGGTGTTAACCAATAAAAATTTCAAATGGGCAGGAGAGGCGGAGACTGGCTGAGGCGGAGCGCATATAATTAAAACGCTTTTTTTGTACCATTTCTGATCAAAATATTTCCAAATTTTGCTCAGCCTAATTGCAGTAGAAATATGGAAAGCATATCATTGGATTGCTTAAACACTAATATTCCGTGAAGCGTTTTTAATTTTTTCTTTATTTTGCTGAAATAGATTTTATAAGAGTAAAAAGGGCACAACACCTCGAATTTCACTGAATCCAAAATTTAGAGGGTCCTCAGAATTAAACTACAACGAAAATCAGAAAAGTACAAACTAGCCCGGTAATAGAATGTCCTCAGCTATCCTGTGAAAAAAAAATCATTTAAAAATATTGAAAATTAAGCGAGATATTCGAAAAGATTGCGCCCATAGACTTACCATTAGCGGTCGGCTTTTACCGCGGGACTAGTGTGTGCTCTTAAGAGCCCACAATAGTCACAGAAAAATTACTCAAAAAGACCCGGATGACCATGTAAAGTCTATGGGAGCGTTCTTTTCTAATATCTCGCTCAAATTTTAATATTTTTGCATGATTTTTTTGCACAAGATAGCTGAGGGCAATCCACAACCGGGCTAGTTTTTACTTTTTCGATTTTGGTTATATATTTTTTATATTACGATAGTTTCAGTTTCAGAACCGGTTTAAACCGGTTTCGAAAGTTAAAGTAATTTTTTAAAGAAAATCTGAAACAAAAATTGAAAAAGTAAAAACTAGCCCGGTTGTGGATTGCCCTCAGCTATCTTGTGCAAAAAAATCATGCAAAAATATTAAAATTTGAGCTAGATATTAGAAAAGAACGATCCCATAGACTTTACATGGTCATCCGGGTCTTTTTGAGTAATTTTTCTGTGACTATTGTGGGCTCTTAAGGGCCCACAATAGTCACAGAAAAAGTACGCAAAAAGACCCGGATGATTATGTAAAGTCTATGGGAGCGTTCTTTTCTAATATCTCGCTCAAATTTTAATATTTTTACATGATTTTTTTTGCATAGGCTAGCTTAGGACGATCTACAACCGGGCTAGTTTTTACTTTTTCGATTTTGCTCATATATTTTTTATATTACGATAGTTTCAGTTTCAGAACCGGTTTAAACCGGTTTCGAAAGTTAAAGTAATTTTTTAAAGAAAATCTGAAACAAAAATCGAAAAAGTAAAAACTAGCCCGGTTGTGGATTGCCCTCAGCTATCTTGTGCAAAAAAATCATGCAAAAATATTAAAATTTGAGCGAGATATTAGAAAAGAACGCTCCCATAGACTTTACATGGTCATCCGGGTCTTTTTGCGTACTTTTTCTGTGACTATTGTGGGCTCTTAAGAGCACACACTAGTCACGCGGTAAAAGCCGATCGCTAATGGTAAGTCTATGGGCGCAATCTTTTCTAATATTTCGCTTAATTTTCAATATTTTTAAATGATTTTTTTTTCTCAGGATACTTGAGGACATTCTATTACCGGGCTAGTTTGTACTTTTCTGATTTTCGCTGTAGTTTAATTCTGAGGACCCTTTAAATTTTGGATTCAGTGAAATTCGAGGTGTTGTGCCCTTTTTACTCTTATAAAATCTATTTCGGCAAAATTCAGAAAAAATTAAAAACGCTTCACGGAATATTAGTGTTAAAGCTTTCCAATGATATGCTTTCCATATTTCTACTGCAATTAGGCTGAGCAAAATTTGGAAAGATTTTGATCAGAAATGGTAGAAAAAAAGCGTTTTAATTATATGCGCTCCGCCTCAGCCAGTCTCCGCCTCTCCTGCCGTTTTGAAAATTAGATTGGTTAACACGAATCCATTTTAGCAAATGAAAGTAACTTTTTTCCTTTCCTTGTATTTCCTTTCTGTTATTGGTTTACAGTAACGTGTTAAAATAACCTCCCTTATTTCAAAGTTTGGATTTATTTTTTCTACAATTATTGATAAATTTTAACTAAAATAGTCTTGAAAAAAATCAACGACTTCTAATTTTTTGTTTTTATAAAACTAACGCTATTTTTAAGTTATAACTAACTTCCAAAGAAGAAAATTATACATTTCTTTGTATATATATATATATATATTTTTTTCAAGTCCATACAAAACAAGGTAGATTTGATACAAATTACAGTAAGCTCCTTTTTGGCAAAAAGGAAATTCTGATAATTTTAAAATATAATTGGAACTTTTGTGAATACATAGGTAGCATTAAAAGGAAAAGAAGCTATATTTGGAATTTATAAATTTCCTTATACAGCTTGCAAAATACATGAAACAGGGGGGGGGACAGGGGTGTGCAAAGAGAAAACTGCGCCTGGAGTAAAGTTCAGTTTGGCGCCCCATTCCCTGAACTTTTTCTTGTGACAGACTAAAAATTACGTTAGTAGTAAAAATTTGGCGCCCCCTAAATTACGCATCCGGGGCAACTACCCCCTTCGTCCCCCTCTTTTTTTGCACGGCGCTGCAAGGAGTACATTTTGAGGAGGCTTATTAAACACCGCGCTGTCCGAAGGCGGGGGGTGGCGCCACATTTATACTATCAACATCATTCTTGGGCTGTTACAAGAAAAAGTTGGGAAAGGGGGCGCCAAATTGAAACTTTGCCCCGGGCGCAGTTTTCTCTTCCCTGTGTTTGTTTTTGGTACTATACGATACTAGGCAGCCCAATTTCAGTCCAGTATTATTAAGTAAAACAGTAAAAAAAATAAGCATTTTCAGTTCGAAAAACAGTTTTATCAAAAATAAGCAGAAATTAAAGTTAGAAAGTTTTAAAGATTGGTAATTTTAAAATTGTTGATCAACTTGTTTCAAACCTTAAAGAAATATTTTTTAATATTTATTACTTTTCAGGAAAACGATACACTTTTAACAGTCGTTAAAAATGGGGAATTTATCCTGCGTAATACATTTTATTTTAATATAACATAAAGATATATTTGCAAAGACAACGAATTGCAAATATTTACCATTATTTATCTATACTAATATTATAAAGAGGAAAGATTTGATTGTTTGCAATGAATAGGCTCCGAAACTACTTGACGAATTTGAAAAATTCTTTCGCCGTTGGAAAGCTACACTATTTACAGTGAACATAGGCTATAGTCGCCGCTTAAAAGGATAAAAATAAAACGTCGGATAAACGAATCAAAAGCAATTTGAGAAACTAAAGGTTACCTGACCCACTAGACACATGACAATCACTGAAACACATATGAAAATCGTAACTATGCAACCCCCTCCTCCCCCCCCCAAAAAATTAAACTTTTTAGCCTAACCTGATATAAAACCTTGTTTTTTAATTTTTAGAACTATTTAGCAATTACTAAAAAAAAGGAAAAGAAATGCTGAAACGCAAATTAATTAAAGTTAAAAACAAATCACGAAACGATTGTTTTGGAATTTAAAAAAGATATATCAGATAGTAAATATTTTAAAGAGTAGTGAGCATCAAATATGGGGAGGGAGGATTTTTCTTTTAGGAGGAGCAGTCAAATATTGAAAATTGTAACGTTTTCTACAATTTCAAATGCGGACTTTTTCAATAAGCCTAGGGATAAATATTACTTATTTAATTTAATATAAAATTATAAAAAGGAAAGATTTGTTTGTTTGTTTGAATTGAATTGGCTCCGAAACTACTTGACGGATTTAAGAAATTCTTTCACCGTATGAAAACTACACTATTTCCGGTGAACATAGGCTATATTATATTTTAAAAAAAATTAGGGATCCTTATTAAAATGCCAATATTGTAACCCAAAGTGTAGAAAATGAACTTAAAAAATCTTTACATCGCGTGCGTTGCGAATACTATTGATTATAGAACAAAATAATGTACTACGACTTTGTTAACATGTAATTATCTACAAAAAATGTCGCAACAGCATATGTCTAACTGTTATAGTTATGTCACAATAAGTGTTTTTTATTTAAAAAAATAATTAAAATGCCGTTTCTGTAAAAGCTCTTTATTGTCACTTTGGTATTGATTCTTATAAAAATAAATTACTTCAAAATCAAGACTAATTTAATGGTTGCCGTTTACCCCGTTTGACTAGGCTGCATCATAATGTGTGATGTAGGAGTCACTGGGGCACGGGAAGGGAGTCAATGTCAGAGACGGCATTTTAATTATTAGGTTATGAGTGTGTGTGTAAAAATTTACAACTTGAAATTTTTCTTAAATATCCGTGAGAAGTCGGGGCGGGCTGCTATAATCTATATACATAAAGCAAAATCGTGTTAGTTACACCATTTATAACTCAAGAACGGATGGATCGATTTTTATGAAATTTTGTATGGAGGTATCTGACACTTTAGATTAACATATAAGCTATTTTTTATCCGACTACCTAAAATGAGGGTAATGTTTTTAATAGTTGAATTTAATGAGATGAAGTGGTAGAAACAATTTGCGGTGTCAGTAGTGGCGGGGGACTGGGCGACTTGCTCTACCCGAAGAAAAGCGAGGGCGGGCCGCTAGTTATAGTATAAAAGTAAAAATAATGAAACTGTAAGGCAAAATATAGCAATTTTTTTAAGTCTGCTATTCAGCAAATTTTACTCTCTAATACTTTTCAGAATTGTTTCTTCTTTGGTGTTTTTTGTCGACGTTCAACTAATGCAGCTTCTATCGAGCAGAAGGCTTTTGCATGTTCCAAAACATCATAGTACAAAGTATCGTGGACAAGATTTGTCGAGATATTTACAAACTTTACAAGTTCGTATATATTTAATGGGTGACAATTCAATATAACATTGTAAAACTTTTAGACGATTTTGCAGTTTTTAACAGTTTTTGTTTGTCCTGGTACAAGGGCACATCTGGAGACTCCTCAAAAAAAGGGAGGGGGGGCTTTTCAGAAATTTGGAGATTCCAATCGCACCTGCAGCTCGTGTCGGGACAATTTTTTTCATCGTGAGTAGGATCGGGGCTAATTTTTTTTCGTTGCAGGTCGGGTTTCGGTCCAGTTTACTTTCATTTTTTGCCGTTGTTCTGGTTAAATACTTTTTTTTTTTGCGAGTCGTGTTTGGGTAAGGTTCAATTCTACTTTCCGCTGCGGGTTGGGTTGGGGTCCGGTTCTCTTTCTTTATTGCTGCTGGTTGGTATTGGGTCTGGTTGATTTCTATTTTGCATGTGTTTGTGTGTGTGGGGGGGGGGGGGTGAGTTGAGTACTATTTTATAGTACTTACGCTGGTTTGGTTTCGGTCAAGTTGACTTCTTACTTTTTTGCTACTGGTCGAGTGGATTTTTACGTTTTTCTTGCGGACCGAGTGGAATTCTACTTTTTATCTGCTTTTCTCTGCATTCTTTTTTGTTGCTGTAGTTGTTTTGGGGTGAAATTAATGTACACTATTGTGGGTTCTGATCTGATTCATAGTGGATTTTCAATCTCGCAAGAAGGATTCGATTCGAACCCATATTTCAAATCAAAGTCTAAATATTTTCTCCGTTATGGAAGAAAATAGTTTAAAGGAGTATTATAAAAGAAAATATCGAAGACACTATAAAATGAAACTATATAAATGCCATAACAGACATTTCCAAATAGTTAATTATGAATATTTAAGATTTTACATTTCAATTTACATGTTAACACTGCTATTCGCAAGTGTTAGCATGTACATTAAAATACCCATACGGAATGTCTCGAATAGAAGATGCCTCTATTTAACGAACACTTTTCAACAATTTAGCCATCTCTCTTTGGTTGATTCCGTTATGAGTATATATTAGATATTTATTTTCTATATAAAAGATAAAATTGATATTAGAAATATAAATGTCGACATTTAATAATTCCATTAAAACATGGATTGTTTTTCTTTCATTTTGATTCTAAATTGAAAAAAAAAATTTGGTCGGGTTTTGATTTGATTTCCAATGGTATTTTAGGGTTTGGATCGGAAGCAGGGCAATACTATACGCTCAGGCGTCAAATAAATTTTTTTTGTCGAATATTTGAAAAATGAAATTATTTTAAGTGCAATTCTTAGAGGAACACTCTTTTTTGATTCAAGGGGGGAACACGAGAATCCTCAAGGGGGAGCGATTTCAAGATTTGGAGATTCGGGCAGGAGTTGATGTTTTTCATTGCTGGTGGAGATTATTTCTAAATTTTGCAGTGAGTCGTGTTCGAATCGGCTTGACATTTTTGCTGTGGGTCGGATTTGGGTCAGTTTGACCTAAATTTTTCCAAATTCGGTTCTGTTCTGGATAAAATTTCACTTCTGAGAGTAGCACTCAGGTTGATTGATTGGTTGGTTGAATGGGGTTTTATGGCGCAAAGTTACATCAGGATATGCTGCGCAAAGAACAAGGTGGGGATTCGAGTTAATTAGAAAGTTTGGTTGGGGATTTTTTTTTTTTTTTTTTTTTTGAGTTTGTTTTTTGTAGTAGGCCGGATAGATTTATACTTTTTTGCTACGGACCAAGTTTGAGCAGGCTGAATTAGGAATAGGTTTTGCACTAAAGAGCAAATACTAGATCTTTTTTTCTCTATAAATTATAACATTCAAGTTGAAGATGTAAAAGATATTTTATAATTCTATTAAAATACATGAACTCATTTTCTTTCATTTCAGTTTCAGGTGTTCGGGTAAGGGCTCGATTTGACATAATTTGTAATTTTTGGGTTCGGATTGATATATTATGGGTCGAGTCGACTTTAAACGTTTCGGATTCGGGACATTTCTTCTTTTGGATTTTGACAAATTCGGATCTAGTATAAACTGGTTGATGACTGGATTTTTCAATAGATCAGACAATTTTTTATATAAAAAACTATATGTTTGAATATTGACGAGTACATTATATATATATTCATTTTTCTACTTAAACAAAAATAAAAATTATTGATATAATTATATGGGATACCTTTCCCAATTTCCTTCAAATATTCGATTGATTTTGTTTCATTCTGGATTTGTTGATCTGTTTTGTATCAGGCTATTCGGTACTGAATCAGATTTTTTTCTTTTATTTATTTATTTATTTATTTAGCGAGCTTGGATTGGGTTAAAATTGAATTGCTTTTTGAGCCCGGGCATGGAAATTTAGGTTCGGGCAGACCTCTAAAAGAACGAAGTCCATGCCAGGCCCGAAGTGGAAGAAAAAATGTAGTGTGGTCAAGTTTTGCAGAAAAAAGTAAGATCCGAACTCGGAACGGTTTCCGAAAGAATGAAGACTTGACTAGAGGTCTGGACGGGCTGGATTTTCCAGTCTCGCCCGGCCCGGACCGAATGAATGTTACTTTGGCCCGGCCCGGTATAAAACAAAATATTCGGCCCGAGCCTGGCCCGCTCGTTTACACTTGTACATTTCTAGGCCAGGCCCGGCCCGTACAGAAATCAGTGAAAACAGTCCAGGCTGAAATCGGCCTGCATCTTTATTTCGAAACAAAATCAGATTTTTATCATACATTTAAGATTTTTTAAAGATTACTGCATTCATATTTATTAGATGATTTTATAGAAAATTTTTACTGACAATACACAATAAGAACATTAAAGATTACTTAGGTTCTTAGACTTTCAACATTCAAATAAAGATGCACTGAAAAATTAATATGGTTTAGAATAAAAGAAAAAAAAAAGTTAAAATTATCATAACTTTTGAAGCTGTGTAATAAAAAGTACATTTATGAAAATACTTCTTTATCATTTTATCAAAGATTTTCTCAAATTTAGAGGAGCTATTTTTTATGCATTTCTGATTTCATTTCTTTTTGGAAACACATGAGTTTAACAGGTGTTTTTATTCAGAAACAATGTAATGGAATGGCGTTGTCCATTTTTGATACAAGCAAATACAATGCGCAACACACTATATAAAACGCTAATTTTCATGATATTTATGAAAATTTTGTGAAAATTAGCGTTTTGAATCGAATTTTCCGAAGCGACAACATGCAAAAGGAGAAAAATCTGAAACCACGTGACAAGAATCTCTTATACCTCGACAAGTATATACAACTATCTTATTTACCAAAAATGAAATATGCTGTTCGATTCCAAATCCCTTCAATAGTCAGGCTTGTCAATTTTGTGCCTTTATAGTTAAAAATTAGTCAGAAAATTTGTCAAAATTTCGTGTTGCTCAGAAAGGAATTTAAGAAACACCAAGGAGTATATTTCCAAAAAGTACGCTAACAGTACGTTAATAGTTTTTATTCCTTTTACAAATAATGTTGTCTGCCCTACACGTCTTACGAATAATTAAGTCTAGTTCTGACCCCGACTATATGTAGAAAAACAGTGCAAACCTGATCTTGGCCCGGCTCCAGTTTGCCAAAAAATTATTAAACCCGTATAGACACAAAGCAACTGACTGATGCTGATTTCTACACTGTACACGTTACATTTATGTATTGATGTTGTTAAACTAGTATCTACTCGTGACGCACATTTATACTTATGATCGTTAAACCCATATTCATTGAAAATATATCTCATTTTAGCGTTTTTGCCGAAATCTTTATAACACGCCGGCAGGCCCGTTAAACTTTTTTATCGGACTGGCCCATACGGCCTGTTTATTTATTTATTTATTTATTTATTTGCCAGTCTGATACAGGCCGATGCAGATTTCTAGACCTAACCAAGCCCTAGTCTCATGAGTAAAAACTGGCCCGGCCCAACCCGGGCAGTGACAGCTTCGTCTAGTCCGATCAGGTCGCACCGTTCTCAATCTTAAACACGATTCATTTATCCTATGGACATCTAATACACTTTTGCAGACCCTTCATTGGGCTCAAAGGAGGAGGGGGCGATCGCCCCATCGCTTCTGGTATTCAGCATATTGAAATCTTGACATTGAAACGCATCTTTTTATATGTCGACAGATGGTTCGTGGGAATTATTACATTGCTCTGCAATGAATAATAAATTTTGAAAGAAAACTTAATTGTAAAACACTGTAATATTAATAAAGCTAGACTGAATGTGCGGTATCTTCCTTAAGAAAAGAAAAGAAAAAAAACGAATAGTGAAAAAGAAGAGTTTTTAAGTGATAAAAAAAAGCAAGGACGGCGGGAAACAGATGACCAATTTCAACAAGTTTAATTTGATTATATATATAAATGGAATGTTTTTATGGAAATTCATTTTAACAGAGTATACACGAAACAGCATTTCATTGCATTTCATGTTCAAAGTAGTGAACATAATTTAAATACACTAGGAACAGTTTTTCTCCGAAGAGCTTTTTACAACCGAATTCTTTTGTGTAACTCTGTAATTGAATGGCAAATGTTTTTCGCCAAATATTATACCGCAAGCATTTCTTAAGTCCATTTTAGAAGTTCGTATAAATTTCATTGTTTGTATAAAATAACATTATTACAACAACACATCGCGAAAGATTTTTAGACCATAATATAATAGATTACTATGGAGATCCTCTGTGTGTATACTGTAAGTGCTATACATGACATATTTTTTTATAATTGTCTTCCAGAGTACCTCAGTAATGTATGAGATTTTTCCCTCTCATCCTATTAGTAAATGCCTAGAATTTATTCATTGAAACTTTCCCACATTTTATTATTTTTTAAGCCCATTTGTTAATGTTTTAAAAGGCAAATAAAAGTAAGTCATTTAAAAAACTTCTCCATCCCACATACACACCAAAATAAATAATTAATAAATTGTTTCCCCCACCCCCAACTAACAAATTTTAAACTTTTTAAGTCATCGATTTTTCTAAAACTTTTACTGTAATAATAAATAATCATAGTTTTACTCTTAACCCCACAAAAATTGATGTTTTCCCCCTATTTCTCCTTACCAAGTATATAAAATTTAGTCTTTAAATCTCTTTATTTTGTGTTTAGCCATATTTGTTAATCTTTAGTCATATAAAGTAAGTCATCTAACAAATTCCCTTCATCCCCCTCCAAAATAAATATATAAATACTTTTCATTTTTTATTAATTGGAGGTGAAAATCTGAGTTCTCTGAAATTCTGATTTAGAAAAATAATTTATATCACTCTTGCCCCCCCCCCTTGTATTAAAATTTCGTTCCCGCCTTTTGCTCTCATCACAGCCTTCAATATTATCTTTTCCAGAAGTATCACTTCGCTGTTTTGCTGTCTATCTCACTGTATCCATGTTTACACAATATAGCCATTTTGTTGTAACAATAAAAAATTCTATCACAAAAACCCTCCCCACTAACTAAAAATGAGATTTTTCCCTCTCATCTTATTAGTAAATGCCTAGAATTTATTCATTGAAACTTTCCCACATTTTATTATTTTTTAAGCCAATTTGTTAATGTTTTAAAAGGCAAATAAAAGTAAGTCATTTAAAAAACTTCTCCATCCCACATACACACCAAAATAAATAATTAATAAATTGTTTCTCCCCCCCCCCCCAGCTAACAAATTTTAAACTTTTTAAGTCATCGATTTTTCTAAAACTTTTACTGTAATAATAAATAATCATAGTTTTACTCTTAACCCCACAAAAATTGATGTTTTCCCCCTATTTCTCCTTACCAAGTATATAAAATTTAGTCTTTAAATCTCTTTATTTTGTGTTTAGCCATATTTGTTAATCTTTAGTCATATAAAGTAAGTCATCTGACAAATTCCCTTCATCCCCCTCCAAAATAAATATATAAATACTTTTCATTTTTTCCTTCTCAGAGATCTCCAACAATTATATAAATGAAATTTTAAACCAATTATTTATATGATTTATGATATTCGAACGAAATGTGGTAATTCAGCATAAAAATCTTTTTCTAAATTTAAAGGGGGGGTTAGCTACCCTTTCTCCCCCTATACTTATTCAATGAATTCTTAAAACTAATCGCCCCCAGGAGGATACCTTCTTTAAATATTCACGGGCTTCCTAGCCCAAGGCACCTGAATGATCTTTCTCTTTTCTTTTTCCTCTGATTTCTATTGTTTTCCTTTTTTTCTTTGTTTCACTCTCGTTGTGGTTTTTTTTCCAGGAGGTGAGGGATGAGTATGAGTATGAGTATTGTATGAGTCGATATCACTCTATATATCGATGGAAAATTGTAAACCACCCACGTGTTTGCTGTGTGTAACGTCACGTGTTTGTAGGAAACAGTAGAAGTTAACCGGATTCAAACGCAACCCACAACAAAAAGTAAAAAAATAAACCCGACCAGCAGCAAAAAATAGAAGCGAACCGGACAACAAATTTTATAAAATGATCACGGAGAAAACACGAATATCTTCAAAATATCGTGAAACAGACGTACATTTTGTACAAAAATTGCAAAAAAGAACGAACATTTTACCAAAGAATTCACCCCAATAAATTCGGATCAACCCGAACCTTTCTCGATAAAGTAACAAGTAAGAAAAATCATTCGTTAAGCATTGATTATGAAGCACTTTCCAACACTTAATGAAATCTTTAACAAAACTTTTATTTAGGGAAATAATGGTGTATAGCCAAATATGTATTCCAGTACTTTTGAACAGCTCTGTATTTCATATGTCACTTGATATAATGGGAAAATTTAGTTTAGCAAGAAAATACCCAGTAGCTTGAAATTTATTTTTCAGCATTTCATACTATCAGATGGAAACATACGTGAATACTTTTGTTCAGCCCTGTAGTTTACATTGTACCTTTCTTACACGTCAGCATTAGGCTAAAATTTATTGTAAACTAAAACACTTTTAAAACAACTGAAATCACATTCTCATAAATTATCATTCATAGGCGTCCATGTACCGAATTCTTTGCGTGGCCCTGTATATCCTTTTATCTATATTCTGCAAACATTTCTCAGTAAATTGAATGAAGCTCAGCGTAAAAATGCATAGCTTATTTAAGAACCACGTTTAAATAATTTTTACTCATATTCAGTAACGTTGGTGAGCTCTTTTGGGTAGCCCTGTATATCAACTATAACATTTATACACACCATATGATGTGCATATTTTTAGCGAAATATAAACGCGCATATCATAATTAAAATGCATTTCATACTTCTATCAGCCATCATCGGACACATATACGGTACTTCGGAAAGAATATACTATTTGAAATCTTTTGTATAGCCCTGTAAATGCTATGTACTTCATATTATGCAAGACAGTAGCGTATAATTTATATTAAGCTTCAGTGACATATATCAATTTTATTATACATGAAACAGCTTAATATATTTAAAATATGCCACACACAATTCCCCCCTTTTACCATTATCTTATGGAATTCTTTTGTGTGGCCATGTAAATGAATAATAGCTATATTTTCACCTTTTATTTTATAGAATGCATATTTTAATATGTTTGACAGGGTATAACATCTTTAAAATTCCTTTGAAACGATTTTTCCATATAGGCCGTAATGTAATGGGAAACTTTTGATTCGCCCTGTAGATAAACTAATCCTGGTAGAAACTTCATTTTCAATAGGGTACGTGCTAGGGTAAACGTCAGTAACGTCCTAAAATTTCATGGCAATCCGAGTATATTAACGATTTTTCAGGCCGTAATGTAATGGGAAACTTTTGATTCGCCCTGTAGATAAACTAATCATAGTAGAAACTTCATTTTCAATAGCGTTCATGCTAGGGTAAACGTCAATAACGTCCTAAAATTTCATGGCAATCTGAGTATATTAACGATTTTCCCCATACGCTGTAATGTAATGGAAAACTTTTGATTCGCCCTGTAGATAAACTAATCATGGTAGAAACTTCATTTTCAATAGCGTTCGTGCTAGGGTAAACGTCAATAACGTCCTAAAATTTCATGGCAATCCGAGTATATTAACGATTTTTCCCCGTAGGCCGTAATGTAATGGAAAACTTTTGATTCGTCCTGTAGATAAACTAATCATGGTAGAAACTTCATTTTCAATAGCGTTCGTGCTAGGGTAAACATCAATATTGTATAAAAATTTCATAGCAATCCGAGTATATTTACGGGAGTTAGAGCGGGGACAGACGGCCATCCGGCCAGACCCACAGACAAACCGAATGCATAGGCACTTTTCAACTTTGTTGGAAAGTGCTAAAAACCAAATCCTAAAGTGTCCCAAATGCGCAAAGCACTGCTAAAAAGTAAAAGTCAACCAGATTAAAAACAAAATGTAGCAGTCAACAAAACCCAAATCTGACAAAAAAAAAATCAGAAATTAACTTGAACAGCAGCAAAGAGTCGAAATCAACCCGACCCAATCTCGACCCAAGTAGGAATTAACCCAGACAGGAGCAAAAAATGGAAGCCAACCGGACCCAAACCCGGCCCACAGCAAAAAAGTAAAAAAAAAAAAAAAAAAAAAAAAAAAAACACGATCCACATAAAAAATGAGCTCCGACCCGTGCATTACACTGGAGTATCCAAATTTCTAAAATCCTCCCCCCCCCCTCCTTGAAGACTCTCAAGATCAGCCCTTGGTCTTCGCCTCCCTTTATATCAAAATTTCGCTTCGCCTTTTGAATCTGTCACAATCTTCTAAATTGCACCTTACAAAAACATCACTTCGTTTTGTAATCTACTCCACAATACCCATATTTGTAGCATATAAGTCACTTTAGTATATCAATAAACAATCAATCACAAAATTTCCTCCCCCCCCTCCCCACGACTGAAATTAGGATTTATCATTCTGTTCCTTTAAGTGCAGGAAATTTCGTTCTTTAAATAATTCCCACTTTTATTATTTTTTTAAACCGATTTATGAATATTTTGAAAGGCAAATAAATAATAAGTCATCTAATAAACATCTCCCCCTACACATACACACGAAAATAAATAAATAAATAATGTGCTTATTTCTTTATTTTCCTCAGCTCACAAATTTTAAACAAACACAAATTCCACCATTTTTTGAAGGGGGGGGGGCATTGCACTATTTTCTCCCCTACCCATATCTCACTAAATTTAAAATCTTTGAAAGTTTTTTTTTTTTTCCATAGGTTTATACATATTTTATTCTAAAAATAAATAATTAAACGTAAACAACCCATAAATATAGTTGTATACCCCCCCCCCCCTCGTTCTTTTGAGGTACACAAAATTAAAAATCTTTAAAACATTTTAAGTTACATTTTTCATCCTATTAATAAATATTCAAGAAGGTAAATAAGCTGTCATCTATAAAACTGTCCTACTATCTCTCCCCCCCCCCAAAAAAAAAATCCGTTTTTTCCCTCTACTCCCCCCCCCCCTTCTCAACTTACAAAATTAAATTCTTTCTTTTTTCTCTCCGTATTTTAATAAAAATAATAATTAAAACCTGAAATCCTCCTTCTGCACAAATAATTAAGTCTTTAAATATGTTTAATTTTTTTTTTTAAGTGCTAATTATAAATCTCTGCTAACTATAATATTAACAAAATCTTTTTAACTATGTAGGAAAGTGTTAAATATAAAGCGATAGATATGCATTAAATTCTACACAAAACACGTGTTTACATTTTTTGCGTATTGTGTTTGTGCATTTCTTACAGTAAAATATCTTTAGAGAGATATTTAAATAAAATATTGTGATTTTCCATTAATGTGCAAGTAAATTTTCACAACTTTTCACAATTATTTCCTTTCTATTAGCTCAGAATTGAACCACTAAACATAAATACCAAAATTACCCGAGTTTTCGGCTGAGTTGAGTAAATCCATAAAAAAAATGAATCAGTACAATATATCGGATCAAAACAAAAACCATTCTTAACTGACTGTATCATTTAAAAAACAGTTTTCAGAACCCCCCTCCTCCCTCCTATAGACTTTACTGCTATGTCAGTGCTCAAAATTAAAAATTGTTAGAGATTCTTGCGGTATTTATAATCATCAAGAAACTAAATTTTCTTCCACCTGAAATATTGAC
The DNA here is from genome assembly GCA_964019185.1 of Maratus speculifer. Taxonomy (NCBI): domain Eukaryota; kingdom Metazoa; phylum Arthropoda; class Arachnida; order Araneae; family Salticidae; genus Maratus; species Maratus speculifer. Next base: position 58,849,869 of record OZ025293.1, read on the forward strand.
AAAATATTTTCTTTATTGACTTAACATCACACAAAGTTTTTAAAATTTGCTACACTTTATCTGTCACATTTGTCACTGCAAACAATAATAAATTATGTATTATGTCTATAAACGACTAGGCTGGGATTAACACCTATTTCTCCTTTCTTCAAAATTTCTATTTCCTTTTCGCCCTTGCTTGCTTGCCTCTCCGAAAAAAAAAAAAAAAAAAAAAAAAAAAAGTTTAAATATTTAAATTTTTCTAAATATTTTTCTCATAATTTTATGAAGTATTTATGACTTTAACCTTCAGTGCTATTTATCTTGATAAGTTTCGTATTCTAAAAAGAATCCCTCCCCCTTACCCCCCCCCCCCAAAAATAGTTATTTAAACTACTTATACCTGATATCCCCCCCTCATTCAATATTAATTTTTTATTTACTTATTTATTTATTTATTTTTTTGTGATTGCGTCAAGTAAATAAAATAGTTTTTATTTTATAGTAATCTATCTAAATTAATAATTCGTTTATTTTCTGAAAATCAAACCATTTTAATTTTGGAACGCTAATCATAAAGAGATTGAAATTCTTTTGAAGCTCGACATCATTGCATTTACCCAAAGTAATGGGAAATCAGTTGAAAAAAATCCTTTAAACATGAAATCGGCTAGAATTGCGCACCTTTGAAGAGAAAAATCGTCGCAGATAATTGGTTAAGAGCATTCAATTTCCTAATTGGATGATTGCATGTCAATCAAAGTAATTTTAGCCCATCCTTCGAATCCGTTGAAAAATCGAGTCGCCATCTTGAATTGTCTTGGCTTGTGACTAGCGTGTCCTCTTAAGAGGACACGCTAGTCACTTGACAAGACGATTCAAGATGGCGACTCGATTTTTCAGCGGATTCGAAGGATGGGCTAAAATTAATTTGATTGACATGCAATCATCCAATTAGGAAATTGAATGCTCTTAACCAATTATCTGCGACGATTTTTCTCTTCAAAGGTCTGCAATTCCAGCCGATTTCATGTTTAAGAGCCCACAATAGTCACAGAAAAATTACTCAAAAAGACCCGGATGACCATGTAAAGTCTATGGGAGCGTTCTTTTCTAATATCTCGCTCAAATTTTAATATTTTTGCATGATTTTTTTGCACAAGATAGCTGAGGGCAATCCACAACCGGGCTAGTTTTTACTTTTTCGATTTTGGTTATATATTTTTTATATTACGATAGTTTCAGTTTCAGAACCGGTTTAAACCGGTTTCGAAAGTTAAGAGCCCACAATAGTCACAGAAAAATTGCTCAAAAAGACCCGGATGACCATGTAAAGTCTATGGGAGCGGTCTTTTCTAATATCTCGCTCAAATTTTAATATTTTTGCATGATTTTTTTGCACAAGATAGCTGAGGGCAATCCACAACCGGGCTAGTTTTTACTTTTTCGATTTTGGTTTTAGATTTTTTTTTAAAAATTACTTTAAGTTTCAAAACCGGTTTAAACCGGTTCTGAAACTGAAACTATCATAATATAAAAAATATATAACCAAAATCGAAAAAGTAAAAACTAGCCCGGTTGTGGATCGTCCTGAACTATTTTATGCAAAAAAAATCATGTAAAAATATTAAAATCTCAGCGAGATAATAGAAAAGAACGCTCCCATAGACTTTACATGGTCATCCGGGTCTTTTTGTGTACTTTTCCTGTGACTATTGTGGGCTCTTAAAGTAATTTTTTAAAGAAAATCTGAAACAAAAATTGAAAAAGTAAAAACTAGCCCGGTTGTGGATTGCCCTCAGCTATCTTGTGCAAAAAAATCATGCAAAAATATTAAAATTTGAGCGAGATATTAGAAAAGAACGCTTCCATAGACTTTACATGGTCATCCGGGTCTTTTTGAGTAATTTTTCTGTGACTATTGTGGGCTCTTAAGAGCGCACACTAGTCACGCGGTAAAAGCCGAACGCTAATGGTAAGTCTATGGGGGATTTCTTTTCTAATATCTCGCTTAATTTTCAATATTTTTAAATGATTTCTTTTTCACAGGATAGCTGAGGACACTCTATTACCGGGCTAGTTTGTACTTTTCTGATTTTCGTTGTAGTTTAATACTGAGGACCCTCTAAATTTTGGATTCAGTGAAATTCGAGGTGTTGTGTCCTTTTTCGTCTTATAAAATCTATTTCAGCAAAATTCAGAAAAAATCAAAAACGCTTCACGTAATATTAGTGTTTAATCTTTCCAATGATATGCTTTCCATATTTCTACTGCAATTATTCTGAGCAAAATTAGGAAAGATTTTGTTCAAAAATGCAACAGAAAACGAGTTTTAATTATATGATCTCCGCCTTCGCCAGTCTCCGCCTCTCTTGCCCTTTATTGAAAATTTGATTGGATAACACCAATCCATTTTAGCAAATGAAAGTATCTTTTTTCCTTTCCTTGTATTTCCTTTCTGTTATTGGTTTAGGTTAACGTGTTAAAATAACATCCCCTTATTTCAAACTTTGGATTTATTTTTTCTACAATTATTGATAAATTTTAACTAAAATAGTCTGGAAAAAAATCAAAGACTTCTAATTTTTTTCTTTTTATAAAACTAAAGCTATTTTTAAAGTATAACTAACTTCCAACGAAGGAAATTATACATTTCATTTGTATATATATATTTTTTTTTCAAGTGCACACAAAAAGTAGATTTGATACAAATTACAGCAAGCTCCTTTCTAGCAGAAAGGAAATTCTGATAATTTTAAAGGATGCTTATAATTGGAACTTTTGTGAAATACATAGGTAGTATTAAAAGGACACGGGGCTATATTTGGAATTTATAAATTTCCTCATACCGCTTGCAAAATATATGAGACAGGGGGGCAGGGGTGTGCAAAGAGAAAACTGCGCCAGGAGTAAAGTTCAGTTTGGCGCCCCATTCCCTGAACTTTTTCTTGTGACAGACTAAAAATGACGTTGGTAAATAAAAATTTGGCGCCCCCTAAATTTCCGCACCCGGGCAACCACCCCCTTCGTACCCCTCTTTTTCGCACGACACTGTGGAGGTACATTTGGAGGAGGCTTATTGAACACCGCGCCATCCGAAGAGAGGGGTGTGGCGCCACATTTATATTATCAACATCATTCTTGGGCTGTTACAAGAAAAAGTTGGGGGCGGGAGCGCCAAATTGAAACTGTGCCTCGGGCGCAGTTTTCTCTTCAAACGCCCCTGTGCTTGTTTTTGGTACTATACGATATTAGGCAGCCCGATTTCAGTGCAGTATTATTAAGTAAAACAATAAAAACAATAAGCATTTTAAGACTGAAAAACATTTTTCATCAAAAATAAGCAGAAATTAAAGTTGGAAAATTTTAAAGATTAGTAACTTTAAAATTGTTGATCAACTTGTTTGAATCTTTAAAGAAATATTTTTTAATATTTAATACTTTTAAGGAAAACGATACACTTTTAACAGTTGTTAAAAATAGAAAATTTATCCTGCGTGATACATTTTATTTTAATATAACATAAAGGTATATTTGCAAAGACAAGGAATTGCGAAAATTTTTCATTATTTATCATAATATAAAAGTAAAAATAATGAAACTGTAAGGCAAAATATAGCATTTTTATAAAGTGTGCTATTCAGCAAATTTTATTTTATAATACTTTTCAGAATTGTTTCTTCTTTGGAGTTTTTTTCGACGTTTAACAAATGCAGCATCTGTCGAGCAGAAGGTTTTTACATTTTTTAAATCATACAATGTATCGTGGACAAGATTTGTCGAGATATTTACAAACTCTACAAGCTCGTATACATATTTAATGAGTGACAATTCAATACAACATTGTAAAATTTTTAGACCATTTCGCTGTCTTTAGGAATTTTTGTTTGTCCTGGTACAAGGTTAGATCTGGAAACTCCTCAATAAAAAGGGGGGGGGCATTTCAGAAATTTGGAGATTTTAGTCGGACCTGCGATTCGGGTCGGGACAAATTTTTTCATTGTGGATAGAGTCGGGGCTAATTTTTTTACGTTGCGGATTGGGTTTCGGTCCGATTTACTTCATTTTTCTCGTTGTTCGGGTTAAATCCTACTTTTTTTGCTGCGAGTCGTGTTATATTCTACTTTGTTGCTGCGGGTTGGGTTTGGGTCCGGTTCTCTTTCTTTGTTGCTGCTGGTCAGTTTTGAGTTTAGTTCACTTCTTTTTTTTTTGTGTGTGTGTGTGTGGGAGGGGGGGGGGTTGATTACTATTTTATTGACGCTGGTTTGGTTTCGGTCAAGTTGACTTCTACTTTTTTTCTATTGGTGGAGTTGATTTTTACATTTTTCTTGTGGATCGAGTGGAAATCTACTTTTTATCTGCGCATTGTTTTCGGGTGAAAATAATCGATTTAAAAATTTGGAGGTTCGGGAATTTTGCTGTGAGTCGTGTTTGTATCGGCTTGAACTTTTTCCTGTGGGTAGAGTTTGGGTCAGTTTGACTTGCATTTTTTTCAAATTCGGTTCTGTTCCGGATAAAATTTCATTTCTGAGAGTCGCACTGATCCTTCTGATCTGTCTCTGATCCTTCTGCATTCAATGTACAGATACCTAATGCTATTATCAAATTGCGAAACGATCCATGAAATAAAAGAGAATCAGACATTTCGATTCTTCACAATGGCAAACAGTGGGGAAAAAACAGCGAAAATATTGAAATATTCTAAACAGCTGATTGATTTTGAGTAAGTAGCTATTGAATCGGATTCTTATGACTCGAGTGCTGATGAAGAGAATACTACCTACAAAGAATTTGTGCCTGAATAATTTTACACATTGTTTTTTAAATTCTTTGTGATTGTAAACATTGTTCTTATGTAGTATTTGCACATTTCACACTTAATTCATATTTTGACATTTATCACTTTTAACCTTTAAAGTTCTTACTTATGTAACTTTTGTATTTTAACTATCATATTTTGACCCTTTTAAACGTTTTTAATTATACATGTCATTATTGTTCTCATTAATTATATTATCTTTTTTAGCTCATTTGCTTTCGGTTTTCTATTTTTGATTTCATTTTGAATTTGCTTTCGCCCACTATGTTCCTGAAGGGGCTTTGTGCCACAAAACCCATTCAACCAACTAACTAACCAAACCAAACTAATCAACGAAGCACTTCATCTCAATAAACCTATATCCAAAATTTGGAGCAAATCGGAAAAATTCTGCGTAAAAACCCCCATTTACATAAATTAAGGCAGGTTATCCCCTATTCTCTCCGTTTTGAACCTAAACAATGAACACCCAAATTTAATCACGGAAGTGCCTCGTCAGAATAGCCCTCATCTAAAGTTTGAATGAAATCTGATAATTCAACATAAAAAATCCATTTATCTAAATTTAAAGGATGGGATTAGCCACCCATTCCCTCCTTATACTTATCCAATGAATTCTCAAAACTAATCAGGGAAGCTCTGTATCACAAAAACCTACATCCAAAATTTTAAGGAAATCGGTAAATTCTGCCTAAAAAATCAATTTACCCAAATTAAGCGGGTTTACCTGCCCCTTTTCTCTCCATTTATACTTAACCAATGAATATCCAAAACTAAACATGTAGGCATCATTAAGCATCAAAATGATCCCATATCTGAAATTACGATGAAATCTGTTAATTCAGCATGAAAATAAAATTTATCTAAATTAAGAGTTGGGATTAGCCCTCCCTTTACCCCTTATACTTATCCAATGAACTCCCAAAACTAATCAAAGAAGCGTCTTATCGCAATAGACCTAAATCCAAAATTTGAGGCAAATCGAATATTATCATGAGTTATCGCGTTACACACAGGCGTGCGAACGTACGTACATACATACACAATGGGCGGGCACATAAGCTTCCAGGCTTTGATAAAATGTGAAATAAAAAAGGAAAAAATATAAATGAAAATAAAAGCATTTAATTGTTATTTCAATTTCGTCTTTTTACAAAACAATGCTTTACTGAATGTATCATTAAAAAAAATATTTGATATTTAGAAGTTTCTCCCCCCGAATTTACTCTTTTGTTAGTACTCAAAATTTAAAACTTCTACTTTTATTATTATTATTATTATTTATTTATTTAAAAATTATTGATAATCTAAATTTCCTTCTACCCGAAATTTTGAATAAATTTTTGGCCTTTCCGCTAAGAACACATAAAAATTTTAATATTAAAAAAATAATAATTCATTTTTTTGTCACATTTGTTACTGTAATAATGATATATTGTGCACTATAACTAAAGGGGCCATCCATAAATGATGTCACGCCTGGAAGTGGGGGAGGGGAGGTACGTGAAATTGAGATAGCTTGTAACAAAAAGCTGGGAGGGGTTAAGAAGAAATGTGACATCACATATTTTGGTTGAAAGAAAAGTATTAATAATTAGAAAATTAAATTTTGAAGTTATTTTGGAATTAAAATATTTTTGTGTTCATAAAGTAAAGTAAAAGTTTAAAACGAAATACAATTCCATTTCAAATTTCAAAACATTACTCTTTTTAATTACTTTTTCATATTAATATTATATTATTAGTGTATATTAATTATAATTTTTGTTGTAAACCTAAATCTTATTTCATACAAAATAAGTACACAAATTATTTTTATAGTTATTCACGTAAAAGTCATTAAAATACACAGTTAAATTTTAAAAACAAAATTTGAAATATGATCTATAGCATAGTGCTTACTTTCTGAACTGCATGTATATATAATAATGCGTGACATGTGACAAAAGGGAGGGAGGGGGTTAAAAGTATTGGACAAATGTGTGGCATCATTTATGGACAGCCCCATAAATGAATATGCTGGGGTTTCGATCTATACCTACTTTCTTTGAAATTTATGTTTACGTTTGACACCCCCCCCCTCCTGATCGCTCTACAGTATAAAATATTCAATGTTTAAAATCGTTTAATTTGTTAAATATTTTTTTTCCTCATTTCATGAAGATCCTATCTTATACTTCAATATCATTTAGCTTTTGTAATTCTCTTGATAAATCTCGAGTTCTGAAAAGAATTTTCCAAAATACAGTTACTTTAATATATTTGTACATAATAATTTTCGCTTCTTTTAAAATTTTTCTAACCGCGTAACGTGAAACAAAATCACGCTACATGAATATTCCATTTGCTAATTGGAGGTGTTCGTTTGTCATTTTTCAATCATTCGGAAAATGATCGAGGTGTGTGTCTTTTACAGCCGAATGAAATGATATAAGCAAAATTCAGAAGAAAACAAAACGCACAATAATAGCTCAGAGTTTAAACTTCTAGTAATATGCTTTTTATAGTTTTACCAAAATTAGAATGAGCAAAATTACGAAAGATTTTGGTTTAAATTTTAGCAAAAACGGCCGATACTCTACGATTGAATTAAATCTCGTCTCCACTCGTACGTCAACCAATCTTCTTGAAACCGACCGCGCTACTTTTAAATATCGAATCTTGGTAGGTTGGTTGGATGACACAGAATCTGTTTCATTACAGTGCTACAATGCGAAAAATTTGTTGAAATTTGTCCATCGATTGTAAGGGGCTTATATGTGTTATTTCCAAATACTGACTTATTTTTCCTATAATCTATTTTTTAAATTTCAATAAATTACTACTGAAAAATGATTCAAGAGTATTTTCATAAATGAAACCTTGATGTACTGTTTCCCTAGATTCAAGAAATTTCTTTCCGGTCCATATGCAAGAGGAATATTTTTGTGAAAATAATAGCTAGAGTATATTTATGGCAATCTTCAGAAATTTAATTTGGTATAATAAATTGTAGAAGTATTTTTTTCTTCTTAATGGAGCCTTAAATTTACTATTCTTTTTAAAGGCCGTAAAAGCCAACTAGTAGCTTTCACCCGCTACGCTGGATCGGTTTTTCTAAAGAGTCTCGAATCCAACGAAATATATCTAGCAGATTTGAAATAAAATAAACATTTTCTTAAATATCTAATCATATAACCATAATCGCTGCCTTATTCGTATAATCTTACGTTATCTAGTACAAAGTCGATGTTGATGACATAATAGACACAAAAGGAATAAAATCACTGATATACTAAATTTAAATATATTTTTAGTCGGTTTATTATTCTGATTTTCCTGTTTATACCTAAAAATGCTGCTGATATATGGCGAAATGTGCTACAATTTTCACCCTCCTCCCTACACACACACATTTATTACCTTCTTAGGGAAGGAATTTCTAAAGCCTCTAAAATATCTATTTAGTTATATTTTTAAGAAGTTTGTTATCCTGAATTTCTCACTCTTAGCTAAAACGGCTAATCAGATAGGCAGAATGTCCTACTTTTTTTTTTTTACCTTCTCCCTTTGTACTCACTTTAGAGATCTGCACGGGCCAGGCCTCGCTCTAAAGCCAGAGCCCGGCCCGCGGGCCGGGTTCGGGTTGATTTTCATTAACGGCATTCGGGCCGGGCGGAGCTTTACTTGTGAATACTTAGACCAAGACGGACCGGGCTTAGTCCCTAATGTTTTCGGGCCAAGCTCGGGCCATATTTTTTCCTGGAACATAGGGCAGGGCCTAACGTCCCAAAAAATGATCTGCCGAACGACACTAGATGCCAGCAGAGAAAAATTGTTGGTCCTAAACTCTAGGCCGGTGCGAACCCGGTCGGGTAGCGCCAACTTTAATTTATTATCCTGAACAGAGTCATGTCTTCAAACTTTCAGAAAAAAAAAGCTTTAGTCAGGTCTTATTTTTTTCTGCAGAGCTGAATCGCGCCACACTGGTTTTTCCGAGTCGGGTCTGGTGTGGACTTCCTTCCTACTACAGGTATACTCGTGAAAATTTTTTCAAGCCCAGGCTGCATCCAGTGTAAAATCTAAACGCTCGATCTAGCATCGACACAGCCCGTATGCAGAGACGGTTCTAAGGGGTGGGTGTAGGGCGGAAAGTCCCCCCCCCTTGGGCTAATAAAGGGTTTACAAAGTGATATTATGTATCCACACGAGAAATAACTTGGGGAGAAGCTCGAGCCCGTCACGGCCTGGCACGGGTCGCGCCAGTTTAAGTGCACAAGACTTGGACTGGGTAAGGTTTTCTCTAGTTTTAAATCGGTTCGTGTTCTGATCTTCCTTTTTTTTTGGAGATTCGGGTGGTGACAGGCTTCTTTTTCTTCCAGACCGAGCCTGGTCTGGATATCATTTTCTTAGAAGTTTGCATTGAATAAAATTTCCAGGTCGTGGCTAGGCCCGGAATAAAAGCTAAATATTCGGTTCGTCTCTTATCTAGATAGTATGATAAACATTACTGTCCTGATCTCAACCCGTGCAGATAAACTTTCGGTACAACTCTGATCTAGATTGTATGATAAACATTACTGGCTTGAAAGCGACAAGTGTACTTCTCTAATTTTTTTCCCACGAGCCCAAATTGGATTGAAAAATTTTTTGCTTGTTAATCTTGAAAATTATTAAACAAAGAAAACGCGAATTTCGTTAGGGGTTGCAAAAGAAAATCGCATTTCATCAAATGGTCGCAAAAAACCCTCAAATTTTGAGAAAGGATCACGGTGAAAACGTGAATGTCTTCAAAGGATGCTATTCTCGTATAAAATCGAATTTTGTTAAAGGATCGCGGAAAAACGCAAATTTTGTCAAAGGATCGCGATCAAAACTGACGTCAACCATTTACTGGGCTCAATCCGCAAGAATAAAAACCGAATATGTAACTGACTCAAATCCGAAATGTATGACAATCTTCCCCGATGAACTAAGCGCAGCTAAAAAGTAAAAGTCAAACCGACTATTATCAAAATATAGTTATTAACCGGACCCAGACCCTACCCGGAGCAAAAAATCAGAAATTAACTTGATCCGCAGCAAACACTAGAAGGTTACCGGATCCAAACGCGACCCACAAGAAAAGTAAAAATTATTCCGACCAGCAGTAAAAAATAGAAGCAAAACGCACATCAATTTTTGTGAAATGATAGCGGAGAAAACACGAATTTCTTCAAAGGATCGTGAAACAGACGCACATTTCGCACAAAAATTGCGAAAAAGAACGAAAATTTTATCAAAGGACTCATTCCAATCAATTCGGATTAACCCGAAACCTTCTCACAAAATTAAAACCAAATTCTAAAATGCCCGAAATTCTCTAAGTACAGCTAAAAAGTAAAAGTCCACCCGACCAACAACAAAATGTAGCAGTCGACCAGACCCAAACCCGAGCAAAAAGCAAAAAAATTAGAAATTAACTCGAACAGCAGCAAAGTATAGAGGTCAACCGGACCCAAACTCGACCCAAGTAGAAATTAACAAAAAATGGAAGCCAACCGGACCCAAACCCGACCCACAGCAAAAAAGTAGACGGAACAAGACCCGCATTATAAAAATGAGTTACGACCCGTTCATGCGATTGGAGTTTCCAAATTTCTAAAATCACTCCCCCCTCCCTTGAGGTCTCTCCAGATAAGCCCTTAGCTTCCCTTTTTATCAAAATTTTTATTTGTGTTTTGAACCTGTCACAATCTTTAAATTGCACTTTCCGAAAATATCACTTCGCCGTTTAATAGACTAGCCCCAATACCCATATTTGTAGCATATAAGTCACTTTATTGTAACAATAAAAAATCAATACCAAAAATTCTCCCCCCTCTCACGACTGAAATTGGGTTTTATCATTCCCTTCCTTTTATTAAGTGCAGAAAATTTAGTTCTTTAAATCTTTCCACTTTTATGAATTTTTAAACCGATTTATAAATATTTTTAAAAGCAAATAAATAATAAGTTATCTGATAAACATCTCCCCCGTCCGCACATACACGAAAATAAATAAATAAATAATAAATGCGCTTATTTCTTTTTTCCCTCAGCTCTCAAATTTTAAACCTTAAAAGTCTTTGATTTTTCTAAAGTTTTTATTTAATAATAAATAACCAGTCATATAATTTTATTTCTCACCCACCAAAATTGACGTTTCCTTTCTATCTTTTTTCGCAAAGCATACAAAAATTCGTCTTTCTGTTTATTATTTTTTAATACTATTTTTTAATATTTAGTCATGTAAATAAGACAAGTCATCTAATAAACTCCCTGCATCCCCCCTTCACATCACTCAAAATTTATTAGAGCTGCTTGCGGTATTTACAAAATGCTTGTAATAATCATCAAAAATCTAAATTTCCTTCCACCGGAAATTTTGGCAAAATATTTTGCCCTACCGACCTAATGTCACACATTTTTTTTTAAATTGTGTTATGTCTATAAACGACGACTAGGCTGGGATTAACACCTATACCTCCTTTCTCCAAAATTTCTATTTCCCTTTCTCCCTTGCTGTTTCCCTCTCCGCAAAAAATACACAAATTTTTAAAATATTTGAATTTGTCTAAATATTTTACTCATAATTTTATGAAGATCTTACTTTAAACCTTCAGTGTTATTTATCTTATATAAGTCTCTTGATAAGTTTCGTATTCTAAAAAGAATTCCTCCCCCCCCCCCCAAATAGTTATTTAAAGTACTTATACCTGATATTTCCCCATCCCTTCATTCAATAGTATTTTTTTTATTTTTATATTTTTTTGTAATCGCGTTAAATAAATAAAATAGTTTTTATTTTATAGTAATCTATCTAAATAATTCGTTTATTTTCTGAAAATCAAACCATTTAATTTTGGGACGCTAAAGGTAAACAGATTGAAATTCTTTTACAAGTTTTATAAACTTGAAATCATCGAATGTAGTGAAAGTAATGAGAAGACAGTTGAACAAATCCTTTAGACAAGACACCGTCTAGAAAACACGCCATTGAGGAGAAAAATCGTCACAGATGATTGGTAAAGAAAATTCTATTTCCTAATTGGATGATTAGATGTCAATCATTTCAATTTTAGTCCATCCTTTGAATCAGCTGAAAAAGACAGTCGGCCATCTTGATTTGCCTTGGCGTGTGACTAGTGTGTGCTCTTAAGAGCCCACAATAGTCACAGAAAAAGTACGCAAAAAGACCCGGATGACCATGTAAAGTCTATGGGAGCGTTCTTTTCTAATATCTCGTTCAAATTTTAATATTTTGACATGATTTTTTTTGCATAAAATAGTTCAGGACGATCCACAACCGGGCTAGTTTTTACTTTTTCGATTTTGGTTTTAGATTTTTTTTAAAAAATTACTTTAATTTTCAAAACCGGTTTAAACCGGTTCTGAAACTGAAACTATCATAATATAAAAAATATATAACCAAAATCGAAAAAGTAAAAACTAGCCCGGTTGTGGATTGCCCTCAGCTATCTTGTGCAAAAAAATCATGCAAAAATATTAAAATTTGAGCGAGATATTAGAAAAGAACGCTCCCATAGACTTTACATGGTCATTCGGGTCTTTTTGAGTAATTTTTCTGTGACTATTGTGGGCTCTTAAGAGCCCACAATAGTCACAGCTTCAAACGATTCAAGATGGCGGAGCACATCCAGAACTAAGTTGAAAGGCTGTCCAAAATTAAATGATTGACAAGGGGCTTCTTCCAATTAGACAACAAAGTAATTCGAACCAATTAACTACGACATTTTCTTTTGAAGGGGAGGGCGTTACTATTTGTGCTCAATTTTCTATTGGATAATGTCCACTTCATGTCAATGTGAGTAAATACCAATGGGGACAAAGACTTCTGGGAAAATACTTTATCGTCGTTTACAGTCATTTTTATTTCAAGTTTATTTTTCCGCCGACGAATCTGCACTAGTGACAAAAAAGCATTCGGGAGCTTATTTACGTTAAACTGATAGCAGCTTTTTTTTTCTTTTCTTTTTTTCAAATTTATCATTTGCATTTTAATATACTTAAAATATTTTCTTTTTCTTGGATAGAGGATATTTGAAATCGATCGCCAACAGAGGAACTTTTCTACTTTATTTTATTTTAGAGGTTTTTTTTTCTTCTGCTTGGAAGATACTTCGAAAGTAAAACTGTACTTTGAAAAAAAAATAAAAATTGAAAAAGTAGAAGGTACTTGTTTTGATATAAACTTCAAAAGCCAATATAAACTCGAGCTTTTAAAAGTACAAAAAAGAAGTAATTGACGCACAATTTATGACAAAGAAGTAATAAAAAACTCAATAAATTCAAGGCAAGAATTCTCTGATGAAAATTAACTGAAAAATTAATTATATATGTCTAAAAAGGATTTTATTATTTTTATTAGAGTATAACATTTGTACAGTTTTATTTTCCGGAAATAAATGAATACTTTTTCAAGAGATTTTTTCTATTTTAACATTTATTTTCTACCTTTTACAATCGAAATAATAATATTAGTAGGAAAAAAATTGCAGTATTACAAGTAGGATACGGTTTATGTTTATATATAAAACATAGTTTTATTTATAGTAAATATATTTACTTGGGGGAGGGTAGATATTTATGGCAAGGGCAAAGGGAGGTTGAGTAAATTATGAAAATATTACTGATCGCGATTTTGAAAACAGGTGTTCCCCGGAAATTCAACCAATGATTTAATAACTAATTTCACAAGCATTTCGCTTAAGTCTGTGTAATTTTTATTAAAAAAAATCAAATGTAAGTTTATTTTTCCAAGTTAAATGTTTGCGCAGGGCGAAGTTTTCCATCCCGGCTTAGTCCGATGTGAAGGTGAAATATTTAACTCGTACCGACAGGTCAATTTTTTAAAAAAGTTCATGGTTCCAAGAATCCGTAGAAACATAAAAATAAAATCTAGATAATTTTAAATCTGGTATCATCGGACCCGGATCATTCTACACCTCTTTCTTTTAAAAAGCCACATTTTCTCAACGACACCTTACATTACAATTCTTATATATATATATATATATATATATATATATATAACGATATTTATGTTCAAGGTATTACATACATCTATCTATGTATACAGGGTGTTTGAAAATTACATGTCAGTAAAGGAAAGGCAATTTGAGAAAGTCGTAGTAAGCAGATTTCGTATAGGAATCTGAGTGCGGAAATGCAGCGTTCAGGCGGTGAAAGGTGCTTTTATGTTCAGTGGAAAAAAGCATTTCGCTGGCTTGATTCGTCGTTCTCTGCTGCATTCCTGCACAAAATTTGCTTAGTAAGGTCCCCTGTATTTACTTTTAAATTTTCGACACATAATTTTGAACCCGCCCCCCTCTCCCTCTCTCTACATACATATATAGATATAGATAGATATAAATGTGTTTGTCCGGATTGACTTATAATCAAAACACGGTTCAAGCTACTGAGCTTTGAACATGAAAATTGGGGGGGGGGGATACTTCTTATGACATAAGAAAGGATTTTTTTAAAATCCTCTCATCTCCCCCCTAACGGAGTTAAAGAGAGGTCAAAAATTTTAGTCGATTTTACAAAATTGCACTTTAGAGGATAAAAAGGGGGGGGGGGTGCGAAAATTTTAGAATACTTGGCATATCTCAGCAGCCGTTTTAGATAGGCGCATGAAATTACAGAAAATAAATCTACTAAACAAATAATTAAACAAGTATACCAGTGGTGCTAGAAGTCACCCCTTATAAGGGGTTCAAAAGGGGAGAATAAAAATTTTAGAACATTTGGCACATCTCAGCACACTTTGTAGGTAGGAACATGGAATTCCAGAAAATAAATCTGATAAATAAAAAAATAAAATAAAATAAAATAAACACATATTTCAGCAAATTTAGAAATTCTACTTCTAAAAAGTTTGAAGGGGGGGGGGTGATAGTTTTGAAACATTTGACCAAATCTCTGCAGCTATTTTAGGTAAGGAGCATGAAAATGCAGAAAATAAATCTAATAAAAAATAGATAAACACAGATACTTGAGCGATTTTACATTACCTCTATCTCTTCTTAAGTGAGTTAAAAGGGAGATCGAAAATTTTATAACATTTGGGATATTTTAGCAGCCGTTTTAGATAAACGCGTGAAATTACAGAAAATAAATCCTAATGAAAAAAAAAAAAAAAAAAAAAAAAAACTAGCCTTAAAAGGAATGACTCCTGGAATAATGCGCATGTGTAAGATTTCGAAATAACGAATCAGGGTGGACCACTCCTTCATGAGTCGGAGGGCTCCGTCTATGCATCGCGAAGCGATTCCAACCGGGATTGCAAAGCAATACCGAGCGGAATCGCGAAGCGATGACGCGGGGGGTTGGCGAGCGTAGCGAGCAGGAGGGCGGAGCCCCTCTATAGTTTACAACAACTGTAACTGCTCATTCCAATTGTGCATGTTTGGGGCGCTGTACTCTACTTTGCCCCTCCGAAGGGGAACTTTTTAAATTTTTATCCACAGCACTCGTGCTGCATATCTTTAGAAAGGTCTGAAACTGCCTTTTCCTATTATGGATGTCTTGTGTGTCTCCCCTTCGCTCTGCCCCCCAGGGGGGCACAATTTTAATTTCTGTACCGCACATGTCCTGTGACACATCATTTGAAAGGTCTGCAACTGCTTATTCATATTATGGATGTCTTGTGTGCTTTACAACACCAGTCGTGTGACACATCATTTCAAAGGTCTGCAACTGCTTATTCATATTATGGATGTCTTGTTTGTCACCCCCCATTCTGCCCCCCAGGGGGGGAACATTTTAGTTTTCTTTACAACACCAGTCGTGTGACACATCATTTGAAACATCTGTAACTGCTTATTCATATTATGGATGTCTTGTGTGTCACTCCCCCCTCTGCCCCCAGGGAGGGGCTTATTTTTAATTTCTTTACAACACCAGTCGTGTGACACATCATTTGAGAGGTCTGCAACTGCTTGTTCATATTATGGATGTCTTGTGTGTCACCCCCAATCTGCCCCCAGGGAGGGGCTTATTTTTAATTTCTTTACAACACCAGTCGTGTGACACATCATTTGAGAGGTCTGCAACTGCTTGTTCATATTATGGATGTCTTGTGTGTCACCCCCAATCTGTCCCCCCAGGGGGGGCACATTTTTAATTTCTTTACATCACCTGTCGTGTGACACATCATCTGAATGTTCTGCAATTGCTTATTCATATTATGAATGTCTTGTGTGTCAACCCCCCCATCCTGACCCCAGGAGGTGGCACATTTTCAAATTCTTTACAACACCAGTCGTGTGACACATCATTTGAAAGGTCTGCAACTGCTTATTCATACCATACGGTATTGGGTGAAGCAAGCAGGGGTAGCCTACACCTTGGAATCTCGAAGCGATACCAAACGGAATCGTGAAGCGATTACGCAGGGGGGGGGGGGGGTTGACGAGCGTAGCGAGCAGTGGGGCGGAGCTCCCCTAGACTACTAAAAAATAATTAAAGCGATTTTTAAAATTCCCGCATTTCCACGTTTCCAATGCTTTTTTAAATCAAACCCGCTTTATACGGAAGGGTGATATGCGGCTGTCGTACCTGCTTTCATTTTGCACCCATTTCCATACGCAAACATAAAATCTATCCCCCCCCCCTAAAGAATCCAGAAACTGCACAACTTTTCGTTCTGACTTTTGATTGGCTAATTGGTGAAATTGAGCAGGAACTTCCGGTGTAAACACAAACAAAAGGAGTTATGTTACGTTTGGCGTGCTTAAATCTTATTTTTTTTTCTTTTTTGCTTCAGTTTTCACTTTGTTCTTGTTATTACAAACTTTTATCGAATTGGAAACAAATGCTAATTTAACATTGTAATGCGAAATGGTTAAAACAAAAATAATAAAGTAAGAAGTTTTTAAGAAGACTTTTAATTTTATGGGAAAAGGGAATGTGGAGTTTCGGAAGAGGGGACTTTAGATGAAATTTTAATGAAATGAATGTAAATTCTTAATGAAATTTATGATTAATTATTTATTTTTGTTATAAAGAAAAAATAAAACAGAAAAGTATATAATAATAATAAATTGTTGAATTTAATTACTGTGTGTTTGTATTGGGGAGAGGGGGGGGGGGGGAATCAAGTGATGAAGTAAAAATTCGGAAGAAGAGCAGGGAAGAATTGGTTTAATGATTTTTTTTTTCTTTTAACTCAGAAAAATTCCTAATCTGATTAATAAATAATACAAAAATAAAATAGGACTTTTTGCAGATTTCGCATAAAAATAAATAATTTTAAGAACAAAAAATTACTTTAAAAAATATTAAGGTCTTTCACACCCATACAAATCCTGTAGTAAATTGTAAAACATTTTAGTAATTTTTATTTTTTGTTTTATTTGCAAGTATATTTTTTCTTTCTGAATTCCCAACTTGGAAAATAAAAATTTTGATCAGTTTATTCTTTGCTTACAACTGTGATTGATGTGATGATTGTGAATTATCATTTTTTTATATTTTGTTATTATTAATGTGGAATACCTATATAATATAATTTATTGTTATAGAAATTGGAAGGTAGGTGGATGTAAGAGCAATGGACAGCCTTCACTGTTTTTGATTTATAAAAAATAATAATAATAATAATCAATGTAAAATTAGCTTTTACTTTTTTTCATAATTCCCTCTTGCATGTTTTGTAATATTGGTTATTATTGACATTTTTAATGAAACCAATCATGAAACAAAAAATCATGTTTCAAAGTTTCACTGTTTTTCTGTAATAATCTGAACGAACACGCTAAGAGCTGATTTCTCTTAATAAATATATACATTCTTTATTTTCATGCAAAATTTGTATATTTTTGCTTTGCTAGCAATAGAAAATTTTGAATTTTCATAGTAATGGTCATTTACAAAATTTCATTTTTTATTTTATTATTATTATTATTATTATTATTATTATTATTATTAAGATTTTAAGACTCGTGTTCATTACGTTCATCGTGTTCATCAGGAATATTCAAATGGTCAATTTTCAGTAATGGACATCCTGAAGATTCGTTTACATTGAACTTACTGTAAACTCCTAAAAATGTAACTTTAGTAATGTTCATAGTGCATAAAATATTTTGACTTTTAACTGAAAACCCAAGTAATCAAATTTAATTTTTAAATTGCATTTACCAGAATGTAATAACACTGAAATTTTTACAAACAACTGCTTTAATTGGTTTCGTATAATTAATAAAATTTTCAGTAATTTTTTTTTTTAATTTTGCCTTGCGTATTTTATAATCTAGTAATCATTAAACCAAATCAGAAACCAGAATATTCATTAAGGCTCTATTACACACACTCTTTGCGTGGAGATCCCGATTGTATTTTTCTCATGTCGTAAAAATTTCCTTGTGCTATCTTGTCCCTGTATATTGACGACAACTTATAAACATCCTTTCATCTCAATCACACAAGCGAGAAGTATGTTGTTGAATAAATAATTAAATAAGTATTCGTTTTTAAAAGCTGCTGTACACTGCCTAATGCATTTGTACTCAACCCTAGGTTAGTTTGACTGGGTTTTCATTTAAAAATATAAAACCATACGAATTGGAGAATGTGCGATACAGAAAGCAATGAACCTTCAGACATTAATTTTGTTTTAAAAGATTTTCTTCTAAAAATATAAACCAACATGCATTTTAGTTATTTTTAATGTTATTATCACGGTACCGAGCTGTGCAGTGTTAGTATACAGTTATAGTACCTTGATATATGACTAGTTCGGATATATAGTCCCATTTTCACACATTCCAAATAAATAATAAGTTGTTAATTGCATTATTATGCCGCCATACATAAATATTCATTGTATAATGAATATCTCTTTTCTAATGACTATCTTTGAGAAAATCGGAATATGTATGTAATGTAGTGATGGTTGATATCGATTTTATCGCCATTAGGACAACTCAACTTTATCAATACAGTAAACAAATCGATTTTATGTTCAACTCAATTTTATGATACTATATACACACTATATGGCCAAAAATGACCGTCCACTTGCGATTTTTGACATTTTGTAAAATATCTAGAAAAATACTAGAGGAATTACTCTGAAACAATAAGTGTATAAACATAAAAGTACATTACATATATTTTCGTGAAGATTTTTTCTCGAAACTCCATAGGGGACAGTCAACAAATTGAAAAAAAACAAATACCTTTTGGATAACTCTGTCAAAACTAATGTAAGCAAAAGCGCTCAAACTCTACATTATAATTAAGTGGTTTAAATTAAATAAACATGCATACTCGTAGAAATATTAAGGTTTTTATAAAAACATTCCCCATTTTTTCTTCAAGTTTTTTTTTGCTTATAATTTGCAGAGTTCTTACTAATATAACAATGTTCTTTTTCGAAAACATGACAAAAAACATTGTACATTGTACCCTCTAATCAGAATTACAAAATAATAAAAATAGTTTGAAAAATGAGCAGTTTTACTAAATATGTTTTCATTGCGCATGCGTCAGCGTTATCAAAATTTCATTTTCATACTCCTTACAGAATAGCAATGTGCAGCATATAGTCCACACGCGAGAAGGAAATGAATTCGCAAAATATAAAAACCCTATTTTTCCTATTGTTGTAAGCTGAAAAGTACCCAAATATTAATATTCTAGATGATGCCAGTCGATTTTAAAGGGCAAACCGGGCAAACCCGATTTGAGGCCAAACTAGTTTGCCTCACATGACAAACATATTAAGACTTATATGCATTTACGAAATGCTCTACAATATACATTTTGTAAAATATACTTTGGAAAAAAAAAAAAAAAAAAAAAAAAAACAGCTAATGTTTTATTTACATGCCCACACGAAACAATTCCATTACGAAACGGTAAAGGGGTAGGGGAATTGTGTGCGACATATTTTAATTATATTAAATTATTTTATGAATAACAAAATTTATATACGTCGTTGAGGCTTAATATCAGTTATACGATATAGTGATGCATAATACGAAGTGCATAGCATTTACAGGTACACACAAAATATTTCAAATGACATATTCCTTCCGAAGCACATGTATCTGACGATAGCTGATGGATGGATGAAATGCATTTTAGTTATGATATGCTTTTTTTTAAGTTTCACTAAATCTATGCATATTATATGGCGTGTATAAATACTATAGTTGATATACACTTCCAGCAATTATTGCTCAAATACAATAGATTTGTTTTGTGTGTCTTTGTAATTAAATGACAAATGATATAAATGCTCTATTCTATCGTAATCATCTTTTAGTAAAATTCAACGATTTATATCAGTTTCAATCCATTATAAATAGCGTAATGTCAATAAAATACTCTGCAAACAATTTTTCCTCATGAACCATAATGCTATGAAATATATTCTTTTGAGTGTCCTTGTAAATAAACTATTAATGTATATGCACCTCATATACAAAACCAAACATGCTATGGTAAGTATCATTGACTGATTTTAATTGCATGAAAAGCTGAATATAAGGTACCCTGGGGTAATAACGCCACGTTAAGGTTCTAGCAATTTTCATGGCTCAGTTTTAGTTTGTATTTTTCAAACAAATATGTGATTTGATACAGCAACTCATTGACTATCTATATAAAAAAAATAATTTAACAGATATGAATACATAAAATGTAATGGCGTGATTTCTTGACCAATGCTATTTGGCATTATTACCCACCTATATGGGTAATAACGCCATGCAAACAAAACTATGAAATAAGTTGGAATAATTGCATGTAGATTGCCCAGTTCTAAAAATACAAACTCTCAGCTCTAGAAATTGACAAATTGCATCCTAAGCTATTGAAAATGCTCATTTTTTTGTGAAAGTGTAAGAAAAATAAAGGCGTGGTGTGGGGAGGGGGGGATGAGGCAAAAGAATATCAGACCGTGAGCTTCTTTTTGCTTAAAAAGGACCGCTTAAATAGAATTATTCGAAACATTGCACAGTTTTAACTGTGTTTATTTGAATCAATATTTAGGATGTAGCTCGGCCACTGTAGGGAATCAACCGGGTTAAAAATTGCAAGGATTGGCGTTATTACCCCGTTATATTTATTGCGCTGAACATTTTAAATTACAAATGATCTCGAGAAGATATCCAAAATCTTCAACAACATTTTGAAAGGCCATGAAATGTACGACAAATTTATGTAATTAACAAAGTATTTCCGGATAAAAAAAATAGTCTTCACATCACAAAACGTATCTCGCAAGTTTTAGATCAAGCGTTAATTTTAGCTGCTTGTAAAAACAATAAAACTTAAAAATGAAACAAATTAACTTGAAGCTGTTTTTTGCGATTTATATGACTCAAAAAACTTCTCCGCAAAACACATGAGTATCATTTACCAGATTATTTCATAATTATGCAAAATATTAGCACTTGGCGTTATTACCCCAGAGTACCTTATTTACGTGAGTTAGAGTGTGGAAACGGACAGACAACCAGAATCAATAAATATTTTTCAAACTTATTGGACAGTGTTACTTAACAATAAAGACATTTATTTTCCGACTGCTGCACACTACAAATATCTTGCAATATATAGCATTTGCCATGAATAGATTACAACAATTTAAGCTCCTTTGATGCTTATACACAAAGTGTCCACTTTCAATAGTGGCCAATGTCTAATTCCTAAACCGTTAGTCATAGGCATGTAGTTCCAATAACAAAAATGGGGTAAAGTGCAATTTGAATCAATAAAAACATTTCATAAAAAAAACACGAAATTTAAACTTTCACACGGTCTTCCGCTGCTATAAAATATATTCAGTAAAATTTTTATATTATACCGACAAGTAAGAGAAAAAAAAAATAAAGGTTTGGTTATTTAATGATTAAAATTGCCCGAGTGATAGTTGTTTAAAGTTGGAACATATTTTTTACTGCTAATTAGAGATCATTCACAAATTTAATAGAAATATAATTTCATCATATATATTAAAAATGGTTGAGAGTAAAATTAACATTGCAATGTAAGTCTGAAATCTTTAACCGTTATAACAAAATACATAATTTATAATAAACATACAACGGGAAAAAACGGAATTTTTGTTAAATAAAATAATGAAGATTAACTGTTTACAAAATGATACATATTTTGAAATATTATTAGATAACACTGGTTTGCAAAAGTAGGGTTACATCATATTTTTTAACTTTTGATAATTGAATTTTATGCATTTTGTGCCGCTGAATCCGATAAATGAAGAAGAATAAAATATAAAAGATAATGAAAAAGTATTTTGCAAATCATAAATTTTAAAGTTTAAAAAAAAAAAAAAAAAGAAAAAATAACGAAAATTTCGTTTTATAAAATAGATGTGTTTTTAACCTTTGATAATTACTTTTTATGCATTTTTTACCGTTGAAACTAAATACCTTCATTTATAACTATCGAGTCTCAATTTTCAGCAAATTGTAAATTTCAAGTTAAAAAGTTAAAATTTAAAATTGAACCTCTTCTCCCACATCATCTAAACCTTCAGATGTTAGCTGTAAGAAATTTATAAGGAAAGGATCCGAGGCTTGTGTCATGGAATCTACCAAACCTTTATGCATTGCTAGAGTATAGTCAATACATAAAGATGTCACAGTCACAATGATAAAGTTTAATATTCAGGGGGAAGGGGCTTAAAAATGATCCCCAAAGTTCACACATTATTGAAGCTTTAGTATTTAATCAGATAAATTCTACTCCTTTGCAAGCCCGAGCGTCTGGATTGTACAGTTGGCAGTTCGCCAGACATTTATTTTTCCTTTGAAGAATCTAGAGACAGTACCCTCACAGAATGCACAGCACATAGGTTTCATTTAGGATTCTTCCGAGGGGCGAAAACCGGTTTTCTCGAGATACAAAAGTAACGTTACTTAGAAAGTTACTGTATGAGCGCTCGCTTCTACAGTTGTGGTGTGCAGTCTATGCGATGCCAACGAGATGGATCCTTTTCGTTGGATCTGAATACTTTAAAATGTTTGTTTAAAAGGCAGCAAATATGTTGAAAATGCATTACATATTAACAAAAATTGAATAAAATATTTTCAGAATATAGATTTTTGAATTTCGAAAACATTTCATAATTTTTTTAATAGTATCAGCAAATTTGCGTTATTATTACTTCAAAATTAAAATTTTATTTCTTTATCTTTTCATTTGTTCAGTTTGTATTGCTATGTAGTTAAGGACTTTTTTAAATGTGTTTAAAAAATGAAAAATAAAAACTATTACTTACTACTATCATAGTACAAAATACGTAAATTACAAAAATAAGAGATAGCAAAAATTTAGATCGTTTTTCAATTTAAAATATTGACTTATGAATTATAAATTTAAAAAAAGGGTAATTTTAAACTATGGAAATAGACACACAATATACAGATTTCCTGATATTTACAGGATTAATATGATAATGCTTGAAAATAGCTTGAAAATAGCTTGAAAATAATGAAAACATAATATCAGTAGCATATCATAAGCGTCATAACATTAATTTATGTTAAAAAATATTGTAAATAAAATAAATAATGTTATTATTATCAGGCATCTTGAAATATAATTCTGTTTTTTTTGTCGCTGTCGTGTCTTGAAAATTAGATTAAATGTGAAAATTAATACCCCCCCCCCTTTTTTAGGTGCGTTCGTAATTATATAATACGTAGCACCTATAGTGGTCGTTCAGTCCGTCCGTCTGTCCGTCCGTCTGTCCGTCCGCATATAACAACACAAAAACCACCAACCGAATCGTTTGAAATTTAAAATACATAACTATTACATAATTTTGTCGAGTCATTTCAAATTTTATGAAACTCGGATGCATAGATCAATTACAGGGGCAATCAAAAGTATTCCATTACATTACGGTCAATGGGGAAAAAAGTTTCAAATGCATTTTAATCGTTTGAAATTTAAAATACGCAATTATTACATAATTCTGTCGAGTTATTTCAAATATTTTGATAATCGTGTGCATAGATCAATTACAGGGGCAATCAAAAGTATTCAATTACATTATGGTCAATTAGGAAAAAGTTTCAAATATATTCTATACGTTTGAAATTTAAAATACATAATTATTACATAATTTTGTCGAGTTATTTCAAATTTTATGAAAATCGGATGCAAAGATCAATTACAGGGACAATCAAAAGTATTCCGTTACATTACGGTCAATGGGAAAAAATGTTTCAAATGCATTTTAATCGTGTTACACTCACGCGAACTTAACAAAATTTGTATGCAACTATAAAGTACATATTATAATATACATCATACATAATTTGTTTTGCAAAGAACATTTGTTATTGATTTACAAGGCCACACAAAAGTATTCCATTACATAATGGTATAGGGAGAACATTGTTTGATGAGCGTTTTAATTGTAATTCACTATTTACAATTTTATGAAATTGATATATGAAAGTAATATTTTTAAAACTTCGTTATCGTACGAACGCACCTAATTTGCTACGCTTCACGTGCAACTTCCAACTTGTTTTTTCTTTTTTCTTGAAAAATAAATTTATTTTTATGGTGAAATGTGGAAAGTTATTTGAATTCTTAGTACTTAAATAATTACACCAGCTACTTTTATGCAGTTACGAGTGATAATGATTTTGGGGACGGATCAGAAATTTGCGATTATGGATTTAATAAATAATGACCTTTTCTGTAAACATTTTCGAGGGAGGAGGGGGTGTATTTTCTTATATTTATTTTAAGTTTAACTAAATATTTATTTGTAAATGCATGTTATCTAATGCTTTCAATCAATCAAACTAGCTGTGTATTTTGAAATTAAGGTGTTTTTTTAATTAAAAAACGTAATTTTTTGACATAAGTTGTAATTTATTTTTTGTTCGGAAATGCATGAAACAAGCAGGTGTTATTGTTCAGAAACTACCTAATCGCACGCATTTTCTTGTTTTTTTTTGCAAACGCAATATATCCTTCAGAAAATAGTGTCAAAGTGGGCGTTTTGAACCGAATTTCTGCACGAAAGAAGAATAGCCACTCAACAGGTGTGAAAAACGTGTTTGTCGCGTGATCAAAAATGCATATAATTCAGTATGTAATTTATTGATCAAAAAAGTTAAATTCGATTCGATTCCAAACCGCTTCCATAGTTAGGTATTCCAATATGAAACTTTCCGTTGAAAAATGAATTTGTAAATTTGTCAAAATTTTTTGCACCTACAATCTTAAAAAAAAAAAAAAAAAAAAAAAAAAAAAAAAAAAAAAAAAATGGAAAATTACAAAAAAATTTCTAGTAAAATTATATGTCAAGAACTTTTTATGCAATGACAACAATAAAAATTCATGTAACAGATTTTGAATTAAAAAAATTTAAAGTTATTTAGAAATTTTTGGGAAAATCGGATTATCAGAACTTTTTAAGTAACGGTAACCAGGATTACAGATAAAATTTTTGTAAAATTACCAAAATTTTTGTAGATTCTTTTGTAAAGTTACAGATGTCTCTAGTTTTGCTTACAAGTTTAGTAGATTGACATCATTTTCTCGTACAGCGTACATATAAATTTTTGAAAGCATAACAAATTTCGGTAAATTTAGATTACTAAAGTTACACTTTTTGTTTTTTTTAATACAGTGTATTGAGAAGCGCAGTTTAGAACAGCCTTAAAATAACCTGTAAAATAAAGATTCATCAGAATACATGTATATGGTATCACTTAAAGAATGGGATATGAATGAAAACTGTTCCATAAAAAAACTTTAATAATAACTATAATGAAGTTTTTCATTCACATATCTGTGATGGTATCATGAAATATCGCATTTAAAGTTCATATTAATCTACAGTTATAACAATTTATTGGAATTTAATGAAATTTTCCTCACATAAAGCTTAGTTAAGCTTAATAAAGTTAAAGTATTGCTAATCTGAAGAAAAATGTTTCGTTCAATTTATAATGAATAAAAGTAAATAGAAGAATAAAAAAAATACACTTACATAGTAAATAAATTTATGTCTTACTAAATCAATCAATGAATGCAATAAAAACAAGTTGGAAATTGTTCGTGAAGCATAACAAATGCGGTATTTCGTACGATAACGAAGTTTTAAGAATATTCAGATCTTGCTGTTATAATGGACAACACTTCGGAAACAGTATAGTGGTCGAAATCTTTTTTGTGTTCCTGTAAGTATGCAGGAAGTAACTTGTATTACACCTCAGCAACGTGTATCATAAAATGTGAAATAATTCAATATAATTAACACACACCCCAAACAAAGTTTCCACGAATAGAATTATGTAGTAGAACACTTTTGTGTTAACCTGTAATTTAAAAATAAATATTCTTTGCATCACAGATTGTACAGAATGTATATTTTAATATATATATATATTATAAATTCATGTCAATTCTATTATATTCGGAAGAGTTTAACATCATTAAAATGTACTTGAAACTGTTTTTTCCTATTGATCCCAATGTAATGGAGTACTTTTGATTGTCCCTCTAATTAAACTATGCATCCGATTTTCATAAAATTTAAAATGACTCGACAAAATTAAGATAAAATTATATAATTTAAATATCGTGCGATTTTGTTGGGCAGTTTTTTTTGTTTTGTTATAAGCGGACGAACGGACAGACGGACTGACAACTGAACGAAGAATATAGGTGCTAGCAATTTATATAATTACGGACCCATTTAAAATTAATCAGATCTTGATGTAATAGTACACAGTATTCCGGATACAGCATAGTGACCAAAATCTTCTGTGCGTCCCTGTAAATACTATCTGCTTTCTTTTATACAGGAAATAACAGGATATAGTATTCCTCAGCAACGCAAAAATAAAATTTTAAATAGTTAATTACAGGGTCAATCCATTTCAAGTGGTCCAGCACTGGTCGCTCGACCATTTTTGAAAAATCTGAAATTTTTTGTACAACCCTAACATGATGGAAGTTCGAAATGACCGCTATTTTAATTTTACTATTTTTTGTTTGTGCATGGCGGCCATTTTTGTTTCATCGTGTGCAGCGATTTTCTCAGATACTAGGATACACAAAATTGTAAATATCTCGTCTTTTATTTTCCCAATTGAAATGGGGTTTGCAGCATTTTGTTCAGAATAAAATAGGCTAAATGAATGGTGGTAGGAAAATTTTTTAAAATAAAATTTTACAGGTGGAATTTTAGCACAAAATTTAAGATTTCCCCCAAAATCTGACCGTTTGCAAGAGGAAATTTTTCATGCAAGGAAAATTGTCACACTTACACAATTTTTTCTACAAATAGGTCAAAAGTGCATGTACGCATACACCAAGTCCCAGATCTGGGAGTTGATTTCTCTTTGTAAAAAAAATTCCGAAATTCGTCAAAAATTCCAAAAATCGCACTTTTTAGGCTTTGATATCGCTGGTGGGGCACAATTTAAAAATCTGAAATTCTGGCCTTTAATAGTATTGTGTAGTAATGTTATGTACAAAAAATTTCAAGAAGGAGATTTGACTACAAGCGGAGATATGACATGGACAATATTTGAAAACAATACTGCCAAACTATTGTAACCTACTATGTAATTGTTCAACAAGACTGTCAACCTTACACAATTTTTTCTACAAATAGGTCAAAAGTGCCTGTACTCATACACCAAGTCCCAGATCTGGGAGTTGATTTCTCTTTGCGAAAAAAATTCCGAAATTCGTCAAAAATTTCAAAAATCGCACTTTTTAGGCGTTGATATCTTTAGTGGAGCACGAGATAAAAATCTGAAATTCTGACCTTTGATAGTATTCTGTAGTAGTGTTATGTACAAAAAATTTCAAGAAGGAGATTTGACTATAAGCTGAGATACGGTGATTAAAAAATGTTAAGAAATGCTATTATGAGTACATTAGGAGAAATGAGATTAGTCTCATTTATTACAATATTTACACAGAAAATATCGTTTGTTGAAAACAGTTTAATATTAAATATTTAATTTACAACTATACCAATATTAATAAATGTTCAATTTACTATTAATAATAAATGTTTAATTTACAAAGATACTATATATGCTCAACAAAGAGCTTAACACTATTTACGAGAGATGTTATGAGTTAGACCAGTTACTCTTGTCAGTCCATCAAGCTGTTATTTCTCAAAATTTTATTTGAAGCCATCAAAGTCTTGTCATCCCTTGTTAACTTGAATGAAATTCTCTGGGCTTAATAATTGAAACCATGTCAATTCGATCAGTTGCAATCCATTGTCTGAAATTTACTTTTCCTGAAATGTGCATCGAGTAAAATTGTTTCAATAGGTTTCTAGTAGGTTTGTTCCTCTGGACAAATAGTGTATTGGCTTAGCATACATTCTGAATTGTTTAAATCACACAGACGCATTTGAAGAAGATATTTGTAATTAACATTTAACTTTGATTTAACTTTGTACCATAAATAATTAATTTAAAATTTTGGAGTTATGAACAATTACATAGTAGGTTACAATAGTTTGGCAGTATTGTTTTCACAAGTTGTCCATGTCATATCTCAGCTTGTAGTCAAATCTCCTTCTTGAAATTTTTTGTGCATAACACTATTACACAATACTATCAAAGGCCAGAATTTCAGATTTTTATCTCGTGCTCCACCAGAGATATCAAAGCCTAAAAAGTGCGATTTTTGAAATTTTTGACGAATTTCGGAATTTTTTTCGCAAAGAGAAATCAACTCCGAGATCTGGGACATGGTGTATGAATACACGCACTTTTGACCTATTTGTAGAAAAAATTGTGTAAGGTTGACAGTCTTGTGGAACAATTACATAGTAGGTTACAATAGTTTGACAATATTGTTTTCACATATTGTCCATGTCATATCTCAGCTTGTAGGTAAATCTCCTTCTTGAAATTTTTTGCACATAGCACTACTACACAATACTATCAAAGGCCATAATTTCAAATTTTTATCTCGTGCCCCACCAGAGATATCAAAGCCTAAAAAATGCGATTTTTGAAATTTTTGACGAATTTCGGAATTTTTTTCGCAATGAGACATCTACTCCCAGATCTGGGACTTGGTGTATGAGTACACGCACTTTTGACCTATTTGTAGAAAAAATTGTGTAAGGTTGACAGTTTTCCTTGCATGAAAAATTTCCTCTTGCAAATGGATAGATTTTGGAAAAGTTCTTAAATTTTGTGCTAAAATTTCACTTGTAAAAATTTATTTTAAAAAATTATTCTACCACCGTACATTTAGCCTATTTTATTCTGAACAAAATGCTGCAAACCCCATTTCAATTGGGAAAATAAAAGACGAGATATTTACAATTTTGTGTATCCTAGTATCTGAGAAAATCGCTGAACACGATGAAACAAAGATGGCCGCCATGCACAAACAAAAAATAATAAAATTAAAATAACGGTCATTTTGAACTTCCGTCATGTTAGGGTTGTTGTACAAAAAATTTCAAATTTTTTAAAAATGGTCGAGCGACCAAAAAAATATTTTCTGGACCACTTGAAATGGATTGACCCTACAATTAAAACGCACACCAAACAATGTTCTTTCTATACCATAATGTAATGGAATAGTTTTGTGTGGCCTTTTAAATTAATAATAAATGTTCTTTATACCACAGATTGTGCAAAATGTATATTATAATATGTATTTCATAGATGCATATCAATTTTATTATGTTCGAATGAGTGTAACACCATTGAAAATACATTTGAAATTTTTTCCTCATTGACCGTAATGTAACTGAATACTTTTGGTTGTCCCTGTAATTGATCTATGCATCCGATTTTCATAAAATTTTAAATTATTATGTAATATTTATATATTTTAAATTTCAAATGATTCGGTTAGGCAATTTTTGTGCTTTTATATGCGGACGGATGGACGGACTGACTGAACGACAACTATATGTGCTACGAATTTACATAATTACAAACGCACCTAAAAATGGGTTGAAGTCAGACTATTATAATAGCAGAGGTTCATTTCGATGTGCCTCTACTTCTATCCTCATTCTGACCTTGTAAAAATTAAAAGAGCCTGATGGAATAAATACAGATAATTTTTAAATTTTGAAGTCTCAAACATTTAAAAACTGAAAAGACTGTTCATACTATATATAAACATGATAATACAGGATGGAGAAGCCGTACTACTCACGTTAAGGATGCAAATGAGTATAGTTCCAAAACAAGTTGATTTTACTATCATATTGGTTATGGAAAATCTTGATTTGAATTACTTAAACATGTTTTGTGCATGTTCTTAAAATAAATTTACACTGTCTATTAAATTATTATGAATATGTATATAAATTTATCATGTAAATAATTTCATCACGTCACATAGTTTTCTTTTATTTATTAACAATACAGGCTACACATACTAACTATATATTACAGCCTTACATTTTCAAGGCTTAATGCCGTTCGAATGTCATTAAGAAATTTATTCATTAAGATTTTCTTTATAACTTATAAACTCATGTTGAGCGTAAAAGCTTTATGCTCGAAACACAAGCTTGTCGGCATGATGAAGGATTTTGAAACTTTCATAGCATAAAAATTAAAGCTACACAATATTAATAGAGGATTTCATAACACATTAATACTTAAATGACGAAAACGTTAATATTAGATACGAGAGAAAGCAGTATAAGCAGTAAAAATATTTGCGTGGAATACGCACAGATAGGAAACGATTTAGTTCAAACGCATGCGCAATAAAAAGCCAATGGTCGAAAAACGGACGAAAACCGGTAAGATCAATGATCAATGGGTCAGATAAATGATCGAAACCGAGACTTGTGTTTTGTTTATAAATTTTGTGAGGGTGCGATGTAAAAAAAACATTGGTTAGATATGTAAATTGGGTGTATTTTAAATCAACAAACGACGAATTCCAACAACAGTTGTAATTTATCTATCGAAGAATACATATCAAATTGAAAGTGAATTGAATGCATTATCATTTACAGAAACATAGAATTGTGTGTTTGAAAGGAATATGTCTAAAATCGCAGTTATTAGTTCCTATATTTTCCAAAGTTATTAACTACAAAACTGTTATTTAAACTAAAAAAAAAAAAATAATCATCCCGATCGATTCTGATATGTAACAAATGTTTTAATAAATATTGAAATTAACAACACAATTTTCGAAATTACACTACACATTTTATGTCCCTTTATCCTGTCTAATAAAAAAACGAATACAAATATATTTATATGAGTTTTCACAATCCAGAACAATATGATATATACGGTAAATACCGAGAAAAAGACTATGTTTACTGTTTACTTAATTCATTTTATGTTAAATTATTTTCAATGTTTTAACTAATTTTTTAATCAAAGAAAAAAAGACGAATACAGGCATTGTATCTTCAAACCAATGGCGGATCTAAGGGGGGGGGGCGATGGGGCGATCGCCCCCCCCTTGAGCCAAGTAAAGGGTCTGAAAAAGATGCCCGCACGGAAAAAGGATTGGACTTAAACTCGAGACCGGCGCGGCCCGGGTCAAACCGCGCCATTTTTAAGTCACGGGGCTGGGTCATGTCTTTACACTTTTAGAATCGGGGCGGATCGAGTCCTACTTTTTCCTGTAGAGCGGGATCGAGCCACACTTTTCTTTTCAGGGCGGGCCTGGCGTGGATTTCGTTCTTCCTTGAGGTAAACGCTCGGTCTAAGATCGAACCAGATCATAAGGGAGGAGAAGCAATGGCGGATCTAAGGGGGGCGATCGCCCTTTCGCACCCCCCCCCCTTAGATCCGCCATTGGCGGATTCAAGGAAAATGCGCCTTGGCATTTTTCAAGGTGAAAGGGCGATCTCTCCCCCCCCCCCCTCTTCGGCTAATAAAAGTTTCCTAAAAAGACATGCATCCTCGCAGGAAATGAATTGAAGCCTAACTCGAGTCCGGGGCGGGCCGCGCCTTTTAAATTTCGCGAGGCTCGGGCTGGGTCAGGTCTTCTCGCTTTCAGAACCGGACAGTATCGTGATCATTATTTTTCTGCAGATTTGGGTCGGACCCAATGGCGGATCTGAGGGGGCGATCGTCTCCACTTCTTGGGCAATAAACGTTTCCCAAAAATACATGCATCCTTGCAAGAAATGAGTTAGATCCTAACTAGAATTCAGCGTCCCCCCCCCCGGGCCGCGCCTTTTTAAGTTCGCGAGGCTCGGAGTGTGTCTGGTCGTACCGCATTCAGAACTCGGCCGTCATTTATTTAATACTATCATGATCATTATTTTTCTGCTGATTTGTATTGGGTCTGACTTATTTTTCTTCCAGATGGAGTCTGGCCTGGAGTCATTCTTTTTAGATGTCTGCATTAGAGATGACACAGGTTCAGACTTAGCCCGTGTCCGATACGAGATCCTGTTATGTTTTTATGCTGGTCTACTGATTCGGACTCATTTTTTCTGAAATCTGAAAATTTTATTTATCGATGAATAGAAAAATGTAAAAAACATTTTTTCCTCTTAAAAATTAGTGCTTATTCCTTTTCAAATCAATGTCTTGCTATTTTGATAAAAATGAAAAAGAGGCACAATTTCTTTTTTTATTTTAGTATTTGAATGCTATTAAAAAAAACAAAACAAAAAAACAATTAGTCATATCTACATCTGTAGATTTATGTTCAAGCATTGCCGACGACCGCCGATCTGGCGCCTACGAAAAAAGGCGGGAATAATATATTTGTGTTTAGTTCGATTTTTGTTTGTGGCAGAGATAATTTTGCAATTGGATCTTTTATTATTATTATTATTTAGACATGTAACGCGAAAAGAATATTTTCTTTTGATTTTATTTTGCGATTACCGAATAATTTAAATTTCTAGTGTATGCAACGTATACAAGTCGTAATCGCTTTTCATATAGAAATAACTGTAGTAATTATCATTTCTTTTGGGATCTCTGCTGATGCCGTAGCGGTAAGTAAATGTATTTACCATATTCTTGCGATCGAGTAGTGTTTCCTCTGTTTCTAAAAAAGTGTTGAACTTTAAAATTTTTAATTTGAGGATATTTTTTGGGTCATGCTATAACGAAGGCTTGTTATGAAGAATGAAATGGTTATAGTTAAAAATGCGCATTTTTTACAGAAAATTTAAAAATGTTATTCGATTTGACAGATAATAGACAGTATTTTCTACAGGTTCCATGCATTTATTCATGAAACACACTTCATTAACATGTCCATTGTCCATAATATTTTTTTAATAAAACAGAGACAACATATGAGAACCCTTTTATGCGTAAAGTATATTTTTGTTTTACATCAAACTGTTCTTTTGATAATATTAAATTTAATTTTTCGTTTAACAGCCTTTTTTTAACATAAAAAATAGCTTTAAAATTATAATTACTTTTGGAACATTTTTTATATGCATTATGCAATTTTTTCTACTGTATAATTTCATTATCGGGTTTTGCTCTTCATGCCGCAAAATGTTTCTGCCTCAGACGTGACCGGGCTGTGAAATAATAGCCCAAATTTATCTCTTGTCCGCACTGATCAAAATTTCCCTGGTCGGGGTTCGGCTCGGAATGGAACTTAAATTTCGGTCCGTGTCCGACACAGCCTAGACGTATGCATGTGCCCGGGCCTGTCCGAGTCGGCGAAATGGTTCCGAATTTTCAAACGGGCCAGCAAAATTAGAATAATTATTCCAAGAGGCCGGGCCAATAAACAAAATAAACGGGACGAGCGGGCAAAAAAATTAAAGGGCCATATGGGCCAAGCCCATAAAAAAAAAAAAAAAAAAAAAAAAAAAAAAAAAAAAAAATGCGGGCTTACTGTTTTTTTTTTTGTAAAGATTATATGGTTTTAATGAGAATAAGTATAAATGTGCGTCATCAGTCGAAACTAGTTTGGCAACATCAATACAGAAATCTAACTTTTACAGTGTAGAGATCAGCATCGGAGAATTATATTGTGTGTAACCCGGGTTTAATACATATATATATATATATATATTAGCAGGCTCGTACCGGCCCGAGATCAGGCTTGCATTGTTTTTCTACATATAGACGAGCCGGGCTGGAACTAGACTTAATTGTTCTCAAGATGTGTAGGACAGGCAATATGCAGTGCCGTGCGAAAGGGGGGGGGGGCGAAGGATGCGGTCGGCCCAGGCGTGGAAATTTAGGGGGCGCCAAATTTATGCTACCAGTGTAATTTTTGGCCTGTTACAAGAAAAAGTTTGGTCGGAGGGGGGGGGGGGCGCCACATTTTGCTTTGCCCTGAGCGCAGTTTTCTCTTCGCATGTCAAATGATTGCGGATTTTTCTACCTTCTCATGCTGTCGCTTCCAGAAATTCTATTCAAAACGATAATTTTCACAGTATTTTCTTAAACCGCTTATCAAAAAATGGATTAGGCCATAGTTTCTGAATAAAAACACCTGCTAATCCTGCTAGTGTGATCCACAACATAAACATTAGTTAACCCGACCAGCCAGTAGCGTAGTTATGTTTTTTGGCGCCCGGGGCCAGCAAAAAATATTGCGCCCCCACCCCAATATAGATACATAACAACTTCTCTTAATTTGGCGCCCCTAGGCCTCGGCGCCCGGGGCGGACGCCCCCCCTTGCCCCCCCTTAGTTACGCCATTGCGACCAGCAGCAAAATCTAGAAGTCAACCGGACCCAGACCCGACCCACAGCAAAAACTAGAAGTCAACCGGACCCAGACCCGACCCGCAGCAAAAAAAAGCAACATGACCCGCAGTGAAAAAATTAGCCCCGACCCACGCATTAAAGTCGAGTCTCCAAATTTCTAAAATCGCCCCCCCCTTGAGGACTCTCCAGATCCGCCCTTGCTTCAAACAGCGACTAATTTGACCTTAAAAGCCTTCAATCAAAGAAATATGAATGAAAATCCACTTATAAAGAGATTAGCCATTTTTTTAAAATCATAATTCAATTTTTTTAAAGCCGATAAAATTAGTGTGCTTTGAGAATCCTGGGTGTCTGGACGGGTGTTGTTTACAGAACCTTTTAGTACAGTAAAAACATCCCAACGAAGAAGCTTCAAAACGTAAATTATAATAGGAACCATTTAATTTTTAAATATATAGCATAGGTACAGACATAAGTATAAATAAGTGTAAAAAAAACGTGCAGAAGGGGGAACAAAGGGGGTAGTCGCACCGGGCGCGGAAAGTTAGGAGACGCCAAGTTTCTTCTACGGACGTGATTTTTGACCTGCCACAAGAAAATATTGGGAGGAGGGCACTAAATTTCAACTTTGCCCCCGGCGCAATTTTCTCATCACACGCCACTGAGTGTAAAATAACTGTATGTAATTTTAAAATAGATGTATGTAATTGTAAAATAAATATTAATAAATTACAAAAATTCAATCATGTCAAATGTGAAAGAAATACGTTTATAAACTGCATACGATTTTTGTTTTATTTTTTTTCTCTGTATCCATTACTTTCATTGAAATTCTCTCACTCTTTGCAAATACATAAATATATGTTAATGATCCTAGAAAAATGTCCTTATTTATATTTGTCTTACATTTAAATAATCATATATATTAGTTTGAAAATAACTAATCATTATTTTGTAAAAAAAAATCTTGTCGGAGACAGAATTTTTAGACAGCCGTGTGCAAAAGAAATATTAGATGTCTGGCGTGTTGCCAACTGAACAATTCAGGTGCTCGCAAAGGAGTAGGATTTATCTGATTATATACTAAAGCGTCAATAACGGTTGAACACTGAGGATTAAGCTCCCCCCCTCAGAATATTGCAATTTATCCTTGTGATATGCTTATGTAGAGACATTACTCTAACAAGGCTCGCTGGATTATGTGACATAAGTCTTAGACCCTCTCCTTGTTAGTATAACAGTTGAATAAATTACTGAATTAAATGAAATTTTATTTAATAAAAAAAAGTTTTAGATCTATTTCAGAGTATTAAACTTTTACTATTTTTTAACTTTGAAATGTACGACTTACAAAAAAAATTCTTACGTGATGGCTTAACAATGAAAGTCATTTTCAGATTCAATGCTTAAAAAATACACAAAAATAAAGTATCAAAAGTAAAAAAAAACACAGCCACCTCTTCTATTTTATAGCATCTGATTTTTGTTATTTTTAATTATGACAACTTACGAATTACGAAAAATCCTGACATCTTAGTTAAAATTTAAGGTAATTTAGGGTTTCATTCATAAACTTGTCAGATGTTGCAATCCCAAAATTTTCTTTTATCTTATACATGTTAATACTTAATGAAAAATGCAGCATAGCAACACCAACTGTTTGATGGTTTAAACAAAAATCTAATCAGCAACAACTTAAGTCAGCTTATTACTGAATCTGAAGTTTCATAAAAATCCGCGCATTAGTTTTTGAGATAGAGCTATTGGAAAATGTTTTTAAAATATCTGCATAACAGGGCCACATGTTGGGTGATGTACACCAAAAACTAACCAGGATCAATCTTTTTATCAGGTACTAACTCAATCTGAAGTTTGATGGAAATCCGTGCATTAGTTCTTGAGATACATTTATTGCGAAATCGTGAAAAATGCAGCATAGCAACGCCATTTGTAGGGCTATTTACACCAAAAAACTAAACAACACTAATCTATATCAGAGACTAACTGAATCTGAAGTTTTAGAAAATGTCGTGTATTAGTTCTTGAGATAGAGCTATTGAAATAATCAAGAATAATGCACCATGGCAGTGCCTCCTATGAGCGATTTGCACAAAAGCGCAATCAAAGCTATATCATATCAAGTACTAACTAAATATAAAGTTTTATGAAAATTCATGCGCGTGTTCTTAAGATATGGTTGTTGTGGAAATTGTAAATAATGCGGAATAGTAGAGTCGCCTGTTGGACATTATGCATGAACCCAATCTGATCTAATTCATATTAGTGTCTCACAGTATCAAAAGTTTTGTAAAATTCCGTGCATGTTCTTGAGATAGAGCTATTGCGATAATCGCGAATAATGCACCATGGCAGCGCCATCTATCGAGCGATTTGCACTAAAACGTGTAATCAGCACCATGTTATATCAAATACTAAGTATAAAGTTTTATGAAAATCCATGCAGTAGTTCTTGAGATAGGGCTGTAGTGGAGATCTGTATTTTAAAGTATTGCGACCAGGTTCTTTTCAAAAAAATGCATTCGCTAGAGTTGTAGGCTGTGATCAATAAAATAAATGCCTTTTGAGAACTTTGTTTATTTAAGGTAGAGTTATAAAAATTAAATCATTTCTTACTGAAATAATTAGGGATGGTGCCTGTAACCATTTTTCAAGAGACCTTTGTTACATGACTGAGTGCATGAAGCGAGAGAGAGGCAATTGAATTTTCTCATTCAGAATTCACACATTGGCATCCAGAATTGGCGAAAAGGAGCATATGAAAAGTGAATGATATCATAACCATGAAATTTTCTGTTACGCTTTAAACAATTAAGATGATTTTGAATTTAATACAGGGCAACCAGAAATGGGCAGTCCTAAAAAAATACGCCAAAAAGAATTCGCGCCAATTCGTACGTTAGGACTCTGTTTTGGGAGAATTTATGAAAGACACAATAATGTGGCATGCACAAGGAAAGATTATTACCTAACGAATAAGTTAGAATCACAATTAAGCAGAGAGAAAAGCGATTTTACTGACCGCAAGCAAAGCATATCTTTGTTCTTTTTTTATTTGTTTCCAGCAAGGGTGAAATACGCATCTTAATGAATTCTCTTTATCTGACAGCCGTTTATCAGTAATAAAGCAGATGCTAGATGTTTTTCTTTCTTTTCTTTTGAACGGAAAGTTATTGTGGGATCGAAATAAAACATTAAGATAAACTAGATATTTAATTAAAGATTAGCTTTAACTGTAATTTAGAAAAATGTAAAATTTAAGAAAACTATATGTGATTCTACATCACAAGGGCTATTGTGGAAATTGTAAATAATGCATCATAGCAGCACTACCTGTTGAGCCACATACATAAAAAATTAATCAGATCTAGTTTATATCAACTTCTAACAGAAACTAAAGTTTTGTGAAATTCCGTGCTTTAGGATTTTAGATAGAGCATCCACAATATGTTTTTCACACACAGAGAAACAAACTCACAGACAGACATTTTGTAAAAATATGTTTTTCGAGTTCTTTGACCCCTAAACCGTGTTAATCCGTCGAAAACAAGATTTCGAAAATTTCCACGAATCTAATACTTTCTCCTTGTAAAGTTAGAAGAAAGTAAAAATACATAGCAGTTAATAAACAAAAACATCGTCGTCCTGTGTTATCTAACATAATTTTTTTTCTTAAACTTCTTAGCAGTAGTTTACCTGACATTTTTTGTGTTATCCTGAATAACTATAAACGGTAACAACCGAAAATCAAAATAATATTAGATTTTCATCGAATTTACATCAGCATGTAAAATTTAGATTTGATCGGATATTTGAAAATGAATTAAAGTTCGAAAACCAAATTTTGAACTGAAAAAACATACATACGTATAATCGTTGAAGTTAAGAAAAAACTTATAAAACTAACATATTTTTTGTTAAAAGAAATCATGAAAAGAAAATGTCTCAACTTTTTACAAAATAAAACATATGTTAAAATGTAATTATTTTAGACAATCTTAAACTTAATAAAAGTTAATTCAGTCACAATATGTGTACGATTTTTTTTTCAAGGGCATATACACATGAAATAAATTCTTCGATTACTGTAGTAACTGGGTTTGGATTTTTTGCTTTGAGGCCTTCAGCAGTTATGGCTTTCGCCTTGAATGATATATTACATATAGTCAATGACAATACAGAGATATTTTATTATTCAATAAATACTTTCAATGTATTACAAAGGGGCAAAAACACCACCCATCTCTTATCCTGGATTCGAACCTGGAACCTTCGATGTAGCAATAGCTGCCGTTACTGATCACGCCACTAGGGCGACAGTAACTTGGTATATGATCCACAAATCATAGCCTAACTCATTTGTTTTCAACGCAGGAAAGTAGTCATGTATTTTTAGTCATGTATTTTAAGTCATGTATTTTTAAAGCTTCATATAGCTGAATCAATTTAAGTGTTGTAAGAATGGGACCTTTTTTGTCTTACTTATTAGTGTAACAGGAAAAAATAACTAAATATAATGATTTAAAAAAAATAAAAACGGGAGACCATATAAAAATTTAAATTTCGTATTTTTAAAAGAAATGATTTTATTGACTCAAATCAACTCAGTTGAACTTAAAATATTTCTTTACTTCATTCAAATCATTTTTATTTTTGAAACTATATGTCTATGATTAACGGTTTAGGAATTTGCCTTTCATTACCGTTGGATACCTTGTATCTATTGTCTTGTACTATTGTCTCTAGACACACCACTTTTATGCTTATACAAGTGCAATGGCTATTCAAAAACATGCTTCACTACAATTAAAAAAAAAAGATGGTTTCGAAGAGTGACGAGTTTGATGTATTTTAACTTATTGAAGTGCAATTTGCACAATTGTGTTTTACAGATAGAAATGTATCTCAAAATTTTATCGTCGTGTAATACACATCGCCATATGTGACCGGCCATTTGTGATTTCAGACGTTTTGTTAAATATCTGGGCAAAAACTTGAGGAATTATTCTGAAATTCCAGTGTGTGAACAGAATAGTACAGGTCATACATTTCCGTGAAGATTTTTCTTTTCGCGAAATCCCATAGGGCTAGTCAACAAATTGAAGAAGTACGAAGATAACCCTGTCAAAACTAATGCAGCAAAAGCGTTCAAAATGCATATTATGATTAATTTTCACCTTATAATAAACTGTGTTCATTTTTATGAATATAGAATGTATACTCGTAGAGAATTGAGATTTTTATAAATACAGTCCTAAATTTTGTTGAATGTTTTGCTTATAATTTAAAGTTTTCTTAATATAAAAGAAATTTCTTTTGCGAAAATATGACAAAAAACATTATCCATAGATATATATATATAGAGCAACTTTTATAAATGTCTCAAGATTCTGAAAAATATCGTCAATAGAATGAGCTAAAAATCCGTTATTCCCAAAAAGAAATAAAAATATGAGAGGCTGTATCCAAATACTTGTACCCAGTACTTGCAATACTGTATATGCTCTATTGACACTAGTCAATGGATGTATGGACACAACCCCTCATCTTTTTGCTTTATTTTGGGAACAACGGATTCTTAGCTTATTCTATCGACGATAATTTTCAGCCTATGTTTTTGAGATTTTCACATTTGTTGCTCAATACATTTAGACACTATGCAAATTATATTTTGTTTGCATTCGCGCATGACCAGTCAAATATTATTCAACATGTAAACCTGAAACCTTTGTAAATTTGTTCATTTTCCTTACAATTTTTCTTATTTTTTAATTCTGATTTCAGGATATTTTGTACAATAATGGTTGTCATATTTTCTGAAAGGAACATTTTTTTAATATTAAGAACTTTATTAATTATAAGCAAAAAAATTGGCGAAATTTAAGACTGCTTTTGTAAAAACCTTAATTTTCCTACAAGTGTACATGATATCTACATAAAAATGTAGAGATGCAGGTGCGATTGGAATCTCAAAATTTCTGAAAAGTCCCCCCCCCCTTTTTGAGGAGTCTCCAGATCTGCCCTTGTACCAGGACAAACAAAAACTGCTAAAAACAGCAAAATCGTCTAAAAATTTTACAATGTTGTATTGAGTTGTCACCCATTAAATATATACGAACTTGTACAGTTTGTAAATATCTCGACAAATCTTGTCCACGATACTTTGTATGATGTTTTGGAATATGCAAAAGTCTTCTGCTCGATAGATGCTGCATTAGTTGATCGTCGACAAAAAACTCCAAAGAAGGAACAATTCTGAAAAGTGTTAGAGAATAAAATTTGCTGAACAGCAGACTTTTAAAAAAGGCTATATTTTGCATTACAATTTCATTATTTTTACTTTTAAATTATAGCTAGCGGCCCGCCCTCGCTTTTCTTCGGATAGAGCAAGTCGCCCAGTCCCCTTCTACTACTGATACCGCAAATTGTTACTACCACTTCATCTCATTAAATTCAACTACTAGCCTCCTGACTGCCCAGCCAAAGGGTAATATTGTAATGTTATTTTCTCTGTAATTTATTAAAAATATTTAAAAAAAGATGTTTTTTCCAACCTGATACAAAATATGTTATTGGTATCGGTGTATAATCTTTGATAGCATCAATCCTAACTTAATTTTTCAGAACTGGGTTCTATTTGTGGAATTATACTAATTTAAATATTGCTTATGTTGCAGTGAAACCTGCAGCTTAGTGTGTGAAAAAATCAGCCGGAGGCAGTCAGGAGGCTAGAAACATTACCCTCCTTTTAAATAGTCGGATAAAAAGTAGCCCATATGTTAATCTAAGGTGTCATATACCTCCATACAAAAATTTCATAAAAATCGATCTATCCGTTCTTGAGTTATAAATGGTGTAACTAACACGACTTTGTTTTATGTATATAGATTATAGCAGCTCGTTCCGGCTTCTCACGTGTATTAAAGAAAAATTTCAAGTTATCAATTTTTACACACACACTCATAACCTAATAATTAAAATGCCGTCCCTGACATTGACAGATAGTTCCCGTTCCCC
This sequence comes from Maratus speculifer, assembly GCA_964019185.1. Taxonomy (NCBI): domain Eukaryota; kingdom Metazoa; phylum Arthropoda; class Arachnida; order Araneae; family Salticidae; genus Maratus; species Maratus speculifer. The sequence continues at coordinate 58,891,361 of OZ025293.1, forward strand.
AGTGACGAATACATCACATATTATATTGCAGCCTAGCCGAGCGGAGTGAACGACGACCACACGATTTTTTTCTAATACTTACATTTTTTAATTCATGATAACTTTCGAACAGAAAGTCCGAATCGAATAATTTAATAAAGAATACTGCCCAGTTAAACTGATAGCATTGAGCTCACAGGCTACAAATACTAATTGTACATTAAAGCCTTATATTTTCAAGGGTTAATTCCGTTCGAAAAAAAATTAAGAAGGGGAAACAGCTCTCCCCTTTCCTCTTTTTTTATACTTAATCATTAAACCTCATATACTATCAAAGACATGCTTTATCATATAAAAAATCTATATCCAAAATTCAGAGCAAATGAGATAATTCTTATTAAAAACCCATTTAGCATTTATATAATTTAAAAGGAGTTATCCCCCTCTTTTATACTTAGCCATTAAACTTCCAAAACTATTCAGAGATTTGAACAAAATCTGAAAATTCTGCTTGAAAAACCCATTTATATAAATTAAGGGGGAGGGGCATTAGAACCCCTGTTTCCCCTATTTATACTTATTCAATGAACACTAATAACAGTCACGGAATCGCCTCATCAGAATGATCCTAATCTAAATTTTGAACGAAAACTTAATTCTGCATGAAAATCCCATTTATATCAATTAAGGGGAGGGGCATGATCCCCCCGTTCCCCCTCTTATACATATCGAATGAACTCCAAAAAGTAATCAGGAAAGCACCTTGTCAGGATATACCTACATATAAAATTTCACGTGGATCGGATATTTTTACCATGAGTTATCGCGTTACGCACGAACGAACATACATACAGAACGGACGGGCACATAAGCTCTCAGGCTATGATAGCCTGTGAGCTAATAAGTCATATAAAGGTATTAAATCAGTCTTGATTATGAAGTAATTTATTTTGATAAGAATTAATTTGAAGGTAAAAATAGAGGGCTTTTACAGAGACGGCATTTTAATTATTTTTTTAAATAAAAAAAAAAACACTTATTGTGACGTAACTATAACAGTTAGACATATGCTGACGCGATATTTTTTGTAGATAATTATATGTTAGCAAAGTCGTAGAACATTATTTTGTTCTATAATCAACAGTATTCGAAGCGCACGCGATGTAAGGATTTTTAAGGTCATTTTTATACACCTTGGGTTACATTGTTTGCATTTTAGTAAGGATCCCTTCATTTTTTTGAAAATATAATATAGCCTATGTTCACCGGAAATAGTGTAGCTTCTTAACAGTGAAAGAATTTTTCAAATCCGTCAAGTAGCTTCGGAGCCTATTCAATTCAAACAGACAAACAATCGAATCTTTCCCATTTATAATATTAGTATAGATAAATAATGATAAATTTTTGCAATTCCTTGTCTTTGCAAATATACATTTATGTTACATTAAAATAAATGTATCACGCAGGATAAATTTTCAATTTTTAACAACTGTTAAAAATGTATCTTTTTCCTTAAAAGTAATAAATATTAAAAAATATTTCTTTAAAGTTTCAAACAAGTTGATCAATAATGTTAAAGTTACTAATCTTTAAAACTTTTCTGACTTTAATTTCTACTTATTTTTGATAAAAACTGTTTTTCGAACTTAAAATGCTAATTTGTCAAATATTTTATGCATGCATAGCAGTAAGACATATATAACATAAACCAGTACTAGTATTTTTTGATTATGTAAATTTATTAATTGTTTTATTAACTGATTAAATGCGTAGAAAAGAAAGCTTTTTTATTGTTTTACTTAATAATATTAGACTAAAATCGGCTGCCTAGTATCGTATAGTACCAAAAACAAGCCCGGAGGCATATGAAAAGAAAATTGCGCACGGGGCAAAGTTTCAATTTAGCGTCCTCTCCCCCAACTTTTTCTTGTAATGGCCAAAAAATGACGTTTATAGTATAAATGTAGCGCCCCCCCCCCTCTTTCGGACAGCGCTGAATATGTCCCCTCCAAATGTACCCTCGCAGCGCCGCGTGAAAAGAGGGGGGAGGCAAAGGGGGCGGTTGCCCCGGCTGCGTAAATTTATGGGGCGCCAAATTTATACTACAAACGTCATTTTTAGTCTGTCACAAGAAAAAGTTTAGGGAATGGGATGCCAAACTGAAACTGCCCCGAGCGCAGTTTTCTCTTCGCACACCACTGCCTCCCCCCCGTTTCATATATTTTGCAGGTTGTATAAGGCAATTTTTAATTTTCAAATGTAGCCCCTTGTCCTTTTAAAGGTACCTATCAATTTCACAAAAGTTCCAATTATAAGCATCCTTTAAAATTATCAAAATTACCTTTCTACTAAAGGAGAAATTACTGTAATTTGTATCAAATCTATTTTCTTTTGTATGAACTTGAAAAATATATATATATACAAATGAAATGTATAATTTTATTCTTTGAAAGTTAGCTAAAACTTAAAAATAACATTAATTTATAAAAATTAAGAGTTTGAAATCGTCATTTTTTTTTCAAGAGTAATACTGTTAAAATTTACCAATAATCGTTGAAAAAATTAAATCCAATGTTTCTAAAGGAGGGTTTTATTTCAACGCATTACTATACTCCAATCACGACAAAATACGCAAGGAAAGGAAGTGATTTCCTTACATTTGCTACACTGCATCGGTGTTAACCAATCAAAGTTTTAAAAGGGCGGGTATTTCAAATTCTTGGCGCAGGCGGTCCGCATATAATTAAAACGCATTTTTCGTTCCATATTCGATCAAAATCTTTCCGAATTTTGCTCAGCCTAATTGCAATAGAAATATGGAAAGCATATCATTGGAAAGCTTAAACCCTAATATTCCGTGAAGCGTTTTTAATTTTTTCTGAATTTTGCTGAAATGGATTTTATAAGACTAAAACGGACACAACACCTCGAATTTCAGATATTCCAAAATTGAAAGTGTCCTCAGAATTAAACTACAACGAAAATCAGAAAAGTACAAACTAGCCCGGTAATAGAATGTCCTCAGCTATCCTGTGAAAAAAAAATCATTTAAAAATATTGAAAATTAAGCGAGATATTAGAAAAGATTGCGCCCATAGACTTACCATTAGCGTTCGGCTTTTACCGCGTGACTAGTGTGTGCTCTTAAGAGCCCACAATAGTCACAGGGAAAATGCAGAAAAAAACCCGGATGACCATGTAAAGTCTATGGGAGCGTTCTTTTCTAATATCTCATTCAAATTTTAATATTTTGACATGATTTTTTTTGCATAAAATAGTTCAGGACGATCCACAACCGGGCTAGTTTTTACTTTTTCGATTTTGGTTATATATTTTTTATATTATGATAGTTTCAGTTTCAGAACCGGTTTAAACCGGTTTTGAAAATTAAAGTAATTTTTTTAAAAAAATCTAAAACCAAAATCGAAAAAGTAAAAACTAGCCCGGTTGTGGATCGTCCTGAACTATTTTATGCAAAAAAAATCATGTCAAAATATTAAAATTTTAGCGCGATATTAGAAAAGAACGCTCCCATAGACTTTACATGGTCATCCGGGTCTTTTTCTGTACTTTTCCTGTGACTATTGTGGGCTCTTAAGAGCCCACAATAGTCACAGGAAAAGTACACAAAAAGACCCGGTTGGCCATGTAAAGTCTATGGGAGCGTTCTTTTCTAATATCTCGTTCAAATTTTAATATTTTGACATGATTTGTTTTGCAAAAAATAGTTCAGGACGATCCACTATCGGGCTAGTTTTTACTTTTTCGATTTTGGTTTTAGATTTAAAAAAAAATTACTTTAATTTTCAAAACCGGTTTAAACCGGTTCTGAAACTGAAACTATCATAATATAAAAAATATATAACCAAAATCGAAAAAGTGAAAACTAGCCCGGTTGTGGATCGTCCTGAACTATTTTATGCAAAAAAAAATCATGTCAAAATATTAAATATTGAATGAGATATTAGAAAAGAACGCTCCCATAGACTTTACATGGTCATCCGGGTCTTTTTCTGTAATTTTCCTGTGACTATTGTGGGCTCTTAAGAGCCCATACTTGTCACACGTCGAGGCAAATCAAGATGGCTGACTGTCTTTTTCAGCTCATTCAAAGAATGGACTAAAACTGAAAAAATTGACATATAATCATCCAATTAGGAAATAGAATTTTCTTTACCAATCATCTGCGACGATTTTTCTCCTCAAAGGCGTGTTTTCTAGACGGTGTCTTGTCTAAAGGATTTTTTCAACTGTCTTCCCATTACTTTCACTACATTCGATGATTTCAAGTTTATAAAAGTTGTAAAAGAATTTCAATCTGTTTACCTTTAGCGTCCCAAAATTAAACGGTTTGATTTTCAGAAAATAAACGATTTATTAATTTAGATAGATTACTATAAAATAAAAACTATTTTATTTATTTAACGCGATTAGAAAAAAAAATAAAAAAATACAATTGAATGAAAGGCTGGGGAAATATCAGGTAGAAGTACTTTAAATAACTATTTTTTTGGGGGGGAAGGGGGGCGGGAGGAATTCTTTTTAGAATACGAAACTTATCAAGAGACTTAATAAGATAAATAGCACTGAAGGTTTAAAGTAAGATCTTCATAAAATTATGAGTAAAATATTTAGACAAATTTAAATATTTTAAAAATTTGTATATTTTTTGCGGAGAGGGAAACAGCAAAGTAGAAAGGGAAATAGAAATTTTGGAGAAAGGAGGTATAGGTGTTAATCCCAGCCTAGTCGTCGTTTATAGACATAACACAATTTCCTATTGTTAGTAGTAACAAATGTGACAGAAAAAGTGTCGCAAATTTTTAAAAAAAATGTGTGACGTTAAATCAGTAGGGCAAAATATTTTGTAAAAATTTCAGGTAGAAGGAAATTTAGATTTTTGATGATTTTTACAAGCATTTTGTAAATACCGCAAGGAGCTCTAATAAATTTTGAGGGATGTGAAGGGGGGATGCAGAGAGTTTAATAGATGACTTGTCTTATTTACATGACTAAATATTAAAAAATAGCATTAAAAAATAATAAACAGAAAGACGAATTTTTGTATGCTCAATTTTGGTGTGTAAGGAGTAAAATTATATGATTGATTATTTATTATTACAATAAAAGTTTTAGAAAAATCAAAGACTTTTAAGGTTTAAAATTTGTCAGCTGAGGGAAAAAAGAAATAAGCACATTTATTATTTATTTATTTATTTTCGTGTATGTGCGGAGAGGGGAGATGTTTATCAGATGACTTATTATTTATTTGCTTTTAAAAATATTTATAAATCGGTTTAAAAAATCATAAAATTGAAAAGATTTAAAGAACTAAATTTTCTGCACTTAATAAAAGGAAGGGAGAGATAAAACCCAATTTCAGTCGTGGGAGGGGGGAGAATTTTTGTTATTGATTTTTTATTGTTACAATAAAGTGACTTATATATATACAAATATGGGTATTGTGGTCTAGTCTATTAAACGGCGAAGTGATATTTTCGGAAAATACAATTTAAAAGATTGTGAAAGCTTCAAAAGGCAAAGAAAAATTTTGATATAAAGGGAAGCTAAGGGCTTATCTGGAGAATCCTCAAGGAAGGGGGGGAGCGATTTTAGAAAGTTGGAAACTCCAATCTCATGAAAGGGTCGTAACTCATTTTTTAATGCGAGTCGTGTTTCGTCTGTTTTTTTGCTGTGGGTCGGGTTTGGGTCCGGTTGGCTTCCATTTTTTGTTAATTTCTACTTGGGTCGAGTTTGGGTCCGGCTGACTTCTATACTTTGCTGCTGTTCGAGTTAATTTCTGATTTTTTGCTTTTTGGTCGGGTTTGGTTCTGGTCGACTGCTACATTTTGTTGTTGGTCGGGTGGACTTTTACTTTTTATCTGTACTTAGAGCATTTGGGGTAGTTTAGGATTTGGTTTTAATTTTGTGAGAAGGTTTCGGGTTGATCCGAATTGATTGGAATGAGTCCTTTGATAAAATTTTCGCTCTTTTTCGCAATTTTTTTACGAAATGTGCGTCTGTTTCACGATTCTTTGAAGAAATTCGTGTTTTCTATGCTATCATTTCACAAAATTTGATGTGCGTTTCGCTTCTATTTTTTTGCTGCTGGTCGGGATAATTTTTACTTTTTTTGTGGGTCGCGTTTGGATCCGGTTAGCTTCTAGTGTTTGCTGCGGATCAAGTTAATTTCTGATTTTTTTGCTTCAGGTAGGGTCTCGGTCCGGTTAACAACTATATTTTGATAATAGGCGGTTTGACTTTTACTTTTTAGCTGCGCATAGTTAACCGGGGCAGATTGTCATACATTTCGGATTTGAGTCCGTTACATATTCGGTTTTTATCCTTGCGGATTGAGCCCAGTAAATAGTTGACACCAGTTTTGATCGCGATCCTTTGACAAAATTTGCGTTTTTCCGCGATCCTTTAACAAAATTCGATTTTATACGTGAATGGGATCCTTTGAAGACACTCACGTTTTCACCGTGATCCTTTCATAAAATTTGAGGGTTTTTTGAAAACCATTTGATGAAATGCGAGTTTCTTTCGCAACCCCTAATGAAATTCGCGTTTTCTTTGTTTAAGAATTTTTAAGATTAACAAGGAAAAAATTTTTCAATCCAATTTGGGCTCGTGGGAAAGAAATTAGAGAAGTGCACTTGTCGCTTTTAAGCCAGTAAATGTTTATCATACAATGTAGATCAGAGTTGTACCGAAAGTTTATCTGCACGGATTGAGATCGGGACAGTAATGTTTATCATACTATCTAGATAAGAGACGGACCGAATATTTAGCTTTTATTCCGGGCCTAGCCACGACCTGGAAATTTTGTTCAATGCAAACTTCTAAGAAAAACGATATCCAGACCAGGCTCGGTCTGGAAGAAAAAGAAGCCTGTCACCACCCGAATCTCCAAAAAAAGGAAGTTCAGAACACGAACCGATTCAAAATGAGAGAAAACCTTACCCAGTCCAAGTCGCGTGGACTTGAACTGGCGCGACCCGTGCCAGGCCGTTACGGGCTCGAGCTTCTCCCCAAGTTTTTTCTCGTGAGGATACATAATATCACTTTGTAAACCCTTTATTAGCCCAAGGGGGAGGGACTTCGCGCCCTACCCCCACCCCTTAGAACCACCACAGAACACGGGCTGTGTCGATGCAAGATCGAGCGTTTAGGCTTTACACCGGATGCAGCCTGGGTTTGAAACATTTTTCACGTATATACCTGTAGTTGGAAGGAAGTCCACACCAGACCCTACCTGGAAAAAGCGCTGTGGCGCGACCCAGCTCTGCAGAAAAAATATAAGCCCCGACTAAAGCTTTTTTCTGAAAGTGTGAAGATCTGATTCTGTCCCACGAAAATAAATTAAAGTTGGCGCCACCCGACCGAGGTAGCACCGTCCTAGAGTTTAGGACCAACAATTTTTCTCTGCTGCCATCTAGTGTCGTTCGGCAGATCATTTATTGGGAAGTTAGGCCCTTCCCGATGTTCAGGTAAAAATATGGCCCGAGCTTGGCCCGAAAACATTAGTGACTAGGCCCGGTCCGACTTGGTCTAAGTATTCACAAGTAAGGCTCGGCCCGGCCTGAATGCCGTTAATGGAAATCGACCGGAACCCGGCCCGCGGGACGGGCTCTGGCTTTGGAGCGAGGCCTGGCCATTGCAGATCTCTAAATTTAGTATAAAGGGAGAAAAAAAACGTAGGACATTGTGCCTATCTGATTAGCCATTTCAGCTAAGAGCGAGAAATTCAGGATAACAAACTTCTTAAAAATAAAACTAAATAGTTATTTTAGAATTTTTAGAAATTCCTTCCCAAAGAAGGTAATAAATGTGTGTGTGTAGGGAGGAAGGAGAAAATTGTAGCACATTTCGCCATATATCAGCAGCATTTTTAGGTATAAACAGGAAAATCAGAATAATAAACCGACTAAAAATGTATTGAAACTTAGTATATCAGTGATTTTATTCCTTTTGAGTCTATTATGTCATCAACATCGACTTTGTACTAGACAACGTAAGATTATACGAATAAGGCAGCAATTATGGTTATATGATTAGATATTTAAGAAAATGTTTATTTTATTTCACATCTGCTAGATATATTTCGTTGGATTCGAGATTCTTTAGAAAAACCGACCCAGCGTAGCGGGTGAAGGCTGCTAGTTGGCTTTTACGGCCTGTAAAAAGAATTTTAAATTTAACGCTCCATTAAGAAAAAAAATACTTCTACAATTTATTATACCACAGTAAATTTCTGAAGATTGCCATAAATACATACTAGCTATTATTTTCACAAAAATATTCCTCTTGCATATGGACCGAAAAGAAATTTTTTGAATCTAGGGAAACAGTACGTCAAGGTTTCATTTGTAAAAATACTCTTGAATCATTTTTCAGTAGTAATTTATTGAAATTTAAAAAATAGATTATAGGAAAAATAAGTCAGCATTTGGAAATAACCCATATAAGCCCCTTACAATCGATGGACAAATTTCTACAAATTTTTCGCATTGTAGCACCGTAATGAAACAGATTCTGTGTCATCCAACCAACCTACCAAGATTCGATATTTAAAGGTAGCGCGGTCAGTTTCAAGAAGATTGGTTGACGTACGAGTGGAGACGAGATTAAATTCAATCGTAGAGTATCGGTCGTTTTTGCTAAAATTTTAACCAAAATCTTTCGTAATTTTGCTCATTCTAATTTTGGTAAAATTATAAAAAGAATATTACAAGAAGTTTAAACTCTGAGCTATTATTGTGCATTTTTTTTCTTCTGAATTTTGCTAATATCATTTCAATCGGCTGTAAAACACACACCTCGATCATTTTCCGAATGATTGGAAAATGACAAACGAACTCCTCCAATTAGCAAATGGAATATTCATGTAGCGTGATTTTTTTTTCACGTTACGAATTTTGTAAGAAGCGAAAATTATTATGTACAAATATATTAAAATAACTGTATTTTGGAAAATTCTTTTCAGAACTCGAGATTTATCAAGAGAATTACAAAAGCTAAATGATATTGAAGTATAAGATAGGATCTTCATGAAATGAGGAAAAAAATATTTAACAAATTAAACGATTTTAAACATTGAATATTTTATGCGGTAGAGCGAGCAGGAAAGAAGGGGGGTGTCAAACGGTAAACATAAATTTCGAAGAAAGTAGGTGTAGATCGAAACCCCAGCGTATTCATTTATGGGGCTGTCCGTAAATGATGCCACACATTTGTCCAATACTTTTAACCCCCTCCCTCCACTTTGTCACATGTCACGCTAATATACATGCAGTTCAGAAAGAAAGCACCATGCTATAGATCATATTTCAAATTTTGTTTTTAAACTTTAACTGTGTATTTTAATGACTTTTACGTGAATAACTATAAAAATAATTTTGTGTACTTATTTTGTATGAAATAAGATTTAGGTTTACAGCAAAAATTATAATTAATATACACTAATAATATAATATTAATATGAAAAAATTAATTAAAAGGAGTAATGTTTTGAAATTTGAAATGGAATTGTATATCGTTTTAAATTTTACTTTACTTTATGAACACAAAAATATTTTAATTCCAAAATAACTTCAAAATTTAATTTTCTAATTATTAATACTTTTCTTCCAACCAAAATATGTGATGTCACATTTCTTCTTAACCCCTCCCAGCCCTTTGTTACAAGTTGTCTCAATTTTACGTACCTCCCCTCCCAACTTCCAGGCATGACATCATTTATGGATGGCCCCTTTAGTTATAGTGCACAATTTATCATTGCTACAGTAACAAATGTGACAAAAAAATGAATTATTATTTTTTTAATATTAAAATTTTTTATGTGTTCTTAGCGGAAAAGCCAAAAATTTATTCTAAATTTCGGGTGCAAGGAAATTTAGTTTATCAATAATTTTTAAATTAAAAAACAAGTAGAAGTTTAAAATTTTGAGTACTAACAAAAGAGTAAATTCGGGGGAGAAACTTCTAACTATCAAATATTTTTTAAATGATACATTCAGTAAAGCATTGTTTTGTAAAAATCCGAAATTGAAATAACAATTAAATGCTTTTATTTTCATTTATATTTTTTCCTTTTTTATTTCACATTTTCTCAAAGCCTGGAAGCTTATGTGCCCGCCCATTGTGTATGTATGTACGTACGTACGCCTGTGTGTAACGCGATAACTCATAATAATATTCGATTTGCCTCAAATTTTGGATTTAGGTCTATTGCGATAAGACGCTTCCTTGATTAGTTTTGGGAGTTCATTGGATAAGTATAAGGGGATAAGGGAGGGCTAACCCCAACTCTTAATTTAGATAAATTTTATTTTCATGCTGAATTAACATATTTCATCGTAATTTCAGATAAGGGATCGTTTTGATGCTTAATGATGCCTACATGTTTAGTTTTGGATATTCATTGGTTAAGTATAAAGAGAGAGAAAAGGGGCAGGTAACCCAGCTTAATTTAGGTAAATTGGTTTTTTAAGCAGAATTTACCGATTTCCTTAAAATTATGGATGTAGGTTTTTGTGATACAGAGCTTCCCTGATTAGTTTTGAGAATTCATTGGATAAGTATAAGGAGGGAATGGGTGGCTAATCCCATCCTTTAAATTTAGATAAATGGATTTTTTATGTTGAATTATCAGATTTCATTCGAACTTTAGATGAGGGCTATTCTGACGAGGCATTTCCATGATTAAATTTGGGTGTTCATTGTTTAGGTTTAAACGGAGAGAATAGGGGATAACCTACATTAATTTATGTAAATGGGGGTTTTTACGCAGAATTTTATCGATTTGCTTCAAATTTTGGATATAGGTTTATTGAGATAAAGTGCTTCGCTGATTAGTTTGGATTGGTTAGTTAGTTGGTTGAATGGGTTTTGTGGCACAAAGCCCCTTCAGGAACATAGTGGGCGAAAACAAATTCAAATTGAAATCAAAAATAGAAAACCAAAAGCAAATGAGCTAAATAAGATTATATAATTAATGAGAACAATAACGATATGTATAATTAAAAACGTTTAAAAAGGTCAAAAAATGATAGTTAAAATACAAAGTTACATAAGTAAGAACATTAAAGGTTAAAAGTGATAAATGTCAAAATATGAATTAACTGTGAATTGTGCAAATACTACATAAGAACAACATTTACAATCACAAAGAATTTAATAAACAATGTGTAAAATTATTCAGGCAAAAATTCTTTGTGGTTGGTCTCTTCATCAGTACTCGAGTCATAAAAATCCGATTTAATAGCTACTTCCACAAAATTCATCAGCTGGCTAAAATATTTCAAATTTGTAATCCACAGACTATGACATAATTTTCGCTGTTTTTCCCCACTGTTTGCCATAGAGAAGAACCGAAATGTCTTGTTCTCTTTTAGTTCATAGATCGTTTCGCAATTTGACTAGCATTAGGTATCTGTACATTGAATGCAGAAAAATCGGTGTTTTTTTTATTGAATATAACTGTCTTAGTATTAGCCTGGAATTTGGTCGAGTTTTTGAATTGAACTGAAGATTACTATGATTGATTAATTTGGTATGCTATTGAAATAGATTCTGATGGTAACCAGCGTTCTAATGTCTGGCTTGCAGAACACTCAACCTCCTCAGTTCTGATGTCGCCTGGAGGCGACATTAAAATCACCCTTTAAATTAATTTAATTTCTTTTAGAATCGTTAAAATTACATACAGACTTTTTTAATACATGTGTGCATGTTAGAAGTATCAATATACAAACTAATGTATGTTTGGATATGTTTTATAATAATTTTAAACTGGTTTTTGTAGTGCCACGTAAAATTTGTCTCAGGACTGAGGAGGTTAATATAACAACAATCATTATGGGTTCTTTTCTTTGAGATACTGCGTAGAATAGAGGAATCGGTTTGTATACTAATGTGCCTTACGTATTTTGATTGCTGTTTGAACAAACTTGAATAGGAAACATCAACACATAGGATTCTAGACTCAACAATTTTGCGAGCTTCATGGTAAGGAAGTTTTTCTATTATTTTAATGGTAAGAATATCTTTTTCACAGATCCAATTCGAGCAAGAACGGGAAATGCGGCATGATCACTTTTACAATTTATACAGCGTTTAGAGTTTTCACACAAATCATCCTCGTGGCCCACTTCCGGACATCTTGGACAGATAACAGAATTAAGAAAGATAGTCGTAGCGTGTCCGTAACGCAGTCATTTGAAACATCGGGGAGGATTAGTGATATAAGGCCGAATAGAATAGTTTATTTAGACAGCTTTAATTCTGGGTGATTAAACAGGGTTATTGGAGGTAAGAACGATATGTTTCGTAGGCAAAACTTCCCCGTTTCGACGGATAGTAATACGGTGCACATCTATAACAATTTCATTTTTTATATTCTGTAAGAATTTTTCTTTTGTAGACAGTAGAAGTTCAGCTTTGAATATAACACTGTAGCAAGAATTTAGACTTTGATGTTCCTTAGTGGAAACACAGAAAGATCCTATTGTATTACAGTTTGAGAGGAGTTTTGATTAGCTAGCTGAAGAGGCCTCAATAAGCAAATCTTCAAAGTGTATTTTTTTTAAATAACAAAACCCCCGAAACAGAATTAAATATTTTTTCAATAAGAAAAGGCAAAGTTCTTTTAAAAGAGCAATCAGAAAGATTGTAAATATGTTTAATAATAAAAGAACGGATAAAGGAAATATTCTGTACATATTGTTGCTCTCTACGTGGGAGAGATATAGAAGGAATTGAATTTTTTTCATCTATATTAGCACAAGAAAATAATTTGGACCCCGGCCGCACCACCCACTACCGAGTCCAACAAGGAGATACACACTCGTACAATAGTGTTAACCAGGGCATATACGGTCAGAAGACAATCCTATGCCAGTCTCCACCCTTAACGAGATGACAAGTAATTGTTCGCTCACTTAATCCTTAAAGCCAGTAACAAAAGTCAGCTGACCAGCCGATTGATACATACGCAACCAATATGTATCTCCCGTCTACCTGAAGCAGAGGCCAAATCAGTGCGTTGTTTTCTCTCAACTGCCAGGATCCCCCTTTCCAGGGATACGGGTCGCTATACACGTGGGCGGTTTACAATTCTCCATGAGTCGATATACTGAGTGATATTGACTCATATAAATTTGCCCTCACCTCTGAGAGGAAATCACAACGAGGGTGAAACAAAGAGAAATGGAAGACAAGAGAAATAAGAGGAAAAGAAAAACAGAAAGATTATTGAGGTGTCCGGGGTTGTAAAGCCCATGAATATCTAAAAAAGGTACCACCCTGGGGGCAATTAGTTTTAGGAATTCAATGGATAAGTATAAGGGGAGAAAGGGTTGACTATTCCGCCCTTTAAATATAGAAAAATGTTTTTTATGCTGAATATCATATTACGTTCGAATTTCACAAATCTACTAAATAATTGTTTTAAATTTATTTATATATAATTGTTGGAGATTTCTGAGGAGGAAAAAATGAAAAGTATTTATTTATTATTTTATTTAATTTATTTTTTCTAGAGGGATGCAGGGAATTCATTAGATGACTTACTTTACATGACTAAAGATTATAACATCTATGATTAAAAACAAAATAAAGAGATTGAAAGACAAATTTTATATGCATGGTACGGAGGCATAGAGGGAAAACATCAATTTTTGTGGGATTAAGAGTAAAACTATATGATTGATTATTTATTATTACAGTAAAAGTTTTAGAAAAATCAATGACTTTAAAGGTTTAAAATTTGTGAGCTGGGGGGGGGGGGAGAAGAAGCAAACAGATTTATTAATTATTTACTAGGTCTGTGAAGTTGGCCCCCTCACTTTATGGAATATAAAAACTGAAAACACCATTCGTTTGAGCGTCGTTTGAGCGCGATTGAGCGACAAAAATTTTCGTTTGAGCGACAATCAAAAAAAAGTTATAAACAAATCAAAATTCAGGGCCTTCGTTTTTGTGAAGTTGGCCCCCCGACCTTATCAGATTTAAAAACTGAAGACGACATTCGTTTGAGCGTCGTTTGAGCGCGTTTGAGCGACAAAAATTTTCGTTTGAGCGACAAACAGAAAAAAATTATAAGCAAAATAAAAAACTGAGGGGGCCACATTTTGTGAAATTGGCCCCTCGACCGTTTCGGATTTAAAAACTAAAGATGGCATTCGCTTGAGCGTCGTTTGAGCGCGTTTGAGCGACAAAAATTTTCGTTTGAGCGACAAACTGAAAAAAGTTATAAGCAAAATAATAAACTGAGGGGGCCACATTTTGTAAAGTTGGCGTTAGTTTTTTTTTTTTTTTTTTTTTTTTTTTTTTTTTTTTTTAAGATTGTAATTAACAAATAATACAATACGGCAATAAAATCTTTATATTTAAAGAAATAATAATAATTTTTATTATTATTGTTTTTTGCGCACAGAAAATTTTGTTTGAAAATTTGGATTTTACTTGCTGTTTATAGAAGCTGGTATATACAAGTTGAAAAGAAAAAATATATATATGTACCCATCCTTTTGCATGATACATTTTTTAGTAAATTTCGTTTGGTCGGTACCAGGGGGGCCCAGAGAGGGGTTTGGTGACGCAAGATGCGTCATACAATTTAATTTTGGGAGTGGGGGGGAATTTGAGAAAAAATACATTTTGGGGGGGGGGGATTTTTAATTTTTTAATATTTCAAAATTTAATTCCAGAAATGTTCCTATGTTTTCTTTCTTTAAATTCCAGATAAGGGCAATAATAGCTCATTCTGCTATTCTCATTTCGCTTTCTCTTGAAGGTGCAGTAGATTATAAGTAGAATATAATTTACAATTTGTATTGTTTGAGGGGAGGGAAATATTAAAGTATGAAGGTTTTTTTTGGGGGGGGGATTTGCGTCATTAGGTTTGGGGGGGGGATGGTCACCACTGATCGGTACAGAGTGTCTTATCTGCTAGCCCAGTTTCAAACACCTGCATAAGCAATTAGTATCAGTTAACGTTTTCGGCGTGGTTATTTTCAGATGTCCAGAATATTCTGAAATAAGAGATGAGTGACTAAATTTATAGCTCACAGAGACACCGCTTACCCCATTCCCGTTCCCGTTCATTCCTTTCGGTGTAAAACCTCTGGATATACAGTATATTTTTTATAGCTTTGTTATAGAAACTGAAAGAAAATAGAAAGGATTCTGAAAAATTTTGCTTGGTATCGACTTTTTAGTTTATCCCGAATAAGAAGACAAAAGCTAAAATTCCTTGCCTACTGATAATATGTTTTTAAAGTCAGGGGTGGGGTAGGCGGGGAGATAAAGAGATATTTATGGATTGACGGGGTTTTGCAATGGCACATTGATGGTTTTTAAGATACATATACATTTTAACGTCTGAATTTAAAATATTCAATAAGGAAACACTAAACAGACTTTAATACAATTATTAAAAAATACACAAAACAATTAAAATGAGAACAAACGTTTCGCTATGCACCGCATAGCCTCATCAGTGTTCATATCAACTCACAACCTTTTTCTTGTTTATTTCATTTCATTAGTATCATTTGAGTACATTAGTATCAATTCTATCGTCTGTGACTTCTAAAATTTTAATCATAAATTTTTCGAATTTAAAAATTTGCAATTTCGAAAATTGTAAAATTGAAATTTAATTTCAAATTTGTTTGTGATGGGTCCAGGAATATTAATGTTTAATCCATGTCGTATGTAGTATGAAGCGTTCAGAAGTCTGTCTGATTAACTCAATCAAACAAAAGTGTACATTTTAAACAGTTATAAAAATGATGTTTATTATTATTATTAATTTAAATATTGAAATTATTTATAAGTTTTTAAAATTCTAATCTTTGAAAATATCATTTTTCAAATAGTCGTTATAATTTATTAAATTACATTTTTTTTTTTTTTTTTTTTTTTTTTTTTTGTAAAAGAATAGCGTGTTTATTAAACTAAATATGTCAGTTTTGATCAGCAACAATTTCTTTTGTTATTAATTTTTAATCTTTTATTTTTAGAATCGGTCTAGAACGCTTACCTGCAAATTACAATCATCAAGTGTAATTACGTCTTTTCTTGATCAAAATTGGAAGTTATGTTATACGCTGGAATGTATAGTACGTAAGATCTATTTTTATACACTACAAATGTAGCTAAAAATAAATTAAAATGGAAATTTCTCAACGCAATTAAAAAAGTTCTTTAACTGAAATATATTTCAGCTGAAAAATACAAAACAATTTAAACAAGTAAGAAAAATCATCCATTAAGCATAGATTATGAAGCACTTTCCAACACTTCATGAAATCTTTAACAAAACTTCGTCATTTAGAAAAATAAGGTTACTGTATGTAGCCAAATATGTATTCCGATACTTTTGAATAGCCCTGTATTTGATCTGTCGGTTTATATGCTATATACTATGTAATGAGAAAATTTAGTTTAGTAAGAAAATGTCTAGCAGATTGAAGTTTCTCTTTCAGCAATTTATACTAATCTATGGAAACATACTTGAATATTTTTATTCACCCCTGTAGTTTACCTTGTACCTTTATTACACGTCAGCATTAAGCTAAAATTTATTTTAAACTAGTGTCCATGTATTCCGAGTATAATTACTAGAGTTAGAGGGCGGACAGACGGATAAAGTGAATGCATAAGCACTTTTCAATTTTTTTGGAAAACGCTAAAAACTAAAACATACTTTTATTTTTTCACACTGATAGACCGCGATGTCAAAGAACACGTTTGAAAACACTGTATATTAAATAGTTATATTCCGATTGATTGAAAAAGTGTCCAGGAGAGGATTTGAACCATGTACCTTTTGGCTGAAGCTGCCAATGCTCTACCAACTGAGCTCTCCTGGACGGATCCGGTGAACACAATGTAACCGGCTAACCTTATAGACAATGATATCTGGTCGATTATCTGAAACAGCTCAACAGTATAAATGATAGATAATGGAACTCCAGTAAGTACTGGATACGCCGTAATTATACTTGATGATTTTTAATACTCTTATACTAATGGGTAAATAAATCATATGGACTGTAATTTACCAATAAAGTGAAAAAACGTACAGGCTAGGATTCGAAACATGGTCTTTATGGTTAAAGCTCTCAATGCTCTGCCAACGGCAGAGCTTTTTTAAAGATCTAATCTACTAGACTCAAATAAAATTGAAATTTTCAGCATTATCATCTACGCTGCCGTAGAAAGCGGTTTCTTATTACTTCAACTTTTATTAATTGTAGAAATAACAAAATATACTATAGGATTTCTAGTTCACTGAAAAAATGTTGAGAACTCTCCAAGAAAACTATAAAAATTCTAAAAATTCCATAAAAAATTCGAGACAATTTCAAAAATTGTATAGTCGAAAATTTATTATATTGAGATAAGCCATTGTAACGACATTTATCATACAAACGTTTAAAATATCGGCAAAGATCATAACCCTTCCCCTCCCCCCCCCAAAAAAAAAGCATAAAATTTTCGCAAAAAAAAAAAAAAAAAAAAAAAATAGCAATAAAAAAAATATTAACCCGAAATAAACTTTATTGGATAAAAGACAAAATTTACTATGCTTGGTTAAAAGATCGAAACCGAATTTCTTTCTGTAACGGAGAAAAATAGACGGAAAACACACACACACACACACACACAAAAAGGCTGAAATACCCGTAGAAATAATAAATTAAACAAGAAAGCAATACAAAGGAGGGTTTTGAGCGGCATGACGTCAGATATACAAGTACTTTTTTTTTAAAATCTTGAAGGTCTGCGACCAACGGACGGGAGGATTTGAACCCAATCTCGTCTGTCCGCCTAACCGTTCGGAGTTTTCCGCGGTTTTCTTCGAACTCTCTGTAAATATATCACTCTAAAGGTGTAGCCCCTACGGTGGGTAATTCCTCCTCGGGCCTATACACCTAGTGCAGATAATCGGCCGTCATAAACAACAACAACACTGCAATCAACGGTTTTTAAAGAAAACTTTGGGCAGATAAACACCCGCACAATAATCGGTTCTTAGTATTACAGATAATTAAGTAGTTCTATTCTTGGTACATTAATTAAAATTTATTAAGTACAAGAAAATCTTTCGGCGATCTTTGGTTTTTTTGTAATAATTTATTGCTGAAAAACTATGTCTTCAGTAAAATTTTAATGTCAGATTTTGGATTGTTACAAAATATGTTTATACCCTAAACCATTCAAAGTTCAGGGCATTGATTGGAATTCACAAGTAACAAAGATGCTAATAGTATCTAAGATTTTCAGCGATCTCTAATCCTCCCCCCCCCCCAAAAAAAAAAATGAAAATAATGTCAAAATTTTATGTACTACTTAAAAAAATTGCATTATAGATCATAGAAAATTTATATGGCACTTGATATCCTATGATTGTGATGCAAGGCCACTTTATCATGCTAATGTATTTCATTTTCTTATGATAAAGGGATCTTGGTATTATGCAATGCAAAAGTACATATAACCCAAGTGTTTGACTTGATACTAGGTTTAATCCTAACAACGTTTACTTTTAATTGAATTTAAAATGACTTATTATATCATGAGGTAAATTATTCTACTTTAAAAAAATTCATTTTATTGCAAAAAACTATTTGGTTCATTTTATTTAGCTAACTGTATTATTTATTTATTTATTTATTTATTATAAAAGGAATTGGATTTTTTTAAATGAAGAATATCAAATAAAACGGAAATCAAACAATAATTAAATCTCTTCGAATTTCACTAATCGACACGTTATTTCGACTTTTCGTTTTTCTTATTTAAAATGTTGTAGATTTACTAACACAGATTAAAGAAAAAGACTTTATAATTAAAATTTTACAAGTAGGAATTTGATGCAATAATTCAAATATAAGTAAGCCCCAATCAGGCAATAAAACTATCAATTAATGAAGCCTTATATCAACCTTTCAATCCAAAAGCAAAAGAACTGCCCATCTGCATTATTCTACCATAAAAATCCCGATCTGCTGGCTCCCATCTCTACCCTTTCCCGGGGCGTGTAGTGAGAATATATATATTTTTTAAATAATATTGTTGTGGTAATTTCTACACAGTCCCTTTCATTTCCCTCTTTCAACGTCCAGCTGGAATGAACGGCTGGTCAGTATACGGCCATAAATTTAGAGATAACTCTCCTTTTTCAAGCAGTATCCGTTAACTTTTAAGTAACCGAAAAGGATAGTTGATCCGGGACTGTAGAGTGGGCGGATTCATCCCTCTGATGTGGCCGACCTAAAACTCGACCTGATCCCTCAACAGAGGTCGGCGTTAAATCACACAACGCAGGAATAAACAAACTGAAGCTCCTGCCATACTAACAAGCGAACATCGTCTACAGGCGAATCCTTTAAAAATACGTTTTGCAGGGCTCTTAAAATTAATTTAAAATTTCTTTTTGTTTCAATGAATTGAAAACACTTTTAACTATATCCTTAAAATATTATTAATAATAAAAATTATATTCTTTTTCCGACTACCCATAATTTCATGATATTTTATGACTATCATCAGTTAATGATATGACATCATAAGTTAGTAAAATTTAAAATAATTGTTTAAGTAAAATTAATAATAATAATAATAATAATAAAAGAGAGAGGGGGGATGTATTTTAATACTAAATACTCAATTATATGCTTTACAATTGAAGTTCTGTTTCGTATCTTAACTTAGCAGTAGCCTCTTTTAATATTAACAAGGTTTATTAATTTCTTGTTTATTGTTTTTCTTAAAAGAATTTTTTTTCAAATATACTAATTTAGGATGTCATGCAAGAAAAAAAAATTACAGCTGGCCAGAGAAAAATCCATGTTTAATTTTTGTTATTATTTAGGAATTCAAAGAAGAGATTTTTTTATTCATTATTTTTTCATCTAATTAAAAAACAAGAAAACAAATCCCTAGAATTTTATTTTAATTCTAATATTTTGATTTATATTTAATAAAAGAGAAAAGAAGTGAAAAAATTATATTAATTACTTTCTAATAATTTTAGCTATCAATTACTTTCAAATACCTTTATCCAAATCTTACTTAATTATTTGAATGATTTTTTTCAATAAAATAGACATTTAAATTCAAATTTAGAGTAGTACAAAAATTAAATAACACTTAGCTAAAAGTATTGGAAAGTAATTCATAGCTAAAATTATAAGAAAGTAAGTATTATATACTTTTTCCCTTTCTCTTTCTCTTTTATTAAGCATAAATTCAAACAATAACTACTACGAAAAATAAGATTCTAGGAAGTTCTCGAAATTGGACTTTTCTTGTTTATTACAAGATGCAAAATAATAAATTATAATAAATTATGAATTAAAAAATCTTATTTGAATTCTTACGTAATTATAATAATTGAATATGATTTTTGTATTAATGCAAACTGACAACCAACTTTCTATTAATTAAAACTAGTAAATCTCAAATATTCTTTATTTAAATTAAAAAATAATATTGTATAACAAATAAGTAAAATATGCTAATATTAACAGATATTAGTCTTAAATCAAGATAAATCGTAAAGTTTTTTTTTTCTTTTGGCTTTTAGGGAAAAAAACTATTTATGCATACATTATATTACGGTATATGTACGCAAAGGTACTTGAATAAAACTTCAACGTAAAACATATAAATGAAATGTTTGATATTAAAGTATATTTCCTCTCTCTCTTTTCAACTTTAAAGAACTTTTATGCAAATTCACTAGCTTATGATGCCATACTATAAAATGAATGATTACTATGAAATGATACTATGAAATGATTTAAGAATAGCCTTATCAAGATACAAAACTAATAAATCTCAATAAATAAATAAATAAATAAATAAATAAAATAAAAATAAAATAATAAATTCTTTTAATTTCTTAAATAATACAAATAATTAAATATGATTTTTCTATGAATAGCCGTATTTTAGGTAGCTTTCATTACAAAAAGTAAAAAGCTACCTATTGCAGCCGTCCGGAGGAAAGCATTTCCGGAACATTTTGGTATATTTTCACCGATCATGACCCCTAGACCCCAAAACCACCCTCCGTTCAAATGTTGACATATATATATATATATATATATATATATATATAACCATATATATATATATATCTGATTTTTGTCATGCGATAACTAACGTATTTATGAACCGATTTGAATGAAACTTGGTATGTACATAGTACATACAAATGTCTCGACCGAGTTCGTTGGTCAGCATCATCCGCCATTTTGTTTCAAAATGGCGGTCATTTTAATTTTTTTTTAAATTTAAAATTAAATGCGAAAAAGTTAAAAGTTGAAAAATATTTTCCTTTTACGTGTTAGAACGTAAAACAAAAATTCCAGAACATTTTTTATTTTGTCTATATCTTAAAAAATGATTGAGTTATAGCACTTTGAATTTTTCTTATGGCTGACATTTTGAAACGATCTGATTTTTGTCACGTGATAACACGCGTATTTATGAACCGATTTCAATGAAACTTGGTATGTACATAGTACATACAAATGTCTCGACCGAGTTCGTTGGCCAGCATCATCCGCCATTTTGTTTCAAAATGGTGGCCATTTTAAATTTTTTAAAAATTTTTAAATTTAAAATTAAGTGCGAAAAAATCTAAATTTGAAAAATATTTTTCTTTTACGTGTTAGAAAGTAAAACAACGATTCCAGAACACTTTTTATTTTGTCTATATCTTACAAAATGATTGAGTTATAGCACTTTGAATTTTTCTTATATCTGACATTTTGAAACGGTACGGTCTGATTTTTGTCACGTGATAACACGCGTATTTATGAACCGATTTCAATGAAACTTGGGTTGTACATAGTACATACAAATGTCTCGACCGAGTTAGTTGGCCAGCATCATCCACCATTTTGTTTCAAAATGGTGGCCATTTTAAATTTAAAAAAAAAATTAAAATTTAAAATTAAATGCGAAAAAATTAAAAATTGAAAAATATTTTTCTTTTACGTGTTAAAACTTAAAACAACAATTCCCGAACACTTTTTATTTTGTCTATATCTTAAAAAATGACTGAGTTATAGCACTTTGAATTTTGCTTATGGCTGACTTTTTGAAACGGTCTGATCAGAACGATCCACAATGTTGCTTTAAAATGGCATACACTTTATGATATCGTGGAATTTGGTGACTCTCTAAATCGCTTAAAATAAAACCAGGTTGAATAAAAGATGACTAATTTCTAAAAATTCCTATTAATATTCAGTCTTGACAAAAACTAGTTTCAATCTTATAAAATCACTAATTTTATATTATTATTTCCACTAATTTGAGCTTAGTATTTTTGAACAATATAACTTACCTTAAAATAAATAAATAAATATATGAGTATATGAAAGCTATCTCTTCCTCCCGGCATTGCCGGAAGGACTTTTTTTTTTTTTCATTTACTACATGTTTTCATAAACTAGTAAATCTGAAATAAATTTTATTTAAAGTAAAATAATAAATAAATAAATAAAAGTAATAAATAACCAATTAAAAAAAAACTTGTTAATATTAACAGATGCTAGTTCTAAGTCAAGATAAAGTACTTAAGAATGATCTTGATACAAGATACAAGTTATATTCTTAAGTAAAACTTCAATGTTAAAGCATATAAATTAAATATTTTATATTAACATATATACCCTCCAACTCTCATCTTTTATTATTATTTTTTTAAAGATATTTTATTTCAAATTAAAGTAGCTTATGAATTTATATCATAAAATGAAAATTTTATGAATGGTAGCAAAAAGGACATATAATAATAATATTATTATTTTAATAATACATAAGAGTGCTTTTAATCCATTGTTCAGAGAAAAACAAATAAAAATGTAAAATTAATTTAAAGAATCTTTCAAGATGCTATTTTTTAGGATTAACCAGTAGATTGTCCTCGTTTCTAGTGCGGGAGGAGCCTGCAGTTTGTACATCCTGGAGCATTGTGCGATTTAGCGTTCACCCCATTAGAAGTCACAGCCGATCTTCATAGGGCTCGTGTGACGTCTTTGGAAACATACCACAGAGATACATTCAGAATGAGGGTGGTATTCAGCCTGTTCTGACCTCTGACTTTCAGTTCAGATAATAAACTCACTAATTTACAAAAGACATACACAATCAGAAATCAGATACTTAACAAATGCAAATAAGACCAAAACAAAATCAGTAAATGATCTTGGTAAAAAGATGCGAGACCTTTTCACCTTTTTTTTCTCCCTTTTTCTTTCCTTTTTCTTTTCTTTCTTTTTTTTAAATTATAAGCAAACTAATTGTTTACAAAAAATATCTTTCCTTTTTTTTTAATTATAAGCAAACTAATTGTTTACAAAAAAAAAAAAAAAAAAAAAAAAAAAAAAAAAAAGGAAAAGATTTTTTTTTTCAGGTTTTGAGTGTATAACTCGTGTGACTCGTTTTATATCAGACTGATCGCCATGCACTTTCATCAAACGTTAAATTCCAGTTAAAAAAATAATTAATTTAAATTAAACATTATTTACAATAATTTCACATTTAATTTGACGTAAGAGGGCAAAAAATTCTTTCAACAGCTTGAATAAATATTTTAAATTATATTGTGAATTCTCTCTAGTGCAGGTTTCCAAAGAAGAACATTTTTTATCCCTTAAATGGTAATGAAAGATTAATATGAACATTAAAATGGTGTAAATTCTTTTAGTTGATTGAATTGAAAAATTTTTCCCACATTCATTTGAATATCCTACATAAAACTGTGCATGGATTTTAAAAGGTGTATGAGATTATACGTTTGATATGATATTTTTTCTCTCGTGTATGTAAAAAAATTAAAGAAATGAACAAACTTTTTTTCTTTTTAGAAAACAACTATAAATTTGAATGTTAAATTCATGCACGAGTAGGATGTAGCAATCCCAAAACTTTCCTCAATCTCATACATGTTAATACTTAAAAAAAAAAAAAAAAAAAAAAAAAAAAAAAAAAAAAAAAAAAAAGCGAAGCATAGCAGTATCACCGCTTAGGTTATTCACACTAAAATATAATCAACAACAATTTTATGTCAAGTTCTAAATGAATTTGAAGTTTGATGAAAATCCGAGCGTTAGTTTTTGTGATAGAATCATAGCAGAAATCGTAAAATTTTTTTAAATAGAAGGCGCATCTGTTGAGCGACTTACTCCAAACATTAAAGAATACTAATTTATATCAAAGACTGACTGAATCTGAAGTTTGATGAAAACTCGTGCATTAGTTCCTGAGATAGAGCCAGTGCGATAATCATGGATAATGCCACATATCAGCGCCACCTGTTGGGCGATTAACACCAAAAAATAATCAGCACTATGTTATACTAAGGACTAACATATTCTGAAGTTTTATGAAAATCCATGAGTTCTTGAAATATAGCTATTGAAGAAATCATGAAAAAGGCAGCATGGAAGTGCCACCTGTTGAACGATATGCACCCAAAACTAATGAGCTCCAGATTATATAAAGGTCTAACTGAATCTAAAGTTTTGTGAAATTTCACGCATTAGTTTTTGCGATAGAGTGTCTAAAAATTTTTTATCACATACAATATGACAGGCAGACTCACAGATAGACATTCTGTAAATACATATTTTTGGGGTTCTCTGACCTCTAAAACGTGAAAACCCGTCAAAAACCAGAATTACAAAATTTTCACCGATCCAATACTTTCCTCTTGTAAAGATAGAGAAAAGTAAAAATATTATTACTATAAAGTATTATAAAGTAAAAATACACCATGGAGAAGGAGTAAAAAACTAGTCAGATGTGGCAATCTCATGACTTTTTCTTATGTATGTTAAAACTTCCTGAAAAATGCAACATAGCAGCGCCACTGGTTAAATGGTTTATACCGAAATCTTGTCAGCTACAACTTTGTCAATTTATAACAGAATCAGAAGTTTGATGAAAATCCGCGCACTAGTTTTTGCGATAGAGCTATTGTAAAAATGATGGAAAAAAAATAAATAAATAATAAAAACACCATAACAGCGCAACATGTTTGATGTACACCCAAAATTAATCAGGATCAATTTTTTATCAGGTTACTAACTGAATCTGAAGTTTGATGAAAATCCATGCATTAGTTATAGAGATACATTTATGAAAATCGTAAAAAAATGTGAAAAATCAGAAATCGTAAAAAATGCAGGATAGCAGTGCCATCTGTAAGGTAACTTAAACCAAAAACTAAACAACACTAATCTATACCAAATACTAACTGAATCTGAAGTTTTAGGAAATTTCGCACATTATTTCTTGAGATAGAGCTATTGCGATGATCACGAATAATGTACCATTTCAGCGCCACTTATTGAGCGATTTGCCCCAAAACGTAATCAGTACCATGTTATACCAAGTACTAACTAAAGTTTTATGAAAATCACGCACTAGTTCTTGAGATACGCCCATTGTGGAAAACATGAATAATGCAGGATTGCAGCACCATCTGTAGAGCGATATACACCAAAAACTAATCAAATCTAATTTATGTCAAGATCTCAAGGAACTACCTAAATAGAATTTTTTATTAAATTCCGTCCATTAGTTCTTGAGATGGAGCTATTGCGAAAATCATTAAAAATGCAACATATCAGGCCACTGATTTACACTAAAATATAAACAGCGTGAATTCATGGCAAGTTGTTTTAAATCTCTTTGCCGCAAACTAACAATTGTAAAAGGGTCAGACGGTTGCTTTCTTTAGCCCATGAAAAAGATAAAACTCTATTGTAAGAATTAAATAGAGGGATTGAGGGAGTACATAAGGTTAAATAAAGTTGTTTTCGCAAATCTGAAAGCATAATGTTTACATATGCTAACTAAACTGTGAGTGTGCGATTATCAAGTTGATTACTTAATTTTAATCCGCCAAAATAAATCCAAGTTGGCTGTTCGGTCGAACGTAGTTTTGGTGGATGTCGTCGGATGTAACCACAGACTTCTCGGACATCACAAACATATTTTTTCTAAAAATGTAATGTAAATGCAGATCAGTTCTCATTGTAAAGACTTCCATCGAGAAATATCTCATAAATTTGACGGATCGATGTTAGGAAAGAAAATCAACAGCATCAACACAGTAGATTTTTAAGATATGCACTTATATTTTTTCTTGTTACATGGAACATATTACATTTTTAAAGTATAGATAACGTGAACTACTTTATACATAAAAAAGAAAAAAAGAGTTAATATGTTCGCAGGTCGCACTGAGGGTTTAGTTTAATACGTATTTTAAAACATTTTATCCTTAAATTAATAAAAAAAAATTTTTAATTTTTTAAAATGGCATTACTATTATATTCGTATTTAATCAAACGACGTCTCTTTAAATATAACGTTTCTATACGTTTAATGTTTTCCAAATAAATAGCCGCGAAAAAAATGGTAATTTAATTGTGGCAATAACATTTAAATATATTCCAAAATCAGATTTTAAACAACATTTTTTTTTATTTGTTAATAATTAAAAGCATTTTGATATCCTCTTTCAATTAATTGTGCATTTTGAGAAACATATTAAAGAAATAAGACTAACGTTGAAAATAATTTTAAAAACAACAGAAAATAAATTTATTTATTTAAACAACAATAAAAATAACACAAACCCTTAAATTCGCGAAAAATGCGAATTTTCTTTTAATTAGCTCCATCTTAATTTGAAAATTTCAAACTTAAGAACTAGTGTTTCAACTAATTAACTTCGATTTTTATTTAGCTTATAAATTTTTTTGTTTGTCGCTCAAACACACTCAAAAAAAGCTCAAACGAATTCCGTCTTCAGTTTTTAAATCCGAAAAGGTCGGGGGGCCAACTTCAAAAATGTGGCCCCCTCAGTTTTTTATTTTGCTTATAACTTTTTTCAGTTTGTCGCTCAAACGAAAACTTTTGTCGCTCAAACGCGCTCAAACGACACTCAAACGAATGCCGTCTTCAGTTTTTAAATCCGAAAAGGTCGGGGGTCCAACTTCACAAAATGTGGCCCCCTCAGTTTTTTATTTTGCTTATAACTTTTTTCTGTTTGTCGCTCAAACGAAAATTTTTGTCGCTCAAACGCGCTCAAATGACGCTCAAACGAATGCCGTCTTCAGTTTTTTAATCCGAAAAGGTCGGGGGGCAACTTCACAAAATGTGGCCCCCTCAGTTTTTTATTTTGCTTATAACTTTTTCTGTTTGTCGCTCAAACGAAAATTTTTGTCGCTCAAACGCGCTCAAACGACGCTCAAACGAATGCCGTCTTCAGTTTTTAAATCCGAAAAGATCGGGGGGCCAACTTCACAAAATGTGGCCCCCTCAGTTTTTTATTTTGCTTATAACTTTTTTCTGTTTGTCGCTCAAACGAAAACTTTTGTCGCTCAAATGCGCTCAAACGAATGCCGTCTTCCGTTTTTAAATCCGAAAAGGTCGGGGGGCCAACTTCACAAAATGTGGCCCCCTCAGTTTTTTATTTTGCTTATAACTTTTTTCTGTTTGTCGCTCAAACGAAAATTTTTGTCGCTCAAACGCGCTCAAACGACGCTCAAACGAATGCAGTCTTCAGTTTTTAAATCCGAAAAGGTCGGGGGGCCAACTTCACAAAATGTGGCCCCCTCAGTTTTTTATTTTGCTTATAACTTTTTTCTGTTTGTCGCTCAAACGAAAATTTTTGTCGCTCAAACGCGCTCAAATGACGCTCAAACGAATGCCGTCTTCAGATTTTAATCCGAAAAGGTCGGGGGGCCAACTTCACAAAATGTGGCCCCCGCAGTTTTTTATTTTGCTTATAACTTTTTTCTGTTTGTTGCTCAAACGAATGCCGTCTTCAGTTTTTAAATCCGAAAAGGTCGGGGGCCAACTTCACAAAATGTGGCCCCCTCAGTTTTTTATTTTGCTTATAACTTTTTTCTGTTTGTCGCTCAAACGAAAATTTTTGTCGCTCAAACGCGCTCAAATGACGCTCAAACGAATGCCGTCTTCAGATTTTAATCCGAAAAGGTCGGGGGGCCAACTTCACAAAATGTGGCCCCCTCAGTTTTTTATTTTGCTTATAACTTTTTTCTGTTTGTCGCTCAAACGAAAATTTTTGTCGCTCAAATGCGCTCAAACGAATGCCGTCTTCCGTTTTTAAATCCGAAAAGGTCGGGGGGCCAACTTCACAAAATGTGGCCCCCTCAGTTTTTTATTTTGCTTATAACTTTTTTCTGTTTGTCGCTCAAACGAAAATTTTTGTCGCTCAAACGCGCTCAAACGACGCTCAAACGAATGCCGTCTTCAGTTTTTAAATCCGAAAAGGTCGGGGGGCCAACTTCACAAAATGTGGCCCCCTCAGTTTTTTATTTTGCTTATAACTTTTTTCTGTTTGTCGCTCAAACGAGAATTTTTGTCGCTCAAACGCGCTCAAACGACGCTCAAACGAATGCCGTCTTCAGTTTTTAAATCCGAAAAGGTCGGGGGGCCAACTTCACAAAATGTGGCCCTCTCAGTTTTTTATTTTGCTTATAACTTTTTTCTGTTTGTCGCTCAAACGAAAATTTTTGTCGCTCAAACACGCTCAAACGAATGCCGTCTTCAGTTTTTAAATCCGAAAAGGTCGGGGAGCCAACTTCACAAAATGTGGCCCCCTCAGTTTTTTATTTTGCTTATAACTTTTTTCTGTTTGTCGCTCAAACGAATGCCGTCTTCAGTTTTTAAATCCGAAAAGGTCGGGGGCCAACTTCACAAAATGTGGCCCCCTCAGTTTTTTATTTTGCTTATAACTTTTTTCTGTTTGTCGCTCAAACGAAAATTTTTGTCGCTCAAACGCGCTCAAATGACGCTCAAACGCGCTCAAATAACGCTCAAACGAATGCCGTCTTCAGATTTTAATCCGAAAAGGTCGGGGGGCCAACTTCACAAAATGTGGCCCCCGCAGTTTTTTATTTTGCTTATAACTTTTTTCTGTTTGTCGCTCAAACGAATGCCGTCTTCAGTTTTTAAATCCGAAAAGGTCGGGGGCCAACTTCACAAAATGTGGCCCCCTCAGTTTTTTATTTTGCTTATAACTTTTTTCTGTTTGTCGCTCAAACGAAAATTTTTGTCGCTCAAACGCGCTCAAATGACGCTCAAACGAATGCCGTCTTCAGATTTTAATCCGAAAAGGTCGGGGGGCCAACTTCACAAAATGTGGCCCCCTCAGTTTTTTATTTTGCTTATAACTTTTTTCTGTTTGTCGCTCAAACGAAAATTTTTGTCGCTCAAACGCGCTCAAACGACGCTCAAACGAATGCCGTCTTCAGTTTTTAAATCCGAAAAGGTTAGGGGGGGCAACTTCACAAAATGTGGCCCCCTCAGTTTTTTATTTTGCTTATAACTTTTTTCTGTTTGTCGCTCAAACGCGCTCAAACGACGCTCAAACGAATGCCGCCTTCAGTTTTTAAATCCGAAAAGGTCGGTGGGCCAACTTCACAAAATGTGGTCCCCTCAGTTTTTTATTTTGCTTATAACTTTTTTCTGTTTGTCGCTCAAACGAAAATTTTTGTCGCTCAAACACGCTCAAACGAATGCCGTCTTCAGTTTTTAAATCCGAAAAGGTCGGGGGGCCAACTTCACAAAATGTGGTCCCCTCAGTTTTTTATTTTGCTTATAACTTTTTTCACTTTGACGCTCAAACTAAATTTTTTGTCGCTCAAACGCGCTCAAACCACGCTCAAACGAATACCATCTTCAGTTTTTAAATCCGAAAAGGTCGGGGGGGGGCAACTTTACAAAATGTGGCCCCCTCAGTTTTCAGTTTTTTATTTTGCTTATAACTTTTTTCAGTTTGTCGCTCAAACGAAAATTTTTGTCGCTCAAACGACGCTCAAACGAATGCCGTCTTCAGTTTTTAAATCCGGAAAGGTCGGGGGTCGAACTTCACAAAATGTGGCCCCCTCAGTTTTTTATTTTGCTTATAACTTTTTTCTGTTTGTCGCTCAAACGAAAATTTTTGTCGCTCAAACGCGCTCAAACGACGCTCAAACGAATGCCATCTTCAGTTTTTAAATCCGAAAAGGTCGGGGGGCCAACTTCACAAAATGTGGCCCCCTCAGTTTTTTATTTTGCTTATAACTTTTTCCTGTTTGTCGCTCAAACGAAAATTTTTGTCGCTCAAACGCGCTCAAACGACGCTCAAACGAATGCCGTCTTCAGTTTTTAAATCCGGAAAGGTCGGGGGGCCAACTTCACAAAATGTGGCCCCCTCAGTTTTTTATTTTGCTTATAACTTTTTTCTGTTTGTCGCTCAAACGAAAATTTTTGTCGCTCAAACACACTCAAACGAATGCCGTCTTCAGTTTTTAAATCCGAAAAGGTCGGGGGGCCAACTTCACAAAATGTGGCCCCCTCAGTTTTTTATTTTGCTTATAACTTTTTTCTGTTTGTCGCTCAAACGAAAACTTTTGTCGCTCAAACGCACTCCAACGACGCTCAAACGACGCTCAAACGAATGCCGTCTTCAGTTTTTAATTCCGAAAAGGTCGGGGGGCCAACTTCACAAAATGTGGCCCCCGCAGTTTTTTATTTTGCTTATAACTTTTTTCTGTTTGTCGCTCAAACGAATGCCGTCTTCAGTTTTTAAATCCGAAAAGGTCGGGGGCCAACTTCACAAAATGTGGCCCCCTCAGTTTCTTATTTTGCTTATAACTTTTTTCTGTTTGTCGCTCAAACGAAAATTTTTGTCGCTCAAACGCGCTCAAATTACGCTCAAACGAATGCCGTCTTCAGATTTTAATCCGAAAAGGTCGGGGGGGGCAACTTCACAAAATGTGGCCCCCTCAGTTTTTTATTTTCCTTATAACTTTTTTCTGTTTGTCGCTCAAACGAAAATTTTTGTCGCTCAAACGCGCTCAAACGAATGCCGTCTTCAGTTTTTAAATCCGAAAAGGTTGGGGGGGCCAACTTCACAAAATGTGGCCCCCTCAGTTTTTTATTTTGCTTATAACTTTTTTCTGTTTGTCGCTCAAACGCGCTCAAACGACGCTCAAACGAATGCCGTCTTCAGTTTTTAAATCCGAAAAGGTCGGGGGGCCAACTTCACAAAATGTGGTCCCCTCAGTTTTTTATTTTGCTTATAACTTTTTTCACTTTGACGCTCAAACGAAATTTTTTGTCGCTCAAACGCGCTCAAACGACGCTCAAACGAATGCCATCTTCAGTTTTTAAATCCGAAAAGGTCGGGGGGGGGGCAACTTTACAAAATGTTGCCCCCTCAGTTTTCAGTTTTTTATTTTGCTTATAACTTTTTTCAGTTTGTCGCTCAAACGACGCTCAAACGAATGCCGTCTTCAGTTTTTAAATCCGGAAAGGTCGGGGGTCGAACTTCACAAAATGTGGCCTCCCCAGTTTTTTATTTTGCTTATAACTTTTTTCTGTTTGTCGCTCAAACGAAAATTTTTGTCGCTCAAACACGCTCAAACGACGCTCAAACGAATGCCGTCTTCAGTTTTTAAATCCAAAAAGGTCGGGAGCCAACTTCACAAAATGTGGCCCCCTCAGTTTTTTATTTTGCTTATAACTTTTTTCTGTTTGTCGCTCAAACGAAAATTTTTGTCGCTCAAACGCGCTCAAACGACGCTCAAACGAATGCCGTCTTCAGTTTTTAAATCCGAAAAGGTCGGGGGGCCAACTTCACAAAATGTGGCCCCCTCAGTTTTTTATTTTGCTTATAACTTTTTTCTATTTGTCGCTCAAACGAAATTTTTTGTCGCTCAAACGCGCTCAAACGACGCTCAAACGAATGCCATCTTCAGTTTTTAAATCCGAAAAGGTCGGGGAGCCAACTTCACAAAATGTGGCCCCCTCAGTTTTTTATTTTGCTTATAACTTTTTCCTGTTTGTCGCTCAAACGAAAATTTTTGTCGCTCAAACGCGCTCACACGACGCTCAAACGAATGCCGTCTTCAGTTTTTATATCCGAAAAGGTCGGGGGGCCAACTTCACAAAATGTGGCCCCCTCAGTTTTTTATTTTGCTTATAACTTTTTTCTGTTTGTCGCTCAAACGAAAATTTTTGTCGCTCAAACACGCTCAAACGACGCTCAAACGAATGCCGTCTTCAGTTTTTAAATCCAAAAAGGTCGGGAGCCAACTTCACAAAATGTGGCCCCCTCAGTTTTTTATTTTGCTTATAACTTTTTTCTGTTTGTCGCTCAAACGAAAATTTTTGTCGCTCAAACGCGCTCAAACGACGCTCAAACGAATGCCGTCTTCAGTTTTTAAATCCGAAAAGGTCGGGGGGCCAACTTCACAAAATGTGGCCCCCTCAGTTTTTTATTTTGCTTATAACTTTTTTCTATTTGTCGCTCAAACGAAAATTTTTGTCGCTCAAACGCGCTCAAACGACGCTCAAACGAATGCCGTCTTCAGTTTTTAAATCCGAAAAGGTCGGGGGGCCAACTTCACAAAATGTGGCCCCCTCAGTTTTTTATTTTGCTTATAACTTTTTTCTGTTTGTCGCTCAAACGAAAACTTTTGTCGCTCAAACGCACTCAAACGACGCTCAAACGAATGCCGTCTTCAGTTTTTAAATCCGAAAAGGTTGGGGGGGCCAACTTCACAAAATGTGGAGCCTCAGTTTTTTATTTTGCTTATAACTTTTTTCTGTTTGTCGCTCAAACGAAAATTTTTGTCGCTCAAACGCGCTCAAACGACGCTCAAACGAATGCCGTCTTCAGTTTTTAAATCCGAAAAGGTTGGGGGGGGCCAACTTCACAAAATGTGGCCCCCTCAGTTTTTTATTTTGCTTATAACTTTTTTCTGTTTGTCGCTCAAACGCGCTCAAACGACGCTCAAACGAATGCCGTCTTCAGTTTTTAAATCCGAAAAGGTCGGGGGGGCCAACTTCACAAAATGTGGTCCCCTCAGTTTTTTATTTTGCTTATAACTTTTTTCTGTTTGTCGCTCAAACGAAAACTTTTGTCGCTCAAACGCGCTCAAACGACGCTCAAACGAATGCCGTCTTCAGTTTTTAAATCCGAAAAGGTCGGGGGGCCAACTTCACAAAATGTGGCCCCCTCAGTTTTTTATTTTGCTTATAACTTTTTTCTGTTTGTCGCTCAAACGAAAACTTTTGTCGCTCAAACGCACTCAAACGACGCTCAAACGAATGCCGTCTTCAGTTTTTAAATCCGAAAAGGTTGGGGGGGCCAACTTCACAAAATGTGGAGCCTCAGTTTTTTATTTTGCTTATAACTTTTTTCACTTTGACGCTCAAACGAAATTTTTTGTCGCTCAAACACGCTCAAACGACGCTCAAACGAATGCCATCTTCAGTTTTTAAATCCGAAAAGGTCGGAGGGGGGCAACTTTACAAAATGTGGCCCTCTCAGTTTTCAGTTTTTTATTTTGCTTATAACTTTTTTCAGTTTGTCGCTCAAACGAAAATTTTTGTCGCTCAAACGACGCTCAAACGAATGCCGTCTTCAGTTTTTAAATCCGGAAAGGTCGGGGGTCGAACTTCACAAAATGTGGCCCCCTCAGTTTTTTATTTTGCTTATAACTTTTTTCTGTTTGTCGCTCAAACGAAAATTTTTGTCGCTCAAACGCGCTCAAACGACGCTCAAACGAATGCCATCTTCAGTTTTTAAATCCGAAAAGGTCGGGGAGCCAACTTCACAAAATGTGGCCCCCTCAGTTTTTTATTTTGCTTATAACTTTTTCCTGTTTATCGCTCAAACGAAAATTTTTGTCGCTCAATCGCGCTCACACGACGCTCAAACGAATGCCGTCTTCAGTTTTTAAATCCGAAAAGGTCGGGGGGCCAACTTCACAAAATGTGGCCCCCTCAGTTTTTTATTTTGCTTATAACTTTTTTCTGTTTGTCGCTCAAACGAAAATTTTTGTCGCTCAAACACGCTCAAACGACGCTCAAACGAATGCCGTCTTCAGTTTTTAAATCCAAAAAGGTCGGGAGCCAACTTCACAAAATGTGGCCCCCTCAGTTTTTTATATTGCTTATAACTTTTTTCTGTTTGTCGCTCAAACGCGCTCAAACGACGCTCAAACGAATGCCGTCTTCAGTTTTTAAATCCGAAAAGTTCGGGGGCCAACTTCACAAAATGTGGAGCCTCAGTTTTTTATTTTGCTTATAACTTTTTTCTGTTTGTCGCTCAAACGCGCTCAAACGACGCTCAAACGAATGCCGTCTTCAGTTTTTAAATCCGAAAAGTTCGGGGGCCAACTTCACAAAATGTGGAGCCTCAGTTTTTTATTTTGCTTATAACTTTTTTCTGTTTGTCGCTCAAACGAAAATTTTTGTCGCTCAAACGCGCTCAAACGACGCTCAAACGAATGCCGTCTTCAGTTTTTAAATCCGAAAAGGTCGGGGGGCCAACTTCACAAAATGTGGCCCCCTCAGTTTTTTATTTTGCTTATAACTTTTTTCTATTTGTCGCTCAAACGAAAATTTTTGTCGCTCAAACGCGCTCAAACGACGCTCAAACGAATGCCGTCTTCAGTTTTTAAATCCGAAAAGGTCGGGGGGCCAACTTCACAAAATGTGGCCCCCTCAGTTTTTTATTTTGCTTATAACTTTTTTCTGTTTGTCGCTCAAACGAAAACTTTTGTCGCTCAAACGCACTCAAACGACGCTCAAACGAATGCCGTCTTCAGTTTTTAAATCCGAAAAGGTTGGGGGGGCCAACTTCACAAAATGTGGAGCCTCAGTTTTTTATTTTGCTTATAACTTTTTTCTGTTTGTCGCTCAAACGAAAATTTTTGTCGCTCAAACGCGCTCAAACGACGCTCAAACGAATGCCGTCTTCAGTTTTTAAATCCGAAAAGGTTGGGGGGGGCCAACTTCACAAAATGTGGCCCCCTCAGTTTTTTATTTTGCTTATAACTTTTTTCTGTTTGTCGCTCAAACGCGCTCAAACGACGCTCAAACGAATGCCGTCTTCAGTTTTTAAATCCGAAAAGGTCGGGGGGGCCAACTTCACAAAATGTGGTCCCCTCAGTTTTTTATTTTGCTTATAACTTTTTTCACTTTGACGCTCAAACGAAATTTTTTGTCGCTCAAACACGCTCAAACGACGCTCAAACGAATGCCATCTTCAGTTTTTAAATCCGAAAAGGTCGGAGGGGGGCAACTTTACAAAATGTGGCCCTCTCAGTTTTCAGTTTTTTATTTTGCTTATAACTTTTTTCAGTTTGTCGCTCAAACGAAAATTTTTGTCGCTCAAACGACGCTCAAACGAATGCCGTCTTCAGTTTTTAAATCCGGAAAGGTCGGGGGTCGAACTTCACAAAATGTGGCCCCCTCAGTTTTTTATTTTGCTTATAACTTTTTTCTGTTTGTCGCTCAAACGAAAATTTTTGTCGCTCAAACGCGCTCAAACGACGCTCAAACGAATGCCATCTTCAGTTTTTAAATCCGAAAAGGTCGGGGAGCCAACTTCACAAAATGTGGCCCCCTCAGTTTTTTATTTTGCTTATAACTTTTTCCTGTTTATCGCTCAAACGAAAATTTTTGTCGCTCAATCGCGCTCACACGACGCTCA
Source organism: Maratus speculifer (assembly GCA_964019185.1). Classification (NCBI taxonomy): domain Eukaryota; kingdom Metazoa; phylum Arthropoda; class Arachnida; order Araneae; family Salticidae; genus Maratus; species Maratus speculifer. The sequence goes on from OZ025293.1 coordinate 58,926,906, forward strand.
AACGAATGCCGTCTTCAGTTTTTAAATCCGAAAAGGTCGGGGGGCCAACTTCACAAAATGTGGCCCCCTCAGTTTTTTATTTTGCTTATAACTTTTTTCTGTTTGTCGCTCAAACGAAAATTTTTGTCGCTCAAACACGCTCAAACGACGCTCAAACGAATGCCGTCTTCAGTTTTTAAATCCAAAAAGGTCGGGAGCCAACTTCACAAAATGTGGCCCCCTCAGTTTTTTATATTGCTTATAACTTTTTTCTGTTTGTCGCTCAAACGCGCTCAAACGACGCTCAAACGAATGCCGTCTTCAGTTTTTAAATCCGAAAAGTTCGGGGGCCAACTTCACAAAATGTGGAGCCTCAGTTTTTTATTTTGCTTATAACTTTTTTCTGTTTGTCGCTCAAACGCGCTCAAACGACGCTCAAACGAATGCCGTCTTCAGTTTTTAAATCCGAAAAGTTCGGGGGCCAACTTCACAAAATGTGGAGCCTCAGTTTTTTATTTTGCTTATAACTTTTTTCTGTTTGTCGCTCAAACGAAAATTTTTGTCGCTCAAACGCGCTCAAACGACGCTCAAACGAATGCCGTCTTCAGTTTTTAAATCCGAAAAGGTTGGGGGGGGGCAACTTCACAAAATGTGGCCCCCTCAGTTTTTTATTTTGCTTATAACTTTTTTCTGTTTGTCGCTCAAACGCGCTCAAACGACGCTCAAACGACTGCCGTCTTCAGTTTTTAAATCCGAAAAGGTCGGGGGGGGGCCAACTTCACAAAATGTGGTCCCCTCAGTTTTTTATTTTGCTTATAACTTTTTTCACTTTGACGCTCAAACGAAATTTTTTGTCGCTCAAACACGCTCAAACGACGCTCAAACGAATGCCATCTTCAGTTTTTAAATCCGAAAAGGTCGGAGGGGGGCAACTTTACAAAATGTGGCCCCCTCAGTTTTCAGTTTTTTAATTTGCTTATAACTTTTTTCAGTTTGTCGCTCAAACGAAAATTTTTGTCGCTCAAACGACGCTCAAACGAATGGCGTCTTCAGTTTTTAAATCCGGAAAGGTCGGGGGTCGAACTTCACAAAATGTGGCCCCCTCAGTTTTTTATTTTGCTTATAACTTTTTTCTGTTTGTCGCTCAAACGAAAATTTTTGTCGCTCAAACGCGCTCAAACGACGCTCAAACGAATGCCATCTTCAGTTTTTAAATCCGAAAAGGTCGGGGAGCCAACTTCACAAAATGTGGCCCCCTCAGTTTTTTATTTTGCTTATAACTTTTTTCTGTTTGTCGCTCAAACGAAAATTTTTGTCGCTCAAACACGCTCAAACGACGCTCAAACGAATGCCGTCTTCAGTTTTTAAATCCAAAAAGGTCGGGAGCCAACTTCACAAAATGTGGCCCCCTCAGTTTTTTATATTGCTTATAACTTTTTTCTGTTTGTCGCTCAAACGCGCTCAAACGACGCTCAAACGAATGCCGTCTTCAGTTTTTAAATGCGAAAAGTTCGGGGGCCAACTTCACAAAATGTGGAGCCTCAGTTTTTTATTTTGCTTATAACTTTTTTCTGTTTGTCGCTCAAACGAAAATTTTTGTCGCTCAAACGCGCTCAAACGACGCTCAAACGAATGCCGTCTTCAGTTTTTAAATCCGAAAAGGTTGGGGGGGGGGCAACTTCACAAAATGTGGCCCCCTCAGTTTTTTATTTTGCTTATAACTTTTTACTGTTTGTCGCTCAAACGCGCTCAAACGACGCTCAAACGACTGCCGTCTTCAGTTTTTAAATCCGAAAAGGTCGGGGGGGGGCCAACTTCACAAAATGTGGTCCCCTCAGTTTTTTATTTTGCTTATAACTTTTTTCACTTTGACGCTCAAACGAAATTTTTTGTCGCTCAAACACGCTCAAACGACGCTCAAACGAATGCCATCTTCAGTTTTTAAATCCGAAAAGGTCGGAGGGGGGCAACTTTACAAAATGTGGCCCCCTCAGTTTTCAGTTTTTTATTTTGCTTATAACTTTTTTCAGTTTGTCGCTCAAACGAAAATTTTTGTCGCTCAAACGACGCTCAAACGAATGGCGTCTTCAGTTTTTAAATCCGGAAAGGTCGGGGGTCGAACTTCACAAAATGTGGCCCCCTCAGTTTTTTATTTTGCTTATAACTTTTTTCTGTTTGTCGCTCAAACGAAAATTTTTGTCGCTCAAACGCGCTCAAACGACGCTCAAACGAATGCCATCTTCAGTTTTTAAATCCGAAAAGGTCGGGGAGCCAACTTCACAAAATGTGGCCCCCTCAGTTTTCTATTTTGCTTATAACTTTTTCCTGTTTATCGCTCAAACGAAAATTTTTGTCGCTCAAACGCGCTCACACGACGCTCAAACGAATGCCGTCTTCAGTTTTTAAATCCGAAAAGGTCGGGGGGCCAACTTCACAAAATGTGGCCCCCTCAGTTTTTTATTTTGCTTATAACTTTTTCTGTTTGTCGCTCAAACGAAAATTTTTGTCGCTCAAACGCGCTCAAACGACGCTCAAACGAATGCCGTCTTCAGTTTTTAAATCCGAAAAGGTCGGGGGGCCAACTTCACAAAATGTGGTCCCCTCAGTTTTTTATTTTGCTTATAACTTTTTTCTATTTGTCGCTCAAACGAAAATTTTTGTCGCTCAAACGCGCACAAACGACGCTCAAACGAATGCCGTCTTCAGTTTTTAAATCCGAAAAGGTTGGGGGGCCAACTTCACAAAATGAGGCCCCCTCAGTTTTTTATTTTGCTTATAACTTTTTTCTATTTGTCGCTCAAACGCGCTCAAACGACGCTCAAACGAATGCCGTCTTCAGTTTTTAAATCCGAAAAGGTCGGGGGGCCAACTTCACAAAATGTGGCCTCCTCAGTTTTTTATTTTGCTTTTAACTTTTTTCTGATTGTCGCTCAAACGAAAACTTTTGTCGCTCAAACGCGCTCAAACGACGCTCAAACGAATGCCGTATTCAGTTTTTAAATCCGAAAAGGTCGGGGAGCCAACTTCACAAAATGTGCCCCCCTCAGTTTTTTATTTTGCTTATAACTTTTTTCTGTTTGTCGCTCAAACGAAAATTTTTGTCGCTCAAACGCGCTCAAACGACGCTCAAACGAATGCCGTCTTCAGTTTTTAAATCTGATAAGATCGGGGGGCCAACTTCACAAAAACGAAGGCCCTGAATTTTGATTTGTTTATAACTTTTTTTTGATTGTCGCTCAAACGAAAATTTTTGTCGCTCAAACGCGCTCAAACGACGCTCAAACGAATGGTGTTTTCAGTTTTTATATTCCATAAAGTGAGGGGGCCAACTTCACAGACCTTTATTTATTTTGGTGTGTGTGTGTGTGTGTGGGATGGAGAAGTTTTTAGATGATTTACTATTTATTTGACTTTCAAAACATCTACAAAGAGGCTTAAAAAATAATAAGCTATAAGAATGTTTCAATGAATAAATTTTAGGCACTTAGCAATAGGATGAGAGGGAAAAATCTCGAGTTTTGTCCTTGGAGGCGAAGGAGAAAGACGTGTTTTTTAGTGGCGCTTAGAGCGAAGAACATGATCGGCTAAAGCGGCTTAGACAGCACCATGGACCCGGGATCCCCAGGATAAGGCGTCGCGGGACTGCACCGGCCAGGCCTATAGGTAGGAAGCATGTTGTTTGGACAATTTTTATTCATTTAGGTGTCAGCTATTATTTTATTTGGGTATAATCTTTTTTAATGACACATGTATCCATGCCCAGTTAATCCTTAATTTACTCTCTTCTAATATTAGCTACCAAAATGTTTTTATTATCAATTTTTACTACCTTATCAACTTGTTTTTATTACTCTGTTTTACTATTCATGGGGTGGTAGTGTAATTTATATTTTAATTACTCAACTAACTATTTCACTATCAATTTTCAGCTGCAATGTAAAATTCCAGTTAATCTACTATTTCCACAACAGTACTCTTATTATTTTTGAAGTTTTAATACCTCCCCTGCCCAGCCTGTTTAATAAGTTCACTATTCAATTTCCCATGCTTAACTTATCCCTAGCTATGTCTAACAGCCTATGCTCAATTGCCTAAGTTCAAAAATTGTATTTTAATCCATTTTTATTATCTTACAATTTGTTTTTATTACTCTGTTTTGCTAATCATGGGGCTTTAGCGTATTTGTTATTTTAATTACTCAAACTTTTTGTTATATAATCCTCTATGTACGGTTATTTTTATTGAATTATTATCTGTATACTTTGGGTATTACTCTATTTGCTTTAGCTCTCAGTCAGTTTATTATTGTTGTAATATAATTAGGATGCTTTGGGTACCCTTAGTATTTATTTCTTGCTAAATTGTCTAGATTCTAACTAAGTATTTTCAATCCAATTTTACTTTTGAAACAACTTGTTTTTGCTGCTTTAATCTGCCATTCATGGGGTACCAGCGGAATTGTTATTTTAATTATTTAAACTATTTGTTACAACATCCCCTCCGCTAGGCTATTTTTATTGTTTTAATATTTGTTTCTTCTGGGTAATACTATACATATGCTTTAGTATTCCAGTCAGCTAACTATTGCGGTAATTTTATAAGGTAGACTTGGGTACTCTTACAAGGAAGGTCTCCATTGGGGGCATACTCAGAATTTTTTGAAAAAAATACGAATTAAACTACTCATGTAGGTAATAAAGGATCAGTGAAAATTAGCGGCGGAATTACATTATTAGATGTAAAAAAATAAAATAGTTTGGAATAATTGGCGTGAAAAGCTGAAAGCGACGCGGGATTTGGCGAGCAGTGAATTTCCTCGCCAAAAGCAGACGATTTTAACGAATCTGAAAATTGATTTTAATTGACTTCACTGTTAAAAATCTGCAGCATTTACTGCAACGTCACTCCACTACTTTTATAGAATATCTCTCTTCTGACCAATGAGAATGCTTTAAGCACGGTGAATTGACCGTGTCACACACTGTTAAAAATCTGCTGCATTTTGTTGCAACGCACTCCACCGCTTGTATATAATATCTCTATTCCAACCAATGAGAAAGCTCCATTTCACGGCCAAGTAACCGTTTTCTATGCAAGCAAGGGAGTGCGTTGCAACAAAATGCAGCAGATTTTTAACAGTGTATTTTTCAATTTGGAACAATTTTAATCAATTTAAATTGTGTTTTAAATGATAAAATATATTAATTTCATTTTGTTATAAGTAAATATATGACAAAATTACACTTAAAGTAAAGTAAAATGCAAAATTAAAATTACTTAAACTAAACTTATTTAAATAAATTGAACATAGAAAGTTTTTTCTTTAAAAAGTATTCGAAGCGTATAAGCGTATTTTTCAAAATTTCGTTTTTTCGCCAACCGGAGATAAATCGCCAAATAAATGAAATTTTAATTATTTTTTTACGGACGTTATAAGGAGATTCCGCCGAAATTTTTTTTATAAACATATATAACTATATGAGAAGAACATTCTGTAATTTTTTCAGATTTTTCTGAGTATGCCCGTATGGAGACCTTCTTTGTTAGTATTTATTTTTCAATAGTTCATTCGCAGCTTTACTGTCAATTTATGCTAATTGAGCTCAGTAATTAATCGTGCTAAGCTTTTATCAATAGTAGTTCTAGTATTATTTTTAATTATGCCTCAATCGCAGTTATAATAGTAGTAGGGGGAGGGTTACGGCCTTATTTAGCTTCCCATTCCATTGTTTTTATTGACTTTAAGTATGTGTTTTATTGCTAAATCTTTTTATGAATTTTTCGGTTTTTTTTTTTTTTTTTTTTTTTTTTTTTTTTTTTTTCTAGCCCTTAATTGTTAGTTACTTGATATCTATCTCCATTGCTTAACTCTCTCCTAGATTCAACTAGCAGCCTATGCTTAATTGCCCAATAATTATCTCTCCCCCTTTCTTTGTCTTAGTTTAATCTTTTTCTCTTAGCTATTAACAGTTCCTCGTTTAATCCCAGGTTTCCACTAGCTCCATAAGTCCTAGTTTCTGTCAATAGTAGTACTGGTAATAGCTTTAATCTAAGTGTCTTTCACTGCTATTAATGGTATTAATTAGCTAATCTAAACATAAGCTCTCTAGGTCTTGTCTTATTATATCCCATAGCTATTAATTAACTCTTAGATTATCCTTATTAGCCAGCCAACTCAACTCCCCCCTGGGGGGGAGTCTCAACGTCATTTTTCTACTTCCCAATAGCGCTAATTACCATTTTTTAAAGTAACTGTTCTAATGTTAAGCCTTTCTTTTTAAACTCGCGTTTTTCGCTAGCTCATAATTGTTTTAATTGTAGTTTTGGTACCCCCCCCCTTGCGCTGCCTAATTTTTAGGTACAGTGTTTAATTTCCCATGATTATTCCATATATTGATTTTTTTAAGTTTAAACAACAGCCTATGCTAAATTGCCTATTAATAATCTCTCCATTTTTTCTAGCATTAGCCTAATCTTTTTCTCCTAGCAATAATTATTACCTGTAACCAAGTTCTATATAATAGATTAAAGTTCAGTTTATCTTTTAATTCCAGGTTTTTGCTAGCCCTATATGTTTTAGTTTTCATCATTAGTAGTCTAGTTATATTTTTAATTAAGTCTCTTACAATGTTATAACTGTTATAATTCCGTTATTCTCTTCAACTTTCTTCTTAATTGTCCCGTTTATCTTAACTTTTTTCTTAATCCTGGTTGCCAAGGCTTTTGACAGGCTCCCACAATCACTCATAGCTTTAGTTATTATTAATCCGTTATCTTGGATATGTGTGTCATCGCAGGGCGGTTTTTTTTTCTTTAAAGGTTCCCACATTCCACCAGTTCAATATTTAATCTATCATGTCAGTGATATATTGGTTTTATTGTGCTTTCAATTTATTATCAGTGTACTTTATACTCGTTGCTGAGGTACCGTAAAATGGGGTGAATCGGAACACTTTTCAAGTTTAACGTTAAAAAAAAGCAACAACTGATTTTTTAATTTTTTTATTTTTCTACTAGAAACTTCGGTCTTGTTTTGTTCTTTAGTTTTTAAGCAAAAACGAAACATTTTTATTGTTTATATATATATTATTTAATTTTTTAATGGTGTTCCGATTCACCCCGCAAATAGGGGTGAATCGGAACAAATGTTATAAATTTTAATTATTCCGATTCACACTTTAATAGGGTTAGTAAAAACAGGTAATAATGATAAGGGAGGAATAGGAACAGTAGTTACTGTGAATCAAGTCTTTATTTTATATACAAGTAAAGCTATGCCTTTTAAAAAAATAGAAAACAGCTTTGAAATAAAGAATAAAAATTTCTTTTAAGAAATTATATTCGAATTACAGAAGTAGAATTTAATACAAATTCAGCCCTGTTCTAGGTTATCCTCTACTAGTAGTCACTGGGTAAGTGAAAATATTGAGTAGCCCCAATCGCTGCATGTATTAATGCGACCTACTAATACGCCCTCATCCCCAGATCTTAGTACTGTTTGCATTTCTCTCTTTTTTTCTCTCATTTTGAGATATATTTGTAACGTTCTGGATGTCAGAGAATAATTTTGTGCAGTTTTTCTAACTATTTTGCTATTTTTAAATTATTTTATTGTGCGTTCAATGTCTGTTGGATTATTCGTTGACTTTTTTGTTTAACCAAGTAATTTCTTGGCACCTTTAAACTCTTCGAGTAATTAGAACAAACAAAATATTGTTACAATACATATTCACACATATGTTTTCATATATTACATGAAACTGTTACTGTATAGAAAAATAAACCATGAGAGAAAACGTGTTCAGATTCACCCCATAAATCTTAAACCTCTGATGTTACAATCCATTTTTCATTTTTTCATTATGTAGTTTAGAAATAAGTAGAATTTAATACAGCATATCATTTACAGGACTGTCAGTAATTAAAAATCCCCTCTCTTAGATTTAGAATACGAAAAATATTGTAGTTACAGACAAAGTTTCTAAGACGTTGAAAAAATGAGGTTTTTGAGGATCCTCTTAAAGCTTCTTTGTATACCCCAATAGTGGTGTCAACATGTCGAAATTGAATTTCCCAACTCTTCATGTTATTACCTTCTTATAAAAAAATTGGCAACTAAAAATATCATCACATATATTTATAATGAATTTATTTGTATGACCGGGTAGTTTCGTTCCTATTCACCCCGCTGTTCCTATTCACCCCATTTTACTTTACTCTGAGGGTCCATTGTTATCACTAAAGGGATTCTAATACCCTTATCATTTAAGTCTCCATTTACCTGGTTCATTTTTTTCGAGATCTGTCTGTTATATTTCCACATAATAGCCTGTTATATTTCCACTTGCCTCGGGGCACGCTATAATCCAGCCTGCTATGTACATCTGTCATTTGTTACATTAGTAATTGTGTTTCAGGAGTCTATTTATCTCTCAGTCTACGATCTGTTTAGTCTAATCAATCATGGGGGCTGACTTGTCATGAGTTCTATTCTCCAAAGGGTAACCTTGGGTTTATTGCCTGGGATTTGTTATTTTTTTGGGGGGGGGGTCCCATTCCCTTTTAATCATCGCCAATTTGTTCCTTAATTATTTTTAATAATTTCAGTTGCTCTCCGTTTAATTATAACCATATCCCACTTTTTATTATGCTTCTTTGTCAAGCAACTCAATGCCGCTTCTTAATTTTATTTGACTATGTTATTAATTTGTTAAACTTTTCATTTCTAAATAGCTTAATCGCAGCTCACTGTCTAACTTTTGCTATTTGTACTCAGTAATTAATGCTTTATTAGGGCACTCCTGTTCACTTACTTCATTAACAACATTCATCTGCAATAGTTAAACATGCTCTTTTTTAGCAATTAACTGCCGTGTCTAATTGCCTTTTAATTAACTTCTCTCCCCCCCCCCGACTTGTCTTAGTTTTTAAACAATCTCTCATAGCAATAATTTTATCTAGTATCCATAAGCTCCAATAACTGATTTAAATTCCAGTCCTTCTACTATTTTCACATTAGTGCTAGCTCCAATTGTATTTCCCTTTTTTTTTTATAGTAGTTCTTATTTTATTATTAATTATGCATAAATTGCAGCTATAAGTGATTTTTCTCGAGGGGGGGGGGGGTGGTTTGAAGCCTTTTTTTTAATTTCTCGGCTCTTGCTAGGTTCTAACAGTTCATTAATTATTTGTACAGATTTAGTACTGTCCAGCCTAACCAATTTATCTTATCAACTTGAGTCTGTTTTGCTAATCTTGGGGTTTCAGTGTAATTGTTATTTTAACAACTATTTGTTATATTATCCTCTTCGTATGGCTTTCTTTATTGGACAATTCTTTGTATATTTTGGGTATTACCCTAGATGCTTTAGTATTCAAGTAATATATAATATCAACTTATTATTGTTGTAATTTTACTAGGATGCTTTGGGTTCTCTTAGTTTTTATTTCTCTTAGTTTAATCGCAGCTTAATTGTCCAATTCCTGCTGTTGTCCAAGTTTAGCGCTATTTGCAGTTTTAACCGTTAATCCATGGGGGGGGGGGGCTCCTCGGTCTTCTTCTGCTTCTCTTTAGCGTTAACTTTAATGTTTTTAAAGTATCTGTTCTTATGTCAAGTCTTTATATGAATTTCTCGGCTTATGCCAGGTTCTAATAGTATTTTTTAACTTAATTAATAAGTTCGCTAACTAACTTCCCTTGCCTAAAGTCTCTTCTAGCTATGACACCAGCCTTTGCTTAGTTGCCTAGTTTCCAATTATGTACTTTTAATCCATTTAACTTCTTTAACAACTTGTTTTGACTATCCTATTTCGCCATTAATGGGGTATCAGGGTAATTGCTATTTTAATTACTTAACTGGTTGTTATGTCAATCTCCCTGCCCGACTATTTTTAATGTTTCAATTTTTGTTTCCCCAGGGTAATACTTTATATGCTTTTGTATTCTAGGCACTCTTAGTTTTTATTGCTCTACAGTTTAAACGCAGCTTTATTGTCATTTTCCGCTAATTGCTCCCAGTTTTTATCGCCTTAGCTTTTACCATTAGTAGTTCCAGTATCTTGTTTTTTTTTTTGGGGGGGGGGGGTTACGGCCTTATTTTGCATCTCACCTCCGTTTTTTTTTTTTTTTTTTTTTTTTTTTTTTTTTTTTTTTTTTTTTTTTTTTTGCCTTTAAGTATCTGTTCTAATGTTAAGTCTTTTTGAGCGTCATTAAGTTACTTTCATTGTACTTTTGCCATAACTACTCCTCTTGGTTTTTAATTTAACTCTTGGCCTCTGGGGAGGGGGGGTAGTATGGTTCTTGGATTATGTAATGCGCTCACCATTTTCCCTCTTTGGTTTTTTTTGTATCTTCTCAGTTTTTATGTTGCAGCTTAGGCAGCTTTGTTTAGGGTTCGTAGCAGTTTCCCTCTCGGGTTTTTCTAGTTTAGTCAGGCTTACAGCTGTAGGTTGTTTTTTTTCTTTCATTAACCCCTGGACTTACGTACCCGGACGTACATGTTGACCTAATCGACGCAGAGACTCAAGGGACCTTGTGCGGTACGAAGCGCTTTGGGTACACTCTTTAAGTCACTCACTTTCTCTCTTAGGGGGCCACGCACCGGGAACGTTCATGTTGACCTAATTGACGTGGGGACCTACAGGATCCCATGCGGTCCGAAGCCTTTCTGGCTCTTTAATCAGCCCTCAGCCACCCCCCTAATCCTTTTTTTCCCCGGGAGGGAGGGGGTAGGTATTAGGTCCTTTCAAAAGGTCAGTCTCCAAGTTTGATTGCTTTGCTCAAGTTTCTGCTGTTTAACATGTTTTAATATTTTATGTTTTTATAACTTTGCTAATTAATGTCACACCTCTTAAATTTTCTATCTTAGTGTATACTGTACACCGCATACGAATCTTGAGGGCATCGGCGTTTTTCTATGGGGATCCCACGCATGAGGGGGAACACTCTTGAGAAACCCTGCCGCGGTGCGGGACCGGTGCCCAGTACACTCTCCCAGCTTCGGGTCTTAGGTATACAATACACACGCGGTTTCTGTTTACTTAGTTTTGTTTTTGTTTTGTTTTCAGTTGAGTATTCTTTTTAGGGGGTTGTTGTCCACCTATCATGCTTTGGGTTGGTGCGGTCTCGCTGGCTGGCCAGGGGGTCCCACATCCCATGGTCGTCAGCTTTCCAGAAGAGGATCTAACATAATTTGAAAAAAATTAGTGGCTAGTATTACACACTCAACATTATCAACATATAACAAACATGACACGCGGATCAGGGAATGCCAAGAATGGCGTTAATAGTGCCTCCCCACCCTTGCCCACAAAGAATGCAACCAAGCAGAACACACTCAGTGCCAGCCTTCGGAGGGGTAGTTCGTTGGTGAAAGATGCATCCGGGCCATCACAAAGCCAGAAAGAAAAGGACAGCAAAGAAGTAAAGTCGAAGAAATGGCAAACAAAGGAAACTATGAGGAAAATTGAAGATAAATTCAAGATGAAAAAGAAAGATGAAGATAGTGAGTCAGACGGCACAATGGAATTAGAAGATGAAGAAAAAGAGACGAGCGAAGGTAATGAAAAGGCACAAAGACCAGAAGAAACTCAACTATTGAAGGAGATGAGGAAAGAGTTACTCAACATCTGTGAGGAACCAGATATCGGCATAAAACGAAGCAAAGAATCAGAAAGAATTCTCAGGGCTCTCAGCTACATTCAAGCGTTGCAACATAAATGCAAAGGCGTACTGAAGACCACAAGTGAAGAAATAGATAAAGCTACAGACATAATCATGACGAACCTAATAGAGCTGGAAATAAGAAGAAATGCAGCGGAAGCCAAGGCAGCAATCTACGAGTGTCAAATCCAGGCGATACCAAGCACAGTGGTCATCAGCACAGGTGAGACAGAAGTGGCTCAGAGGGAGGAAGCTGTCGCTCCAACACAGACAAAGACCCAAAAAGGGTATTCGGAAGTGTTAAAAGCGTTAACCTCCACCCTCATCATCCAGTCAAACTCAGATAGGAATGCAGAGGAAATCGAGAACACTGTGAGAGCTGCAACGATGGAGCACCACCAAGGAGTGAAGAATCTAAAAAGAATAAACAAGGGCATAGAGATAATTTGTGAAAACGCTGAAGAAGCTTCGAAGATCAAAGAAACACTGACGGAAAAAATTGAAGAGAACGAAGATATAACAGTGAAGACAGCAAGCATAAGGAAGAAGAAAGTAATTATTTTTAACATCCCAGACCATGTGACAGAAGCCCAAATCAAGCAGAAGATTGAGAATAGGATTGGATTTGACCCGCGACGCGCAGACGATGCGGTCACTCTGTCCAGGCACACGCTGGCCCGCGGGGGAAAACACCAACAGGTCCTGCTCCCTGAACCACTGGCAGATCGCCTGCTTAAAGCAAGGACGATCTGCCTGGGGCTCAGGGAATGCCCAATTAGGCTTTTCATCAGCATCATCCGCTGCCACAAATGTTTAGAGTTCGATAACGTGGCAAAGGATTGCAACAGGCCCCAGAGGTGTTCCAGGTGTGCGGGAGAGCATGTGCACACAGAGTGCAGTACGGACAGAGTCTGCTGCATCGCGTGCTACAACTATAACATCAACACGAAAGGATACATCCCAGTCGACAAGGATACGAAACATCCGCTGAACTCGGGTGCATGCTGGGTCTGGCGGACTCTCCTCCGTGTCAGGCAAATTCAGACAGAACAGGGCAAGGCACTGTCTAAAGGCGTTGAAGTGCTCACAGGGAGGATGACGATCAATACCTTTGGTAACCAAGAGAGGCTAGTGACGAGGTTGCGAGCAGACATAGAGAGGAAAAAAAGCTACAATGCGACACGTCGACACCACAATAGCCATAGATAGTCAGAGATTGACACGCTCAAGGAGCGCGGCCATCAAAACCAACTCCACTAACGTCACCCTCCACTTACAAACAGCCACATCTTCACCCTCACACGCAACAACAGACACGAACACGGCAGGCCCACACACAAACAGTACACCTAACTCAACAGTTACTCAAGACGACTCTATTAAATGCATTCAAATAAATCTTCATGGTAGAAGTAGGGCAGCGGATTGCCTGGGGGGGGGGGTCTCGCCGAAGCGCGGGGCTTCCAGATGATACTACTGCAAGACTTCCATCAACAAAAAAAACTGGGAACATCACAGGGTTTAACCAAAAGAAGTGGAACATAACGAAAACACCATCCAACAAATCAGCGATAATCACCAAACTAGGAACTAAACCTATGACAATACTCGCGAAAGAATTCACCACTGCCATAACATTAGAAAACAAAGACAACCAATTTACAATAATCAACGTATACGCTCCCCCGTCAGCGCACTTCCCGAACGTAATAACAGAGATCGAAGAAGCTCTGAAAAAAGCGGTGGGCGAAGTGCTGCTGACGGGGGACTTCAACGCACACTCCATAGCCTGGGGATACGAAGACACTGACCAAAGGGGCAGGGAACTCACAAACTTCCTCCTGCTACACTCCTTGTTCGTCCACAACCCACCAGACGCCAAACCCTCATTTAGAGTCTCACGGAGAGCTCCGGACGGGAGGCTGAGGGAATTAAGGGGCTGGCCGGACTTAACCATAGCCACGGTCGCCCTGGGCAACGACATCAGTGATTGGCAAGTCAGCGACGAAACCTCACTTAGTGATCACTGCTACATGACTTACACAATCAAAAATCATAAAAACATAGACTACCAGAGACATGGTCTCCAAACCAAGGTAGGAAAACATGCCAAATTTGATAAATTCATTAGAAAAATAAAAAACAAATACATAAAATAACTCAACAAAGTGACAACAGAAGACCAACTGGACAACATTACACTGAGACTGCAAAATGAAATCAAAACTATAGCTTTCACGTGCTACAAAAAGAAAAAAACACCAGTGATCACTGCTCCACCGTGGTGGACGGACGAAATCAAAACAGCCAGGAACAAGGTTAGGGCTCTCAGGAGGAGGTATCAAAAACAAACTGACGAAAACCTAAAACTACAACAACACACAGCTTTCAAAAAAGAAAGGGCCAAACTCAAAAAACTGATAAATAAGACCAAATCAAAAACATGGAAGGATTATTGCAGTAAAACAACGGACACCTACGGAACTCACTACAAATACGCGAGCAACAAAACCACGGGACCAGTGAAACTCGTTGACATACTAAAACAAGATGGCACAACAAACATAAAACAAACATTAACGCATTTCCTAGACAACCTGTACCTAACAGACAGTTCAACACCACATACTATCAAGGCAGACAAAAATCCATTGGAATACGCAAAACCACCAGCAATAACTAAAGCGGAACTCAATAGAATAATAAGAAACATCAAAGAAAACAAGGCGCCAGGGTACGACTACATAGACTATAACCTAATTAAAAGAATACACACAGCAGCCCCACAACTACCTCTGTTTAACACGTGTCAAAAACTAGAATACTTTCTCAAATCATTTAAGTTAGACGTAGTCGTACTTTTCGAGAAACCAGGCAAAGACCCAACAAACCCAAAAAATTATCGACCAATCTGCCTACTACCAGTGTTAAGGAAAATGGGAGAATTAACTACCACATATACAAAGAAAAATATTGGAATAACAAAAAATACGGGTTCAAACAAGAGCCTCAACAGAACATGCACTAGAAAACCTATTAAAAACAGTTAAAGAAGACGGCAATAGTAATTATCAAACACTCCTAATAGCCATGGACATCAAAGGGGCCTTTGACAACATAAGATGGCCAATTCTAATAAATAATTTAAAACAGTCTCCCTGCCCGGATTACTTAGTGAACTGGGTAGTGAGTTTCCTCCAACAAAGATTTGTCTCATTAGAAGAAAACGGTATCAAGGTGACAAGACAAACTTATGGCGGTTGCACCCAAGGTTGTCTAGGCCCGCTTCTGTGGCTACTAATCGCGGAAACAGCTCTCAAAAAACGCCGGGGGAAAAATGTAAGAGTACAAGCCTTTGCAGATGATTTCATAATAATTCTCAGGGGTAGATCAAAAGACAAACTAAAAAGACTAGCAAACAGAATATTAAAAGAATTTAACGACTGGATAGAGGAAAACAACCTAACATTAAACAAAGAAAAAACTGAATTACTATATTTAAACAGGGGCCACTCATGGAACCTTCCAACAGCAGACCCAAACAGCATAGAGGGAATAGAGTTAAATGGTCAGGAACTACATGTCAAGGAACAAATTAAATACCTAGGGGTCATACTCCATAAAAACCTAAACTGGGAACCACACTGTCAAACACAAGCCGACAAGGTTAGAAAAAACTTCCAAAACTTAGCATACATGACAGCTAAAGGATGGGGTTTTAAACCCAACATATTGAAAATTTGGTACAACACAGTAGTTGAGAAGACGCTAACCTACGCGGTCCCAATTCGGGGGCACAGCCTTACGAAGAGGTGTAAAGAAATCCTCTCGAGCTGCCAAAGACACTTCGCACTGGCCATCGTCAGGGCCTATAGAACGGCCCCAACCACGGCCCTATTGGTACTTGCTGGCCTGATTCCAATTCACCTTAAAGTAAACTATGTAGCGGCATACGGTACAGTCTCAAGATTAAAGAAGAATGCAACAATACACAACAAAATCATCTTTCACAGAGAATACACTCAGAAAGTAAACATATGGCAAAACCACCCGGCAGAAACAATTGAACCACGTATAGTTTACAACCCAAAAGACACATGCATATATACAGACGGCTCAAAATTGGAATCAGGTGCTACAGGCTCGGCTTTAGTAGCTTTCAAAAATAATAAAAAATAAAGACTTGGTCAGTGCCACTAAGAAGTTGTAACAGCGTCTTCCAAGCCGAACTACTGGCTATACATAAAGCAGTGGAATGGGGCAATTCATTGTGTGAGCCATACAGCATTAGGTCGGACTGCCAATCAGCAATAGATTCATTAAGCGAACCATTCAACACCAGTGACACAGTCAACAAAATACACAACCTAATCAGAGATTCAAGAAAAAATTTTAAAATCAGCTGGGTCAAGGCGCATGTCGGCATCCAAGGAAACGAAGAGGCCGATATGTTAGCCAAACACGCAGCACTAAACCAGAACAATGAACGTGCATACTACCTGAAAAAACCTATTTCAAAACTAAAAAGAACACTAAAAGACTTAACAACTGAACAGTGGCAGTTCGAATGGGACTATGGGGACACAGGCAGGGAAACTTACCAGTACTTTCCAAAAGTAGACAATAATAGATTAGTTAGCGACTACCTACTCTCACAACTTTACACAGCTCATGGAGCATTCCCAGAATACCTCCACAGATTCAAGAAGGCGCACACACCGGACTGTGAATGCGGTTCGGAAGGTACGCCCAAACACTACCTGCTACACTGCCCACTCACACAAGCAGATCACCTAGCAAACATAACAACAGAAAACGAAAAATTATGGCATAAACAATTAGCAAAAAACAAACACGTACAGAGGAAGGCAAAAATCATAATAAGGTGGCTCCAAGACAACTGCGACAACATCACGTCACTCATACATCAGAACACATAGACAAATGACCACACTTACAAAAAAAAAAAAAAAAAAAAAACTCAATCCTCTACTACAGCCACTAATCCTTCATGTACCAGAGCGCATTTTTGTGTTATATGTTATTAAATGTAAAAAAAAAAAAAAAAAAAAAAAAATTATAAAATGGCCTAGGATTCCTATCGCCAAAAAAAAAAAATTATAAAATAGTGTATTTTGTCTTATGTCCCAGCAGTGTGCGGTAGTCGTGCGATATCAGCAGTATCCAAGGCCCGAAACAGGTGTCCCGCAGGAACTTCCTGCATGCACGTCGCAAGACATCACGGATCTGCAAGTCGCGCACCATGACATTGTAAAAAGCTTCACCCGCCTCCGGCACTGCTTGTCCGTCCTATATGTTATTAAAGGAAAAATGGCCTAGGTCTAAAAACCTACGGTCAACAATAAAAAATCATAAAATGTTAAAATAATGATATATCTTATGATCTCAGCAGTAAGCGGTAGTCGTGCAGTAACAGCAGTATCCACGGCCAGAAACAGGAGCCTCGCAATAATACCATTGCAAGCACGTCGAATGACATCTCCGATCTGCAAGCTGCACATTATGACAAATCAAAAAGCTTCATCCGCCCCCGCCTAACTACTTGTCCGTCCAGATCTAATCAACATAAGATATATATTTTAAAAAAAAATCAAAAGGGAATTCACGGGGAATGCTTGGGTTAAGTAAACTCACTGGTTAATTTAAGGTTAGTACAAAGATTATCCAAACTGATGGCAGCTTGTGGCAGGAGTGATAATTAGTGTAATACTAGCTTAGCTACTTTAGCCACAAGCTCAGCCATTCCCCCACCTATCAACAGCAAAAAGTCAACTATCTAATCCTCACCTCCATAAAAGCCAAATAGTTACAACTTAAAAAGCTTAACGTTAACATGTTTCTCAGGTAAGCAGTACAGTAAACAATGGTATTGTTACTAACCCATTTACCTTCCAGGATTCCCTCCCCTGGGACCTGGCTCCCGAAATTTTCAAGTTGACCTATTCGACGCAGGGTCTTAAGGGACCATGTGCGGTCCGAAGAGATTCGGGAGCACCAATCATGTCCACTGCACCAGAACCGTACAGGTTGACCTCATAGACGCAGAGACTCGAGGGACTCTGCCCGGTCCGACACAATTCTGGTACCCCCTCCTTAGTGGACTAACGCCTCTCAGGCTTTCAAGTTGACCTCATTAACGCAGGGGCCCACGGGACCCTGTGCGGTCCGATGAGCAATGGGAAGCAGCCTACCAGCCCACCTACCCCGAACCGCACACGTTGACCTCATCGACGCAGAGACTCAAGGAACTCAAGTTCTGTGCGGTCCGATACGTTTCGGGTCATTTTTCCCTTGTTTTTTTCTAGTGATAGTACGCCTCTTTATTAGGTGCATTTGGACTCTGTCCGCACGAGCTACCGAACCCGCTCCAATGGGACAGCCCATGAAGCATTTTTTTTTCTTTTTTTTACGGTAGAAAGGCGGGTTCTCGTCATAACCAGCAGCGATTCGACTGCCTTGCATTTCGGCCCGAAAATTCTCCCTTCTCTGGCACTACTTAGCATTTCGGCCATTTTAGTTTTGGTTATTTATTTTTCTAAATCTCCCTCAAAATTGTCCCCCCTGTTGTCTGCTAAGGACATGCCACCGTCTCGGCTCAAAAATTTTTGCTCCAGCCCCATTTCACTTGGCACGGCAAGTGGGAGTGATGTGCGGCGCCAAACTCAGTATTTTCAAAAAGGCAATAAACTACTAAGTCCAGCAACCGTTAGACACAATCAGCCGACCTCGGCACTTGTCTGCGTCGATCGCCCCCACTCTGCCAGCTAAAATTCCATCATGTACGCTAATGGCACCTGGTGCATGTAAAATCCGTCGTGGGTGCAAAGTCCTCCAAGTTACCTATGAATTATACCTCTGGAGGTGCCTTGCCAGGTGAAGGTCACGTCATCTGATCAAGGCTCAAAATTACGAGACCATCTTGCGGTTGCCATGTGCAGTACATCATTTATTGCCGCTTCGCGGTAATTAGGCGGTCGTCCGCCCGATACCAGGTATCTAACCCGTTAAGCTGAGATTATTAACTTGGCAGGTAGGGACCTGGTCATCAGTTAGAAAGAAAGAAAGAGGGGAAAATCTCATTTTCAGTTAGTGGGGAGGAGTTTTTGTGATCGATTTTTTTTATTTTTACAACAAAGTGGCTAGATTCTGTAAACTGGATACAGTGAGATAGACAGCAAAACAGCGAAGTGATACTTCTGGAAGGGGTAATATAGAAAACTGTGATGAGAGCAAAAGGCGAGGCGAAATTTTGATATAAAAGGGGGGGGATGGTGATATAGATTATTTTTTCTAAATCAGATTTCAGAGAACTCAGATTTTCATCTTCAACTAGCAAATAATAAAAAAACTTAAATACTTTTAAGGACTTTTTGCAAATTCTGCATAAAACTAAATTTTTAGGGAGCAAAAAATTTTTTGAAAAATTGAATGCTTTTTAAAAAATTGAAGAAACATAAGCAACATTTAGGATCACTCAAAATTATTCCGATACATTATGGTCTATGTGGATAAATCATTTGCGGTGTTTTAAGGAGCGTCATACTAATTTAAAAGTAATAAAATTCATATACATTACTGAGGTACTCTGGAAGATAGTTATAAAAAAATATGATATGTATGGCACTTACAGTATACGTACAGAGGATCTCCATACTAATCTGTTATATTGTGGTCTAAAAAATTTTCGCGATGTATTGTTGTAATAATGTTACTCTCTTACAAACATTAAAATTGATACAAACTTCTGAGATGGTCTTAACATTGCTTGCGGTATAATATTTGTTGAAAAGTATTTACCATTCAATTACAGAATAACACAAAAGAATTCGGTTGTAAAAAGCTCTTCGGAGAAAAACTGTTTCTAGCGTATTTAAATTATGTTCACTATTTCGAACATAAAATGCAATGAAATGCTGTTTCGTGTATACACTTTGTTAGAAAAATTTCCATAAAAACATTCCATTTGTATACTTAATCAAATGAAACTTGGTGAAATTGGTCATCTATTCCCCGCCACCCCCACTTTTTTCATCACTTACAGAGTCCCTTCTTCACTGTTCGTTTTTTTTTAAAGGAAAATAATGCACAGTCAATCTAGCTTTATCAATGTTACAGTTTTTTATGGTTAAGTTTTCTTTAAAATTTCATTATTCATTGCAGAACAATGTAATAATTCCCACAAACCATCTTTCCAGATATAAAAAGCTAAAATGGGATTCAATAACAAGATTTCAATATGATGAACACTAGAAGCGATGAGGCGATCGCCCCCTCCTGCCTCCCTTTGATCCCATTGGAGGGTCTTCAAAATGGTATTAGATGTACACAGGATTAATGAATCGTATTTAAGATTGAGAACTGATTGAGAAATTGTCGAGACCTAACCAGACTCGACGAAGCTGTCTCAGCCCGGGTCGGGCTGCGCCAGTTTTAATTCATGAGACAAGGACTTGGTCAGGTCTAGAGATCTGTACCGGGCTGGACCAGACTGGCGAAATAGATCCAAATTTTACAACAGACTGGCAAAAAAATTAAACAGGCCGTACGGGACAGGCCGATAAAAAAATTTAACGGGCCTGCCGGTTTGTTATTAAGATTTCGGCTAAAACGCTAAAATGTGAACTATTTTCGATGAATATGAATTTAACGAGCATAAGTATAAATGTGCATCACGAGTAGATACTAGTTTGACAATATCAATACAGAAATGTAACTTGTACAGCGTAGAGACCGACATCGTGCTTTGTGTCTAAATGGGTTTAATAAGTTTCCGGAAAACTGGATCCGGGCCAAGATCAGGATTGCACAGTTTTTTCTACATATAGTCGGGATCGGTAAGAACTAGACTTAATTGTTCGTGAGACGTGTAGGGCAGACAACATAATTTGTAAAAGCATTACTAGGGATAAAGAATTTCTGTTAACGCACCCTTTGGAAATATATTCCTTGGTGTTTCTTAAATTCATTTCTCAAAAACACGAAAGTTTGACTCATTTTCTGACAAATTTTTAACTGTAGAGGCATAAAATTGACAAGCCTGACTATTGAAGATATTTGGAACCGAATAGCATATTTCATTTTTGGTAAATAAGATATTTGTATATACTTGTTGAGATATAAGAGATTCTTCTCACGTGGTTTTAGATTTAACTCCTTTTTCATGTTGTCGCTCCGGGAAAATCGATTTACAGTATTTTCTTAAATTGCTGGTATCAAAGAATGGACAATGACATTTCATTAAATTGTTTCTGAATAAAGACTTTTGTTAATCTCATGCGTTTCCGAAAAGAAATGAAATCAGAAATGCATAAGAAAATAGCTCCTCTGGATTTCAGTAAATCTTTGATAAAATGATAAAGAAGTAATTCCATAAATCTACTTTTTATTACAGAGCTTCAAAAGTTATGATAATTTTAAAAAAAATTTCTTTTATTCTAAACCATATTAAATTTTGAATGCATCTTTATTTGAATGTTGAAAGTCTAAGAACCTAAGTAATCATTAAAATTTTCTGTAAAATCATCCCATAAATATGAATGCAGTAATCTTTAAAAAATCTTAATTGTATGATAAAAATCTGAATTTTTTCCAAATAATAGAAATTGTGTCGGGCCAGACTTTTCGGGACTGTTTTCACTGATATCTGTACGGGCCAAACCCGGCCTAGAAATGTAAAAGTGTAAACGGGCGGGCCAGGCTTGGGACAAACTTTTGAATTTTATACCGGGCCGGGACGAGACTGGAAATTCCAGACCGTCCAGATCTCTAGTCAGGTCTTCACACTTTCGGAAACCGTTCTGAATTCGGATCTTACTTTTTTCTGCAAAACTTGACCACACTATATTTTTTCTTCTACTTCGGACCTGGCGTGGACTTCGTTGTTTTAGAGGTCTGCCCGAAACCTAAATTTCCATGCCCAGGCTCAAAAAGCAATTCAATTTTAACTCAACCCAAGCTCGCTAAAAATAAATAAATAAATAAATAAATAAATAAAATCTGATTCAGTATCGAATAGCCTGATACAAAAGAGATCAACAAATCCAAAATGAAACAAAATCAGTCTAATATTTGAAGGAAATTGGGAAAAGTATCCCATATAATCGTATCAATATTTTTATTTTTGTTTATGTAGAAAAATGAATATATATATAATGTACTCGTCAATATTCAAACATATAGTTTTTCATATAAAAAATTGTCTGATCTATTGAAAAATCCAGTCATCAACCAGTTTATACCAGATCCAAATTTGTCAAAACCCAAAAGAAGAAATGTCCCGAATCCTAAACATTTAAAGTCAACCCGACCCATAATATATCAATCCGAACCCAAAAATTACAAATTAAATCAAATCGAGCCCTTACCCCAACACCTGAAACTGAAATGAAAGAAAAGAGTTCATGTATTTTAATAGAATTATAAAATATGTTTTACATCTTTAACATGAATGTTATAATTTATAGAGAAAAAAAATCTAGTATTTGCTTTTTAGTGCAAAACCTATTCCTAAGTCAACCTGCTCAAACTTGGTCCGTAGCAAAAAAGTATAAATCTATCCGGCCTACTACAAAAAACAAACTCAAAGAAAAAAAAAAATAAATAAAAATCCCTTACCAAATTTTTTAATTAACTCGAATCCCCACCTTGTTCTCTGCGCAGCATATCCCGATGTAACTTTGCGCCATAAAACCCCATTCAACCAACCAATCAATCAACCTGAGTGCTACTCTCAGAAGTGAAATTTTATTCAGAACAGAACCGAATTTGAAACAATTTAAGTCAAACTGACCCAAATCCGACCCACTGCAAAAATGTCAAGCCGATTCGAACACGACTCACTGCAAAATTTAGAAATAATCTCCACCAGCAATGAAAAACAACACCTCCTGTCCGAACCTCCAAATTTTGAAATCGCTAACCTTTGAGGATTCTCGTGTTCCCCCCTTGAATCAGAAAAGAGCGTTCTTCTATGAATTAAACTTTAAATAACTTCATTTTTCAAATATTCGACAAAAAAATTTATTTGACCCCTGAGCGTATACTATGGCCCTGCTTCCGATCCGAACAAAAATACCATAGAAAATCAAATGAAAACCCGACCAAAAATTTTTTTGTCAATTTAGAATCTAAGTGAAAGAAAAACAATCCATGTTTTAATGGAATTATAAAATGTCGACATTTATATTTCTAATATCAATTTTATCTTTTATATAGAAAATAAATATCTAATATATACTCATAACGGAATCAACCAAAGGGAGATGGCTAAATTTTTGAAAGGTGTTCGTTAAATAGAGGTATCTTCTATTCGAGACATTCCGTATGGATATTTTAATGTACATGTTAAAACTTGCGAACAGCAGTTTTCAATGTAAAATCTTAAATATCCATAATTAACTATTTGGAAATGTCTGTTATGGCGTTTATATAGTTTCATTTTATAGTGTCTTCGATATTTTCTTTTATAATACTCCTTTAAACTATTTTCTTCCATAACGGAGAAAATACACTATCTACCAAAAAGTATTTGTACACTTTCAGTTTTTGACATTTTGTCAAATATTTAAAAATATACTGGTCGGATTCTTCTGGAACTTCAGAAATATAAAGATTATGTTTCACTTTATATTTATTTACATTCATTTGTTAAGCGGGTAATTAGGGGGCCGGAAAAAACAAAGAATAATAGAAATATTTGGGATCGCCCTGTACATGAAAATGCACGAAACGACTTATCGCTTTAGAATACAAATATATGAATACAGTAGAATATGTACACTAATTTTTGTGAGAATTGCATGTATATTTATGGCGATAGAGCGATTTTTTTGAAAAATTCAAAAAATTCTGGTATGTTTTTTGTTTATATCATGCTGGGTTTTTGACCAAATTTAACGCAAATTTCAGAAAAATTGGCAAAATGCAGTAGAAAAAATGTAGCGCAATTGGAATATAAATATATTAAATATTTTATGAAATATGAGTAGTTGTATAAAATAATTTTTATCTGCGCATGCGCGAACTAGAAAAACATTTTTTTCACATCATTTAATAGTCAATTCTATGGAGTGACTTATAAAAAAAAACCCAATCAAATATCGTGAAAATTCAAAAAGATATCATTATTTTAGTGAGATGTTTTTACTCTGCTCTCTAAAAACGGCTGAATCTTAAGGGATTCTCCACAAATTGACATTTTTTAATAACTGACTTTAAAAAAAAACTAGTATTGAATTAATATAATATCTAATAGAATATTGCTGCTAATAAGTATTTGACAATTGTGATAGAAAAGAAAAAGAGCTTTATTCACATTCAGGGCCAAAATTAAGAGAGGGTTGGGGGATAAGGGCATGTGCCCCGGGCGCTAGGATGAAAGTGTCACAAATGTACATTTTGTTTGGCGATTTTTTCCATGTCTATGTTTAGCATGATATTGTCAAAATCGTCCCATTCAAAGCATTTTTCCTATACCAAAGCATAGAAGAATCTAATGATGATGGCATAAAGATCCCGCATAAAGCAGATTTTTTTTTTTTCGTTTTGATTCGGTTTCACGATTTTAAGGTATCATTTTTTTTTAAACAAAGCAGACTACTTTAATCAATATTACATATTTTAAGTTTTAAAATAAGTCGGCTATTAATAAATTAGAAAATTTTTCTTTGCAAATACTTTTGCAGATGCTTTGCAAAGAAGAAAAGGGAGGGGGGGGGAGTTCACCAAAATTCATTGAAATATAAATATATTAAATATTTTCTAAAATGTTCTATGTCATGCAATGTTTTCAACCAAATATAAAGCCATATTCAGAAAAATTCGCAAAATGTAGTAGAAAGAATAAGGTGCTATTGAAATATAAATATATTAAAAGTTTTCTAAAATATGAGTATTTGTATGAAATATTTTTTAATCAGCGTATGCATGAACGATAAAATTTATCATTTTACATAATTTAATATTCAACTCTATGGAGCTACCCATAAAAAAATCCGATCGGATTTCGTGGAAATTCAGAAAGTTATTGTGGATAGGAGTGAACTGATTTTCAATTGGTCTCTGAAAGCAGTTGAATGACGTCAGATTTTACGCAAATTGCCAAATCTCCATTTACGTTTTTTACTGGTGATTTACTTCTTTTCTTAGATAATTACCAGAACGAACCTATTTCAGGATAAAAATAATTATAAAAAATCGAAGCATTTGTGTCAAATCTACCCATTGATACATAATTGATAATGGCTCTTATGCAAATGCCGATATCTGCGATCCTGAAATACGTCAAGTTCTCCACTGTTAAATGTGGTGTCGAAAACAACACTGACATCAATCGCATGCATGATGCCAAGAAGAACAGAGCTGTCTGATTTTGAGAAAGGTGTGATCATCGGGTACCACCGAAATGGCCGATCTTTAATCGACATATCTAGCGAGCTTAATTACCCCAAAACGACTGTGGCTTATGTGATTAGAAAATGGAAGCTGAATGGTGATTGTCAGAATGTGGCCAGAGTAGGCAGACCGACGAAACTGGGAGATAGAGACCGACGGGTTCTGTCTAGAGAAATTCGGAAGAACCGCAACCAACCAATGTTACACATACGCCAAGAATTTCAACAAGCTTCAGGATGTATTGTTTCCATGAATACCATCCGTAAGGAAGCTCATCTGCTTAATTTTTATGGCCGTGCTGCCGCCCATAACCCTTTAATCACCAAGTCCACCCGCGCAGCTCGGTTAAGTTGGTGCAAAACACGCCAGCAATGGACTGTACAGCAATGGAAACAGGTTCTCTGGAGTGATGAATCAAGGTTCACCCTCTACCGTTCTGATGGTAAGGTCTGGGTCTGGCGTCTGCCTGGAGAACGCCTCCTACCAGAATGTATTGTGCCCAAAGTTAAATTTGGCGGAGGGGGAATTATGTTCTGGGGTTGTTTTTCCTGGTTCGGACTTGGACCCTTGGTCCCAATTCATGGTAAGCTCAATGCCGATGCCTACTGTAATATACTGGACAACAGTGTACTTCCTACGTTGTGGCAATACTATGGATTGGACCCATGTTATTTCCAGGATGACAACGCAAGCTGCCATGTAGCGAGGTCCAGCATGGATTGGTATGCTGATAATGGAGTGCATCGACTCGAGTGGCCTGCCCAGAGCCCAGACCTAAACCCAATAGAGAACCTCTGGGACGAGTTGGATCGTCGAATTAAGGCGGGTGACACACGCCCAAAATCAGTAAAAGAGCTTACCTGCCTTGTGCAAACAGAGTGGAATAAAATACCATTAAATGTAATACAAGGACTAGTTGAGAGCATGCCCAGGAGAGTCGCAGCTGTAATTGCCTCTCGAGGAGGATCTTCAAATTATTAAATGTGAACAGGGCCAAAACCAGTCTTTTTTTCCCGAGGCAAACGTGGATTTTGAAGGTACCCCTTTCCCCCTCGTTCGCAAAGCATATTTACAAAGAAAATTTCTCCAATTTATTAATAGCCGACTTATTTTAAAACTTAAAATATGTAATATAAAATAACGTATTCTGCTTTATTAAAATACTCCAATTTGATACTTTAAACACCGAATCAAAAAAATTCTACTTTCAACAGGATCTTTAAGGCCCTTGTCCCTGCCCGCGAAGACACTGCTGAGCTAATGCTATTCCTGTGGGGAGGCATTTTTCTAATAACTCTTTCGCATTTTAAAATTTTCAATTTTCAATTTTTTTTTTTTTTTTTTTTTTTTTTTTTTTTTTTTTTTTTTGCATTGGATAGCGGAAGTTCCTCTCAAAATCGCTCCTTGACTACTTTTTCGATTTGAGTCATAGATATTTTTTATAAAGTTAGTTTCACTTTCAGAACCGCTTTTGGAAGTGAAAGAAACATAAAAATATCTACGCCAAAATTGAAAAAGTAATCACGGAGCGATCTTGAAAAGGACTTCCGCTATCCAATGCAAAACATATTATTTAAAAATGTCCAAATGCAAAAGAGTTAGAAAAATGCATCCCCATAGGAATAGCATTAGCTCGTGAGCATCTTCGCGGGTAGGGGCAGGGACCTTAAGCCATCATCATTAGATTTTTTTATGCTTTAGCATAGCCCAGATATAATAATTTTAACAATATTATGTTAAACATAGCCATGAAAAAAATCGCCAAAAGAAAGATACATTTGGAACACTTTCATCCTAGCGCCCGGGCCACATGCCCTTCTCCCCCCCCCCCTCTCTTAGTTTTGGCCCTGAATGCGAATAAAGCACTTTTTCTTTTTTATCACAATTGTCAAGTACTTATTAGCAGCAATATTGTATTAGATATTGTATTAATTCAATACTAGTTTTTTTTTAAAAGTCAGTTATTAAAAAATGTCAATTTGTGGAGAATCCCTTAAGATTCAGCCGTTTTTTGAGAGCAGAGTAAAAACATCTCACTAAAATAATGATAACTTTTTGAATTTTCACGATATTTGATTGGATTTTTTTTATAAGTCACTCCATAGAACTGACTATTAAATGATGTAAAAAAAATGTTTTTCTAGTTCGCGCATGCGCAGATAAAAATTATTTTATACAACTACTCATATTTCATAAAATATTTAATATATTTATATTCCAATTGCGCTACATTTTTTCTACTGCATTTTGCCAATTTTTCTGCAATTTGCTTTAAATTTGGTCAAAAACCCAGCATGATATAAACAAAAAACATACCAGAATTTTTTGAATTTTTCAAAAAAATCGCTCTATCGCCATAAATATACATGCTATTCTCACAAAAATTAGTGTACATATTCTACTGTATTCATATATTTGTATTCTAAAGCGATAAGTCGTTTCGTGCATTTTCATGTACATGGAGATCCCAAATATTTCTATTATTCTTTGTTTTTTTTGCCGGCCCCCTAATTACCCGCTTAACAAATGAATGTAAATAAATATAAAGTGAAACATAATCTTTATATTTCTGAAGTTACAGAAGAATCCGACCAGTATATTTTTAAATATTTGACAAAATGTCAAAAACTGAAAGTGTAAAAATACTTTTTGGTAGATAGTGTATTTGGACTTTCATTTGAAATATCGGGTCGAATCGAATACTTCTTGCGAGATTGAAAATCCACTATGAATCAGATCAGAACCCAAAATAGTGTAAATTAATTTCACACGAAAACAACAACAGCAACAAAAAAGGATGAAGAGAAAAGCAGATAAAAAGTAGAATTCCACTCGGTCCGCAAGAAAAACGTAAAAATCCACTCGACCAGTAGCAAAAAAGTAAGAAATCAACTTCACCTAAACCAAACCAGCGTCAATAAAATAGTACTCAACTCAACCCCCCCCCCATACGCACAAAAAATAGAAATCAACCAGACCCATTACCAACCAGCAACAATAAAGAAAGAGATCCGGACCCCAACCCAACCCACAGCGGCAAATTAGAATTGAACCTTACCCAAACATTCTCCAGATCTGCGCGTGTACAGGACAAACAAAAACTGCTAAAAACTGCAAAATCATCTAAAAGTTTTCGTATGTTATATTGAATTGTCACCCATTAAATATATACGAACTTGTAAAGTTTGTAAATATCTCGACAAATCTTGTCCACGATACTTTGTATGATGTTTTGGAATATGCAAAAGCCTTCTGCTCGATAGAAGCTGCATTAGTTGAACGTCGACAAAAAACTCCAAAGAAGAAACAATTCTGAAAAGTACTAGAGAGTAAAATTTTATGAATAGAAGACTTTAAAAAAATTGCTATATTTTGCCTTACATTTTCATTATTTTTCTTTTATACTATAACTAGCGGCCCGCCCTCGCTTTTCTTCGGGTAGAGCAAGTCGCCCAGTACCCCACCACTACTGACACCGCAAATTGTTACTATCACTTCATCTCATTAAATTCAACTATTAAAAACATTACCCTCATTTTAGGTAGTCGGATAAAAAAACTAATTTAATTTAACTAATTTAATTTAACTAATTTAATATTTGTTAATCTCAGGTGTCAGATACCTCCATACAAAATTTCATAAAAATCGATCCATCCGTTCTTGAGTTATAAATGGTGCAACTAACACGATTTTGCTTTATGCATATAGATTATAGCAGCCACCCCGACTTCTCACGGATATTTAAGAAAAATTTCAAGTTATAAATTTTTTCACACACACTCATAACCTAATAATTAAAATGCCGTCTCGGACATTGACTCCCCTCTCATGCCCCAGTGACGCCTACATCACACATTATGATGCAGCCTAGCCGAGCGGGATAAACGGCAACGATTAAATCAGTCTTGATTTTGAAGTAATTTATTTTGATAAGAATTAATACCAAAGTAACAATAAAGAGCTTTTACAGAAACGGCATTTTAATTATTTTTTTTAATAAAAAACACTTATTGTGACATAACTATAACAGTTAGACATATGCTGTTGCGACATTTTTTGTAGATAATTACATGTTAACAAAGTCGTTGTATATTATTTTGTTCTATGATCAATAGTATTCGCAACGCACGCGATGTAAAGGTTTGTTAAGTTCATTTTTCTACACCTTGGGTTACAATATTGGCATTTTAATAAGGATTCTTAACGCTGAAAGAATTTTTTAAATTCGTCAAGTAGTTTCGGAGCCTATTCAATTCAATTCAAACAAACAAATAAAAAAATATTTCCTTTTTATAATTTTATATAAATATAAATAAGTAATATTTATCCCTAGGCTTAGTGAAAAAGTCCGCATTTGAAATTGTGGAAAATGTTACAATTTTAAATATTTGACTGCTCCTCCTAAAAAAAAAATACTCCCTCCCCATATTTGATGCTCACTACTCTTTAAATTATTTACTATCTGTTGTAACTTTTTTGAAAACTCCAAAACAATCGTTTCGTGATTTGCTTTTAATTTTAATTAATTTGCGTTTCAGCATTTCTTTTTTTTTTTTAGTAATTGCTAAATAGTTTTAAAAATTAAAAAACACGGTTTTATATCAGGTCGGGCTAAAAAGTTTAATATGTTTTTTTTGGGAGAGGGAGGAGGGAGTTGCATAGTTAGGATTTTCATATGTATTTCAGTGACTGTCATGTGTCTAGTGGGTCCGGTAACCTTTAGTTTCTCAAATTGCTTTTGATTCGTTTATCCGGCGTTTTATTTTTATCCTTTTAAGCGGCGACTATAGCCTATGTTAACAGGAAATAGTGTAACTTTCCAACGGTGAAAGAATTTTTCAAATCCGTCAAGTAGTTTCGGAGCCTATTCAATGCAAACAAACAAACAATCAAATCTTTCCTCTTTATAATATTAGTATAGCTAAATAATGATAAATATTGGCAATTCGTTGTCTTTGCAAATATACCTTTATGTTATATTAAAATAAAATGTATTACGCAGGATAAATTCCCCATTTTTAACGACTGTTAAAAGTGTATCGTTTTCCTCAAAAGTAATAAATATTAAAAATATTTCTTTAAAAATTGAAACAAGTTGATCAACAATTTTAAAATTACCAATCTTTAAAACTTTCTAACTTTAATTTCTGCTTATTTTTGATAAAAACTGTTTTTCGAACTGAAAACGCTTATTTTTTTTACTGTTTTACTTAATAATAGTGGACTGAAATTGAGCTGCCTAGTATCGTATAGTACCAAAAACAAACACAGGGAAGAGAAAACTGCGCCCGGGGCAAAGTTTCAATTTGGCGCCCCCTTTCCCAACCTTTTCTTGTAACAGACCAAGAATGATGTTGATAGTATAAATGTGGCGCCACCCCCCCCCCCTTCGGACGGCGCAGTGTTGAATAAGCCTCCTCAAAATGTACTTCTTGCAGCGCCGTGCGAAAAAGATGGGGACGAAGGGGGTGGCTGCCCCGAGTACGAAATTTAAGGGGCGCCAAATTTTTACCACTAACGTAATTTTTAGTCTGTCACAAGAAAACGTTCAGGGAATGGGTCGCCAAACTGAACTTTAATCCGGGCGCAGTTTTCTCTTTGCACACCCCTGCCCCCCCTGTTTCATATATTTTGCAAGCTGTATAGGGAAATTTATAAATTCCAAATATAGCTCCTTGTCTTTTTAATGCTACCTTTGTATTTCACAAACGTTCCAATTATATTTATAAATTATCAGAATTTCCTTTCTGCTAAAAAGGAGCTTACTGTAATTTGTATCAAATCTACCTTGTTTTGTATGGACTTGGAAAAAAAATATATCTATACAAAGAAATGTATAATTTTCTTCTTTGGAAGTATGTTATAACATAAAAATAGCGTTAGTTTTATAAAAACAGAAAATTATATGTCGTTGATTATTTTCATGACTATTTTAGTTAAAATTTGTCAACAATTGTAGAAAAAATAAATCCAAACTTTGAAATAAGGGAGGTTATTTTAACACGTTACTATGAACCAAAAACAGAAAGGAAATGCAAGGAAAGGAAAACAGTTACTTTCACTTGCTAAAATGGATTGGTGTTAACGAATCAAATTTTGAAAAGGGAGGCGGAGACTGGCTCAGGCGGAGTTTATAATTAAAGCGCTTTTTTTTGTTCAATTTCTGATCAAAATCTTTCCTAATTTTGCTCAGCCTAATTGCAGTAGAAATATGGAAAGCATATCATTGGAAAGCTTAAACACTAATAGTCCCTGAAGCGTTTTTAATTTTTTCTGAATTTTGCTCAAATCGATTTTATAAGACCAAAAAGACACAACACCTCGAATTTCACTGAATCCAAAATTTAGAGGGTCCTCAGAATTAAACTACAACGAAAATCAGAAAAGTACAAACTAGGCCGGTAATAGAATGTCCTCAGCTATCCTGAGAAAAAAAATCATTTAAAAATATTGAAAATTAAGCGAGATATTCGAAAAGATTGCGCCCTTAGACTTACCTGAGCTGAGGACATTCTATTACCGGCCTAGTTTGTACTTTTCTGATTTTCGTTGTAGTTTAATTCTCAGGACCCTCTAAATTTTGGATTCAGTGAAATTCGAGGTGTTGTGTCGTTTTTGGTCTTATAAAATCTCTTTGAGAAAAATTCAGAAAAAATTAAAAACGCTTCACGGAATATTAGTGTTTAAGCTTTCCAATGATATGCTTTCCATATTTCTACTGCAACTAGGCTGAGCAAAATTTGGAAAGATTTTGATCAGAAATGGAACAATAAAAGCGTTTTAAGAGCCCACAATAGTCACAGAAAAAGTACACAAAAAGACCCGGATGACCATGTAAAGTCTATGGGAGTGTTCTTTTCTAATATCTCCTTCAAATTTTAATATTTTGACATGATTTTTTTTGCATAGGATAGTCAAGGACGATCCACAACCGGGCTAGTTTTTACTTTTTCGATTTTGGTTATATATTTTTTATATTATGAAAGTTTCAGTTTCAGAACCGGTTTAAACCGGTTTTGAAAGTTAAAATATATTTTTTAAAATCTGAAACCAAAACTGAAAAAGTAAAAACTAGCCCGGTTGTAGATCGTCCTAAGCTAGCCTATGCAAAAAAAATCATGTAAAAATATTAAAATTTGAGCGAGATATTAGAAAAGAACGCTACCATAGACTTTACATAAACATCCGGGTCTTTTTGCGTACTTTTTCTGTGACTATTGTGGGTTCTTAATTATATTAACTCCGCCTCAGCCAGTCACCGCCTCTCCTACCCTTTTGAAAATTTTATTGGTTAACACCAATCCATATTTGCAAATGAAAGTAACTGTTTTCCTTTCCTTGTATTTCCTTTCTGTTATTGGTTTACAGTAACGTGTTAAAATAACCTCACTTATTTCAAAGTTTGGATTCATTTTTTCTACAATTATTGATAAATTTTAACTAAAATAGTCTTGAAAAAAATCAACGACTTCTAATTTTTTGTTTTTATAAAACTAATGCTATTTTTAAGTTATAACTAACTTCCAAAGAAGAAAATTATACATTTCTTTGCATATATATATTTTTTCAAGTCCATGAAAAACAAGGTAGATTTGATACAATTTACAGTAATTTCCTTTTCAGCAGAAAGGAAATTCTGATAAGTTAAAAATATAATTGGAACTTTTGTGAAATACATAGGTAGCATTAAAAGGACAAGGAGCTATATTTGGCATTTATAAATTTCTTTATACAGCTTGCAAAATATATGAAACAGGGGGGGGCGACAGGGGTGTGCAAAGAGAAAACTGCGCCAGGAGTAAAGTTCAGTTTGGCGCCCCATTCCCTGAACTTTTTCTTGTGACAGACTAAAAATTGCGTTAGTAGTAAAAATTTGGCGCCCCCTAAATTTTGCATCCGGGGCAACCACCCCCTTCGACTCCCTCTTT
Source organism: Maratus speculifer (assembly GCA_964019185.1). NCBI lineage: Eukaryota > Metazoa > Arthropoda > Arachnida > Araneae > Salticidae > Maratus > Maratus speculifer. The sequence goes on from OZ025293.1 coordinate 58,959,888, forward strand.
TTCGCACGCACTGCAAGGAGTACATTTTGAGGAGGCTTATTCAACACCGCGCCGTCCGAGGGGGGGGCGCCACATTTATACTATCAACATCATTCTTGGGCTGGGGAAGGTAGGGAAAGGGGGCGCCAAATTGAATCTTTGCCCCGGGCGCAGTTTCCTCTTCCCTTGTTTGTTTTTGCTACTATACGATACTAGGCAGCCCAATTTCAGTCCAGTATTATTAAGTAAAACAATAAAAAAAATAAGCATTTTCAGTTCGAAAAACAGTTTTTATCAAAAATAAGCAGAAATTAAAGTTAGAAAGTTTTAAAGATTGGTAATTTTAAAATTGTTTATCAACTTGTTTCAAACTTTAAAGAAATATTTTTAATATTTATTACTTTTGAGGAAAACGATACACTTTTAACAGTCGTTAAAAATGGGGAATTTATCCTGCGTAATACATTTTATTTTAATATAACATAAAGGTATATTTGCAAAGACAACGTATTGTAAATATTTATCATTATTTAGCTATACTAATATTATAAAGAGGAAAGATTTGATTGTTTGTTTGTTTGCATTGAATAGGCTCCGAAACTACTTGACGGATTTAAAAAATTCTTTCACCGTTGGAAAGTTACACTATTTCTTGTGAACGTAGGCTATAGTCGCCGCTTAAAAGGATAAAACGCCGGATAAACGAATCAAATTCAATTTGAGAAACTAAAGGTTACCTGACCCACTGGACACATGACAATCATTGAAACACATATGAAAATCGTAACTATGCAACCCCCCTCCCCCCCCCAAAAAAAAAAAATTTATACTTTTTAGCCCGACCTGATATAAAACCGTGTTTTTTAATTTTTATAACTATTTAGCAATTACTAAAAAAAGGAAAAGAAATGCTGAAACGCAAATTAATTAAAATTAAAAACAAATCAGTTTTCAAAGGAGTTTTCAAAAAAGTTACAACAGATAGTAAATATTTTAAAGAGTAGTGAGCATCAAATATGGGGAGGGAGGATTTTTTTTCAGGAGGAGCAGTCAAATATTTAAAATTGTAACGTTTTCTACAATTTCAAATGCGGGATTTTTCACTAAACCTAGGGATAAATATTACTTATTTAATTTAATATAAAATTATAAAGAGGAAAGATTTGTTTGTTTGTTTGAATTGAATTGAATAGGCTCCGAAACTACTTGACGGATTTGAAAAATTCTTTCACCGTATGAAAGCTACACTATTTCCTGTGAACATAGGCTATATTAGATTTTCAAAAAAATTAGGGATCCTTATTAAAATGCCAATATTGTAACCCAAGGTGTAGAAAAATGAACTTAAAAAATCTTTACATCGCGTGCGTTGCGAATACTATTGATTATAGAACAAAATAATGTACTACGACTTTGTTAACATGTAATTATCTACAAAAAATGTCGCAACAGTATATGTCTAACTGTTATAGTTATGTCAAAATAGGTGTTTTTTATTTTAAAATATAATTAAAATGCCGTTTCTGTAAAAGCTCTTTATTGTTATTTTGGTATTAATTCTTATCAAAATAAATTACTTCAAAATCAAGACTGATTTAATGGTTTCCGTTTACCCCGCTCGGCTAGGCTGCATCATGATGTGCGTTGTAGGCCTCACTGGGGCACGGGAGGGGAGTCAATGTCAGAGACGGCATTTTAATTATTAGGTTATGAGTGTGTGTGTAAAAATTTATAACTTGAAATTTTTCTTAAATATCCGTGAGAAGTTGGGGTGGGCTGCTATAATATATATACATAAAGCAAAATCGTGTTAGTTACACCATTTATAACTCAAGAACGGATGGATCGATTTTTATGAAATTTTGTATGGAGATATCTGACAACTTAGATTAACATATAAGCTATTTTTTATCCGACTACCTAAAAGGAGGGTAATGTTTTTAGTAGTTGAATTTAATGAGATAAAGTGGTAGTAACAATTTGCGGTGTAAAAAGCGAGGGCGGGCCGCTAGTTACAGTATAAATGTAAAAATAATGAAAATGTAAGGCACAATATAGCAATTTTTTTAAAGTCTGCTATTCAGAAAATTTTACTCTCTAATACTTTTCAGAATTGGTTCTTCTTTGGAGTTTTTTGTCGTAGTTCAACTAATGCAGCTTCTATCGAACAGAAGGCTTTTGCATATTCCAAAACATCATACAAAGTATCGTGGACAAGATTTGTCGGGATATATACAAACTTTACACGTTCGTATATATTTAATGGGTGACAATTCAATATAACATTGTAAAATTTTTAGACGATTTTGCAGTTTTTAGCTTTTTTTGTTTGTCCTGTGCAAGGGCAGATCTGGAGACTCCTCAAAAAAGAGGGGGGGGGGACTTTTCAGAAATTTGGAGATTGCAATCGCACCTGCAGCTCGTGTCGGGACAATTTTTTTCATCGTGAATAGGATCGGGGCTAATTTTTTTTTGTTGCAGGTCGGATTTCGGTCCGGTTTACTTTCATTTTTTGCTGTTGTTCTGGTTAAATACTTTTTTTTGCGAGTCGTGTTTGGGTAAGGTTCAAATCTACTTTACCGCTGCGGGTTGGGTTGGGGTCCGGTTCTCTTTCTTTATTGCTGCTGGTTGGTATTGGGTCTGGTTGATTTCTATTTTGTGTGTGTATGGGGGGGGCTGGTTGAGTTGAGTACTATTTTATTGACGCTAGTTTGGTTTCGGTCAAGTTGATTTCTTACTTTTTTGCTACTGGTCGAGTAGATTTTTACGTTTTTCTTGCGGACCGAGTGGAATTCTACTTTTTATCTGCTTTTCTCTGCATACTTTTTAGTTGCTGTTGTTGTTTTCGGGTGAAATTAATTTACACTATTTTGGGTTCTGATCTGATTCATAGTGGATTTTCAATCTCGCAAGAAGGATTCGATTCGAACCCATATTTCAAATGAAAGTCTAAATATTTTCTCCGTTATGGAAGAAAATAGTTTAAAGGAGTATTATAAAAGAAAATATCAAAGGCACTATAAAATGAAACCATATAAACGCCGTAACAGACATTTCCAAATAGCTAATTATGAATATTTAAGATTTTACATTGAAAACTGCTATTCGCAAGTTTTAACATGTACATTAAAATATCCATACGGAATGTCTCGAATAGAAGATACCTCTATTTAACGAACACTTTTCAACAATTTAGCCATCTCTCTTTGGTTTATTCCGTTATGAGTATATATTAGATATTTATTTTCTATATAAAAGATAAAATTGATATTAGAAATAAAAATGTCGACATTTTTTAATTCCATTAAAACATGGATTGTTTTTCTTTAATTTCGATTCTAAATTGACAAAAAAAACTTTGGTCGGGATTTGATTTCCTATGGTATTTTCGGGTTCGGATCGGAAGCATTGCAGTACTATACGCTCAGAAGTCAAATAATTTTTTTTCTCGAATATTTGAAAAATGAAGTTATTTTAAGTGCAATTCTTAGAGGAACGCTCTTTTCTGATTCAAGGGGGGAACACGAGAATCCTCAAGGGAGAGCGATTTCAAAATTTGGAGGTTCGGGCAGGAGGTGATGTTTTACATTGCTGATGGAGATTATTTCTAAATTTTGCTGTGAGTCATGTTCGAATCGGCTTGACATTTTTGCAGTGGGTCCGATTTGGGTCAGTTTGACTTACATTTTTTCAAATTCGGTTCTGTTCTGGATAAAATTTCACTTCTGAGAGTAGCAATCAGGTTGATTGATTGGTTGGTTGAATTGGGTTTTATGGCGCAAAGTTACATCGGGATATGCTGCGCAAAGAACAAGGTGGGGATTCGAGTTAATTAGAAAGTTTGGTTAGGGATTTTTTTTTTGAGTTTGTTTTTTGTAGTAGGCCGAATAGATTTATACTTTTTTGCTACGGACCAAGTTTGAGCAGGCTGAATTAGGAATAGGTTTTGCACTAAAGAGCAAATACTAGTTTTTTTTCTCTATAAATTATAACATTCAAGTTGAAGATGTAAAACATATTTTATAATTCTATTAAAATACATGAACTCATTTTCTTTCATTTCAGTTTCAGGTGTTCGAATAAGGGCTCGATTTGACATAATTTGTAATTTTTAGGATCGGATTGATATATTATGAGTCGGGTTGACTTTAAATGTTTAGGATTCGGGATATTTCTTCTTTTGGGTTTTGACAAATTCGGATCTGGTATAAACTGGTTGATGACTGGATTTTTCAATAGATCAGACAATTTTTTACATGAAAAACTATATGTTTGAATATTGACGAGTACATTATATAAATATTCATTTTTCTACATAAACAAAAATAAAAATTATTGATACGATTATATGGGATACTTTTCCCAATTTCCTTCAAATATTAGATTGATTTTGTTTCATTTTGGATTTGTTGATCTCTTTTGTATTAGGCTATTCGATACTGAATCAGATTTTATTTATTTATTTATTTATTTATTTATTTTTAGCGAGCTTGGGTTGAGTTAAAATTGAATTGCTTTTTAAGCCTGGGCATGGAAATTTAGGTTTCGGGCAGACCTCTAAAACAACGATGTCCACGCCAGGCCCGAAGTTAAGAAAAAATATAGTGTGGTCAAGTTTTGCAGAAAAAAGTAAGATTCGAATTCAGAACGGTTTCCGAAAGTGTGAAGACCTGACTAGAGATCTGGACGGTCTGGAATTTCCAGTCTCGTCCCGGCCCGGTATAAAATTCAAAAGTTTGTCCCGAGCCTGGCCCGCCCGTTTACACTTTTACATTTCTAGGCCTGGTTTTGCCCGTACAGAAATCAGTGAAAACAGTCCCGAAAATCTGGCCCGACACAATTTCTATTTCGAAAAGATTCAGATTTTTATCATACAATTAAGATTTTTTATAGATTACTGTATTCATATTTATTGGATGATTTTACAGAAAATTTTACAGAAAATACATAATAAGATCATTAATGATTACTTAGGTCCTTAGACTTTCAACATTCAAATAAAGATGCACTGAAAAATTAATATAGTTTAGAATAAAAGAGAAAAAAATTAAAATTATCATAACTTTTGAAGCTCTGTAATAAAAAGTAGATTTATGGAAATGCCTCTTTATCATTTTATGAAATATTTACTGAAATCCAGAGGAGCTATTTGCTTATGCATTTCTGATTTCATTTCTTTTCGGAAACGCATGAGATTAACAAATGTTTTTATTCAGAAACAATTTAATGAAATGTCGTTGTCCATTCTTTGATACAAGCAATTTAAGAAAATACTGTGAAAATTAACGTTTTGAATCGATTTTCCCGAAGCGACAACATGAAAAAGGAGTTAAATCTAAAACCACGTGAGAAGAATCTCTTGTATCTCAACAAGTATATACAAATATCTTATTTACAAAAAATGAAATATGCTATTCGATTCCCAATACCTTCAATAGTCAGGCTTGTCAATTTTGTACCTCTACAGTTAAAAATTTGTCAGAAAATGTGTCAAACTTTCGTGTTTTTGAGAAATGAATTTAAGAAACACCAAGGAATATATTTCCAAAGGGTACGTTAACAGAAATTCTTTATCCCTACTAATGCTTTTACAAATTATGTTGTCTGCCCTACACGTCTCACGAACAATTAAGTCTAGTTCTTACCGATCCCGACTATATGTAGAAAAAACTGTGCAAGCCTGATCTGGGCCCGGATCCAGTTTTCCAAAAACTTATTAAACCCATTTAGACACAAAGCACGATGTCGGTCTCTACGCTGTACAAATTATATTTCTGTATTGATGTTGTCAAACTAGTATCTACTCCTGATGCACATTTATACTTATACTCGTTAAATCCGTATTCATTGAAAATAGTTCACATTTTAGCGTTTTAACCGAAATCTTTATAACAAACCACCGGCAGGCCTGTTAAATTTTTTATCGGCCTGTCCCGTACGGCCTGTTTAATTTTTTTGCCAGTCTGTTGTAAAATTTGGACCTATTTCGCCAGTCTGGTCCAGCCCGGTACAGATCTCTAGACCTGACAATGTCCTTGTCTCATGAATTAAAACTGGAGCGGCCCGACCCGGGATGAGACAGCTTCGTCGAGTCCGGTTAGGTCTCGACAATTTCTCAATCAGTTCTCAATCTTAAATACGATTCATTTATCCTGTGTACATCTAATACCATTTTGAAGACCCTCCAATGGGCTCAAAGGGAGGCAGAAGGTGGGGCGATCGCCTCATCGCTTCTAGTGTTCATCATATTGAAATCTTGCTATTGAATCCCACTTTACCTTTTTATATCTGGAAAGATGGTTCGTGGGAATTATTACATTGTTCTGCAATGAATAATAAAATTTTAAAGAAAACTTAACCAAAAAAAACTGTAACATTGATAAAGCTAGATTGACTGTGCATTATCTTCCTTTAAAAAAAAAAAACAGTGAAGAAGAGACTCTGTAAGTGATGAAGAAAGTGGGGGTGGCGGGGAACAGATGACCAATTTCACCAAGTTTCATTTGATTAAGTATACAAATGGAATGTTTTTATGAAAAATTTTTTAACAAAGAATATACACGAAACAGCATTTCATTGCATTTTATGTTCGAAGTAGTGAACATAATTTAAATACGCTAGAAACAGTTTTTCTCCGAAGAGCTTTTTACAACCGAATTCTTTTGTGTAACTCATTAATTGAATGGTAAATGCTTTTCACCAAATATTATACCGCAAGCAATGTTAAGTCCATCTCAGAAGTTTGTATCAATTTTAATGTTTGTAAGAGAGTAACATTATTACAACAATACATCGCGAAAAATTTTTAGACCACAATATAATAGATTACTATGGAGATCCTCTGTACGTAAACTGTAAGTGCTATACATATCATATTTTTTATAACTATCTTCCAGAGTACCTCATTAATGTATATGAATTTTATTACTTTTAAATTAGTATGACGCTCCTTAAAACACCGCAAATGATTTATCCACATAGACTATAATGTATCGGAATAATTTTGAGTGATCCTAAATGTTTCTTAAGTTTCTTCAATTTTTTAAAAGCATTCAATTTTTCAAAAAAATTTTTGCTCCTTAAAAACTTAGTTTTATGCAGAATTTGCAAAAAGTCCTTAAAAGTATTTAAGTTTTTTTATTATTTGTTAATTGAAGATGAAAATCTGAGTTCTCTGAAATCTGATTTAGAAAAAATAATCTATATCACCAATCCCCCCCCCCTTTTATATCAAAATTTCGCCTCGCCTTTTGCTCTCATCACAGTTCTCAATATTACCCCTTCCAGAAGTATCACTTCGCTGTTTTGCTGTCTATCTCACTGTATCCAGTTTACAGAATGTAGCCACTTTTTTGTAAAAATAAAAAAATCGATCACAAAAACTCCTCCCCACTAACTGAAAATGAGATTTTTCCGTCTCATCCTATTGCTAAGTGCCTAAAATTTATTCATTGAAACTTTCTTATATCTTATTATATTTTAAGCCTATTTGTAGATGTTTTGAAAGGCAAATAAATAGTAAATCATCTAAAAACTTCTCCATCCCACACACACACACACACACACACCAAAATAAATAATTAATAAATCTATTTGCTTCTTCTCCCTCCCCCCCCCCCCTGCTCACAAATTTTAAACCTTTAAAGTCATTGATTTTTCTAAAACTTTTACCGTAATAATAAATAATCAATCATATAGTTTTACTCTTAATCCCACAAAAATTGATGTTTTCCCTCTATGTCTTCTTACCATGCATATAAAATTTTGTCTTTAAATCTCTTTATTTTGTTTTTAACCATACTTGTTATAATCTTTAGTCATGTAAGGTAATTCATCTAATGAATTCCCTGCATCCCTCTCGAAAAAATAAATTAAATAAAATAATAAATAAATACTTTTCATTTTTTTCCTCCTCAGAAATCTCCAACAATTATATATAAATAAATTTAAAACAATTATTAAGTAGATTTGTGAAATTCAAACGTAATATGATATTCAGCATAAAAAACATTTTTCTATATTTAAAGGGGGGAATAGTCAACCCTTTCTCCCCTTATACTTATCCATTGAATTCCTAAAACTAATCGCCCCAGGGGATACCTTCTTTCGTTCACGGGCTTCACAACCCCAGGTACCTGAATGATCTTTCTCTTTTCCTTTTACTCTTATTTCTCTTCCTTTTTTCTTTGTTTCACTTTCGTTGTGGTTTTTTCTAAGAGGTTAGGGTAATTTTGTATGAACCGATATCACTCTGTATATCGACTAATGGAAAAAATGTAATCCACCCACGTGTTTGCCAAGCATGGCGACCCGTGTCCCTGGAAAGGGGGATCCTGGCAGTTGAAAGAAACCAACACACTGCTTTGGCCACTGCTTCAGGTTGACGGGAGGTACATATTGATTGCGTATGTATCAATCGGCTGGTCAGCTGACTTTTGTTATTGGCTTTATGGATTAAGTGACTGACCAATTACTTGTCATCTCGTTAATGGGAGAGATTCAGATAGGATTGTCTTATGACTATATAGGCCCTGGCTAACACTATTACACGGATGTGTATCCCCTTGTTGGACTCGATAAGGGGTGGTGTGGACAAAATCCATTATTTTTTTTCTAATATAGATGTATATATGTAATATAGATATATCTTTCTTAATGTGCGGATGTGGGTCACGAGGGTGACTCGTGTGAAAAGTCTGCCGCATTTTCCCATTCTTGCCCAAACTGGATCTGTGAAAAAGATATTCTTATCATTAAAATAATAGAAAAACTTACTTACCATGAAGCTTGCAAAATTATTAAGTCTAGAATCCTATCTGTTGATGTTTCCTATTCAGTTGTACTCAAACAGCAATCAAAATCCGTAAGCTACATTAGCATACAAACAGATTCCTTTATTCTACCCAATATCTCAAAGAAACAAATCCATAATGGCTGTTGTTACATTAAGTGTTCTGCAAGTCGGAAATTAGGACAAAACCTATATCAATAGAATCCCAAACTAATCAATCATAGATATCTTCCGTTTAATTCAAAAAGACGACCGAATTCCAGACTAAGACAGTTATATCGAATTAAATAAACTAATCCTTCTGCATTGAATGTACAGATACCTAATGCTATCCAAATTCTGAAACGATCCATAAAACAAAAGAGAACAACACATTTCGGGGTTCTTCAGGATGGCAAACAGTGGGGAAAAACAGCAAAAATGATGTCAAAAAATGGGAAAAAATGGCGAAAATTATGTCATAGTCCATGGATTACAAATTTGAAATATTCTAAACAGCTGATTAATTTTGTGTAAGTAGCTTTTGAATCGGATTGTTATGCTCGAGTACTGATGAAGAGAATACTACCTACAAAGAATATGTGCCTGAATAATTTTACACATTGTTTTTTAAATTCTTTGTGATTGAAAATATTGTTCTTATGTAGTATTTGCACATAGCACACTTAATTCATATTTTGACATTTATCACTTTTAACCTTTAAAGTTCTTACTTATGTAACTTTTGTATTTTAACTATCATTTTTTTACCCTTTTAAACGTTTTTAATTATACATATCATTATTGTTCTCATTAATTATATAATCTTTTTTAGCTCATTTGCTTTTGGTTTTCTAATTTTGATTTCATTTTGAATTTGTTTTCGCCTAGTATGTTCCTGAAGGGGCTTTGTGCCACAAAACCCATTCAACCAACTAACAAACGAACCCAAACTAACCAGCGAAGCACTTTATCTCAATAAACCTATATCCAAAATTTGAAGCAAATCGGTAAAATTCTGTGCGTAAAAACCCCCATTTACATAAATTAAGCTAGGTTATCCCCTATTCTCTCCGTTTAAACCTAAACAATGATCACTCAAATTTAATAATTGAAGTGCCTCGTCAGAATTGCCCTCATCTAAAGTTTGAATGAAATCTGATAATTCAACATAAAAATTCCATTTATCTAAATTTAAAGGATGGGATTAGCCACCCATTCCCTCCTTATACTTATCCAATGAATTCTCAAAACTAATCAGGGAAGCTCTGTATCACAAAAACCTACATCCAAAATTTTATAGAAATCGGTAAATTCTGCTTAAAAATTCAATTTACCTAAATTAAGCTGGGTTACCGTCCCCTTTTCTCTCTCTTTATACTTAACCAATGAATATCCAAAACTAAACATGTAGGCATCATTAAGCATCAAAATGATCCCATATCTGGAATTACGATGAAATCTGTTAATTCAGCATGAAAATAAAATTTATCTAAATTAAGAGTTGGGATTAGCCTTCCCTTATCCCTTATACTTATCCAATGAACTCCCAAAACTAATCAAGGAAGCGTCTTATCGCAATAGACCTAAATCCAAAATTTGAGGCAAATCGAATATTATCATGAGTTATCGCGTTACACACAGGCGTACGTACATACATACACAATGGGCGGGCACATAAGCTTCCAGGCTTTAAGAAAATGTGAAATAAAAAAGGGAAAAATATAAATGAAAATAAAAGCATTTAATTGTTATTTCAATTTCGGATTTTTACAAAACAATGCTTTACTGAATGTATCATTTAAAAAATATTTGATATTTAGAAGTTTCTCCCCCGAATTTACTCTTTTGTTAGTACTCAAAATTTAAAACTTCTACTTCATTATTATTATTATTCTTATTATTATTATTATTATTATTATTATTATTATTATTATTATTATTATTAAAAAATTATTGGTAATCTAAATTTCCTTCCACACGAAATTTTGAATAAATTTTTGGCCTTTCCGCTAAGAACACATAAAAAATTTTAATAATAAAAAAATTATAATTCATTTTTTTGTCACATTTGTTACTGTAACAATGATAAATTGTGCACTATAACTAAAGGGGCCATCCATAAATGATGTCACGCCTGGAAGGGGGGAGGGGATGTACGTGAAATTGAGACAGCTACTGTACGTGAACTGAGACAAAGGGCTGGGAGGGGTTAAGAAGAAATGTGACATCACATATTTTGGTTGGAAGAAAAGTATTAATAATTATAAAATTAAATTTTGAAGTTATTTTGGAATTAAAATATTTTTGTGTTCATAAAGTAAAGTAAAAGTTTAAAATGAAATACAATTCCATTTCAAATTTCAAAACATTACTCCTTTTAATTACTCTTTCATATTAATAATATATTATTAGTGTATATTAATGATAATTTTTGTTATAAACCTAAATCTTATTTCATACAAAATAAGTATACAAATTATTTTTATAGTTATTCACGTAAAAGTCATTAAAATACACAGTTAAAGTTTAAAAACAAAATTTGAAATATGATCTATAGCATAGTGCTTTCTTTCTGAACTGCATGTATATATAATATAGCGTGACATGTGACAAAGGGGGGGGGGGAGGGGTTAAAAATATTGGACAAATGTGCGGCATCTTTTATGGACAGCCCCATAAATGAATACGCTGGGGTTTCGATCTACACCTACTTTCTTCGAAATTTATGTTTACCGGTTGACAGCCAACCCCCCCCCCCCTCCTGCTCGCTCTACAGTATAAAATATTCAATGTTTAAAATCGTTTAATTTGTTAAAAATTTTTTCCTCATTTCATGAAGATCCTATTTTATACTTCAATATCATTTAGCTTTTGTAATTCTCTTGATAAATCTCGAGTTCTGAAAAATTTTTTCCAAAATATAGTCATTTTAATATATTTGTACACAGTAATTTTTGCTTCTTTCAAAATTCTTCTTGTAACTGCGTAACGTGAAAAAAAATCACGCTTCATGAATATTCCATTTGCTAATTGGAGGAGTTCGTTTGTCATTTTTCAATCATTCGGAAAATGATCGAGGTGTGTGTCTTTTATAACCGAATGAAATGGTATTAGCAAAATTAAGAAGAAAAAAAAAACGCACAATAATAGCTCAGAGTTTAAACTTCTAGTAATATGCTTTTTATAGTTTTACCAAAATTAGAATGAGCAAAATTACGAAAGATTTTGGTTAAAATTTTAGCAAAAACGGCCGATACTCTACGAGTGAATTTAATCACGTCTCAACTCTTACGTCAACCAATCTGCTTGAAACTGACAGCATTACCCTTAAATATCGAGTCTTGGTTGGTTGGATGACACAGAATATGTTTCATTACCTGTGCTACAATGAGAAAAATTTGTAGAAATTTGTGCATCGATTGTAAGGGGCTTATATGGGTTATTTCCAAATGCTGACTTATTTTTCCTATAATCTATTTTTTAAATTTCAATAAATTACTACTGAAAAATGATTCAAGAGTATTTTCACAAATGAAACCTTGACGTACTGTTTCCCTACAAGGAAGGTCTCCATTGGGGGCATACTCACAAGGAAGGTCTCCATACGGGCATACTCAGAAAAATCTGAAAAAATTATAGAATGTTCGTCTCATATAGTTATATATGTTTATAAAAAAATTTTCGGCGGAACCTCCTTATAACGTCCGTAAAAAAATAATAAAAATTTCGTTTATTTGGCGATTTATCTCCGGTTGGCGAAAAAACGAAATTTTGAAAAATACGCTTTTACGCTTCGAATACTTTTTAAAGAGGAAACTTTCTATGTTCAATTTATTTAAATAAGTTAAGTTTAAGTAATTTTAGTTTTCTATTTTTACTTTAAGGCTGTTCTCAAATGAAAAGCGCGTTTTGGGCTCTACTTTGTGACACTTAAACAAAAAAGTTATTGCTTTCACATGCTTCAAAAAATTTGAGATGGTAATTTTGTTTCTCTATAATTGTACTCATTCTTTATTTTTCTTTTAAAATCAATTCTTTAGGCGCAAAAAAATGTCAAAGTTTGACTTTTGGCACTTTTTAACCGGAGAATTTGTGACACTTGCATTCGCATAAAAATGTACCAAGAAACATTTTTTCAACTTTCACGTACTCATCAAAGTGTTTTTAATTGGCTGCAATCCTCGAAATTTCGATGCAATATCTATTTTTTCTTTAAATTCTTAATTTAACTGGAGCTATCAAAATTTCCTTCATTCTTTGCCTGCAAAAATCCGATTTCGTAACGATAATTTCCGTAACGGTAGTTCGTATGTAAAATATAGATGGCAGCACTAGCGAAAAATAGCATTTCCGATAATTTTTTGCGATTTCAGCTGTAAAATGAACATCCAATCAAAATATAGAAGAAGGTTTGCCATACATATATTAGTATATCCGCCAAATTACCGCCAAATAGAAAATTCAGTATTTTACAGAAAAATTATCATGATTTGATTTTTATGCGTCAATCGGAATCGCATTTTTCCAGATAGTGTCCAAAGTATTAATTGAGATTAGACTTGTAGTAAGTTATGAAGCCCGATTTTACCGATTTCAGGTCTAAAACTGCCTTTTCCTATCATGGATGTCTTGTGTATTATCCTCCGCTCTGCCGCTAGGAGGGGGGGGGGCACATTTTTAATATCTTTACAACCCCAGTCGTGTGACATCATTTGAAAGATCTGCAATTGCTAATTCATATTATGGATGTCTTGTGTGTCATCCCCAATTCTGCCCCCCCAGGGGGGGCACATTTTTAATTTCTTTACAATACCAGTCGGGTGACACATCACTTGAAAAGTCTGCAACTGCTTATTCATATTATGGATGTCTTGTGTGTCACCCCCCACTCTGCCCCCCAGGGGGGGGCACATTTTTAATTTCTTTACAACACCAGTCGTGTGACACATCATTTGAAAGGTCTGCAACTGCTTATTCATATTATGGATGTCTTGTGTCTCACCCCACACTCTGCCCCCCCCAGGGGGGCACATTTTTAATTTCTTTACAACACCAGTCATGTGACACATCATTTGAAAGGTCTGCAACTGCTTATTCATATTATGTATGTCTTGTGTGTCACCCCCCCAGAGGGGGCAAATTTTTAATTTATTTACAACACCAGTCGTGTGACAGATCAGTTGAAAGGTCTGCAACTGCTTATTCATATTATGGATGTCTTGTGTGTCACCCCCAACTCTGCCCCCCAGGGGGGCCACATTTTTAATTTCTTTACAATACCAGTCTTGTGACACATCAGTTGAAAAGTCTGCAACTGCTTATTCATATTATGGATGTCTTGTGTGTCACCCCCCACTCTGCCCCCCCAGGGGGGGCAAATTTTTAATTTCTTTACAACACCAATCGTGTTACTCATCATTTGAAAGGTTTGCAACTGCTTATTCATATTATGGATGTCTTTTGTGTCACCCCCATTTTGCCCGCCTCAGCGGGGGGGGGGGGGGGGGCTCATTTTTAATTTCTTTACAACATCAGTCGTGTCACACATCACTTGAAAGGTCCACAACTGCTTATTCATATTATGGATGTCTTGTGTGTCCCCCCCCACTCTGCCCTCCAGAGGGGCACATTTTTAATTTCTTTATAACACCAGTCGTGTGACACATCATTTGAAAGGTCTGCAACTGCTTATTCATATTATGGACGTCTTGTGTGTCATCCCCCACTCTGCGCCCAGGGGGGCACATTTTTATTTTCTTTACAACACCAGTCGTGTGACACATCATTTGAAAGGTCTGCAACTGTTTATCCATACCATGGGGTATTGGCGAGCGCAGCAAGAAGGGGTAGCGTACACATCCCCAAAATCAATTCTTTGTCACTTTTTTTCCGGTAACTTTTTTTCCTTGTCACTTTTTTCCGCGTCACTTTTTTTCCGTGTCACTTTTTTTCCGCTTTTGTAGTTTATGTCACTTTTTTCCGATAACTTTTTTTCCGGTCACTTTTTTTCCTAGATTCAAATTAAGAGCCTCTCCTCGATTCCCAATCATACTCAATCAGTGAATCCCCAAAATCAATTCCTTGTCACCTTTTTTCCGGTAACTTTTTTGCCGCATCACTTTTTTTCGGTAACTTTTTTCCGCTTTTGTAGTTTATGTCACTTTTTTCCGATAACTTTTTTTCCTGTCACTTTTTTTCCTAGATTCAACCTAGTCAGGTCTTCCAATTTTATTATTCGTCTAATAATTTTTCCGTTAAATGATGAATTTGTAAATGTGTCAAAACGTTTTGCGCTTATTCAGCAGAGCAGTTCAGAACAACTTTATAATAATGAGGGGAAACCGTGTACGACTATATCTAGACCTGCGATAATCCTAAGGGGATACGATTATATGCAGGTCTATAGGTTCGTTTCTGTTTTATTTGTGTTTATGACGGCTAATTGTCTACTCTTAGGATAAAAGACTTTAAGGGGGGGTGCCCTCCGTGGGGGTCTTTCCTAGGAAACCTAGCTCAAATTTATGCAAGGAAATCCAAGATTAGAAGAAATCCACGAAGAGTTTTGAACTGTTTGGCCGACGGCCGCGAATGGGATCGAACCTAGCACTTGCCGTCAACCAGTTTCGGAGGCAGAATCTCTCGATCAATCAGAAAGTAACTCTAACCGCAGCAAAAAACAGAAGTCAATCGGACCCAAACTCGACCCAAGTAGAAATTAACCCAACCATGAGCAAACAATAGAAGCCACTTTTTGATATTTAATTTTATTGATTTATGCGTTTATTTTGATTGATTTGCTATTAGTTAATAAAATATAATTTTTTTTTAGTTCTTTTTAAGGTTTTTTTAAAGTTTTTTTTAAAGTTTTTTAAAGTTAAATTTGTTAATGAGTATAATTTGTAATTTTTGAATTTAATTAGTTATACAATTATTTTTATTGATTTATTAAGTGTTAATAAAGTTTTATTATTTTTTAAATCAATTCTTGCCAATGAAACTGACTTTGATTATTTAATTTTATTTATTTATACATTTTTTTTTATCAATTTGCTATCTGTTAATAAACTGTTAAATAATGAAGATAATTTTTAATTTTATTTATTTTTACAATTATTTTTATTAATTTAGTATCAGTTAATAAAGTATATAATCATTTTTTAAATAAATTTCTCTTAATGAAACCATGTTTAATATTTAATATCACCTAAGAGTTAATAATTAAAATGAAATATCTATTTTAATGAAATAACAACATTTTGTTTTTTGACATTCTTATTATTTATTCTATTATTAATTAGACTATTCTTCTAATAGTCTGAAGATTATAATCCCACTGATCAGAACATGAAAAATACACTCTATGTTACCACTTTAATTTTTGGTACATATTTATTACATGTTTAATATTTATCTATTCTTTGTCACTTTTTTCCGCTTTTGTTTCTTCTGCCCCGTTTTTTTTCCGGAAACTTTTTTCCAGTAGCTTTTTTCCCCGTCTACCTGTGATTATATTGACACTTCTTGTAGTTTGAGAAAGACTCCAATCTGCATGCAATGACAAAAGAGGAAGAAAATTGTTTTTTTCCGCAAAATCCTTTTTTTCCTTCCAAAATCTCATGTCAAAGATAAACATGTGTTTAAAACTGACCTGTGAATCTATTTCAATCATTTCTCCCCAAACTGCCTCTGGGCAAGTACAGCGGGGTGCATACATACACAGGTGATTAGATAAGAACTTTACTTTCAAACTCACAGATAACAACATGTGCAAAACACCAGGCCCGTCTAACACGTTTTTGTGATCAGGGCACTTGAAATTTTTCGTGCTACTGTGACTAGTTTTTTTTTTTTTTTTTTTTTTTTGTTACATGCTACAACCTTACTCGAAAAGTTTTACGGAAGAGTTCTTCGGAAAATTAAAAAACGCTTCCGGAAACAAAAATAAAATATTTTTAATTATTATTTTAACCATATATTGAGTTATATTTAATATTTTTGTCATTTCATTGTATTTTCATGTCAAATATCACACCGTCAGTCTAACCGTTCGCAGTTTGCGTGGTTCTCATCGAATTTTGGGATGGGGACATTCCATTTGGGGACCGTATTTATCCAAAGGGAACCTAACCCTTTGGATAAATACGGGTTAGGTTCCCTGAGAAAGACCCTCTCGAAGGGCACACCGCTGGGACCTATATTCCTCAAAAATCTATGAAAAAAGTGACCGGAAAAAAGGGACATTGCGTGTCACTTTTTTCCGGTAACTTTTTTCCGTATCACCTTTTTTCCGCTTTTGCAGTTTATGTCACTTTTTTCCGATAACTTTTTACCGGTCACTTTTTTCCGTTTACCATTCCTCAAAGATACCATTAGATAATCGGTTATCAAAACACAGCGCCGAAACTAGCCTTTTTCGCGCCCGGGGCAAACATGGATTTTGGCGCCCCCCCCCCCCCACACACACACACTGTCCACATATATGCATTCTTCGTATCAAACACACCAAACAAAATCTTAATTTGGCGCCCCCTTCACCTTCTGTTCTGGTGGCGCCCGGGGCACGAGCCCCCTCTGCCCCCCTCTAGTTTTAGCCCTACAACATAAACCAAATTAAACCAAACCAATAACCGTGCTCAGGGCATGGGCACGCATCTTCTATTTGCAATAATTATTTTATTATTCTACACTCATATATCGTGAGATTTTTAGGTGCGTTCGTAATTATGTAAATACGTAGCACCTATTGTTGTCGCTCAGTCCGTCCGTCTGTCCGTCCGTCTGTACGTCCGCATATAACAACGCAAAAACTACCCAACCGAATCGTTTGAAATTTAAAATACATAATTATAACATAATTTTGTCGAGTCATTTCAAATTTTATGAAAATCGGGTGGATAGATCAATTACAGGGACAATCAAAATGATTCCGTTACATTACGGTCAATGGGGAAAAATGTTTCAAATGCATTTTAATCGTTTGAATTTTAAAACATATAATTATTGCGTAATTTTGTCGAATCATTTCAAATGTTATGAAAATCGGATGCATAGATCAATTACAGGGACAATCAAAATGATTCCGTTACATTACGAACAATTGGGGAAAAAAATTTCAAATGCATTTTAATCGTTTGAAGTTTAAAACATATAATTATTACTTAATTTTATCGAGTCATTTCAAATGTTATGAAAGTCGGATGCATAGATCATTTACAGGGACAATCAAAGGTGTTCCATTACATTACGGTCAATGGGAAAAAAGTTTCAAATGCATTTTTATGATGTTACACTCATTCGAACATAATAGAATGGGCATGAATCTATGAAGTATATACTAAATAATGCTTTCTGTACAATCTGTGATGCAAAGAATTTTTATTATTAAATTATAGGGCTACACAAAAGTATTCCACTACATAATGCTCCACGGGGAAACATTGTTTGATAAGTGTTTTAATTATATTCAATTATTTCGCATTTTATGAATAAGATATACGATTCTGAGGTGTAATAAAAATTACTTTCTGTATATTTACAGAAACACAAAAAAAAAATTTCGACTACTATACTGTATCCGAAGTACGCTCTACTATATCAGCAAGATTTGAATATTTTTAAAACTTCGTTGTCGTACGAACGCACCTCATTTGCTACGTTCACGTGCAATTTCCAACTTGTTTTTATATGCGTTCGTAATTATGCAAATATGTAGCATCTACAGTTGTCGTTCAATCCGCCCGTCTGTTCGCATATAACAACACAAAAACTACCCAACCGAATCGTTTGAAATTTAAAATACATAATTATTACCATAATTTTGACGAGTCATTTCAAATTTTATGAAAGTCGGATGTGTAGTTCAATTACAGGGACAATCAAAGTATTCCGATTACATTGCGGTCAATGGGAAAAACAGTTTCAAGTCAAAAGTTTCGAAGATAATAAAATTGATATGCATCTATTAAATATGTACTATAATATACATTCTACACAATCTGCGGTGCAAAGGATATTTGTTATGCATTTATAGGCCCCAACAAAGTATTTCATTACATAATGGTATAGGGGGATATTTCCGTGTAATTTCCGACTTATAAATGTTCAATTTAGGTAAACATTTCATTTTTATTTATTTATTTATTTATTTATTTTGCATTTATTGCGCAAAAATATAGCAAAATTTATGGTTCAAGAGCCTCTAGAAACATTGATAATGATGTAAAATTAATGCTTTTGTAAGCAATCTATATATTTATTTGTTTTTTATTTCAATAATACATTTTTTTTAAATTTTTATTTAAATAATTATAAAATTTTATTTATTTATTTATTTTATATTTATTTATATATTTATTTGTTTTAAAAATTGTAAATTTTAAGCATTCAGTGCAATAATAATAATACTAAATTTGAAGTATAAATTATTCTTTGCATTATAATAATTGTCATTTACTAAGTTTCATACAAATTGCTGTATTAGTTTTTGAGAAATGTTGTAAGAAAGCTTAAAAGCTAAGAAATTGAGAAAATTGTATTTCAAGATGAAATTCTAACAAAAGTTTAAAAGCTTATGAATATAACAAGATTGAACAATACTAAGATCTAGATTGTGTCTTTGAAAACAATTTTTTTTCAGTATTTAGCGAAAAAAAATCTGTGTTTAGTCTATAAACTATATTTAATTTTATGTATGCATATTAATGTTACAAGTTACAAACATATGAATTATTAGGGGCCGTTTACAAATTATATCACGCTTGGAGGGGGGCGGAGGTTGTGATAGTTTTTGACAAGAGGATGGGAGGGGGTAAGAAGAAATGTGACATAACACATTTTTGTTTAAAATAAAAGCATTATTGAAGTTATTTTGATATTAAAGTATTTTGTGTTGATAAAGTAACGATGCACTATTTTAAATCCTACCTCCACCCCCATCCCACTCCACTTGTAACATATCACGCTGTATTACATAAGCGTGCATTTGCAGTTCAGAAATAAAGCACTACGTTATAAATCTTAGTCAAACTTTATTTTTAAACTTTAGCTATGTGTTTCAATGACATTTGTGCGCATAAACAATATAAATGATTCATGCAGTGGCGCAGCCACGGGGGTGGTTTGGGGGTTAAAACCCCTCCCAGAGCTAAGAAAGATCGCTATAATTGCCGCTTATATGAATCAAAACCAAACTTAATATTTAAACGTTTTGGCGCATTTCAGAATTTGGCGGTTTATTGAATCAGATTCCATTTAATTAAGTGATTCAATTAAATGGCGAAAGTTCTACTTAAAACTATGAAAATGCATATTACATGGATAAGTAAAGTGTAAAATTGGTTTTTTGAACTAAATCACTTCGCTGAGACGTATTATGCTAAAATAATGATGATTTTCTGCCACACTGATGCTCTTTGAGTTTAAGTATTATACAGTAAATATTCTAAATATTACTGATTCTATTAGCAGGCGATTCAAATAACCGGCAAATGTCTCTATCAGAAACTCAACCCCCCCCCCCTAGAACCAAATTCTGGCTGCGCCACTGGATTCATGTGTTTATTTTGCATGAAATAAGATTAGGTTTTACAATAAAAACATAATTAATATACAATAGCAATAAAATATTAATATGGAAATGCAATTGAAAACAGTAATATTTTGGAATTCGAAATGGAAATTAATATATTTGGCTTTCAATCTTATCTTTATCGTATGAACACAAAATACTTTAATTTAAATAGCTTCAAATTTTGATTTGCTGATTTTTAATGCTGTTATTTTATCCAATATGTGTGATGTTACATTTCTTACCTGCTCCCACCTCCTTATCACAAATTGTCACTTTAGTTCCACTCCTCTAAGTGTGACATCATTTGTGGACGGCCCTTGTGCAGGGACCGATTTAAAAATTTTGAGGCGCTGACCACAGATGTTTATAGGAGGGGGGGGGGGCTTCCACTAATATTTACTGTGGAATTGCGTGAAAGAAAAAAAAAAGAAAAGAAAAGATATTTACTAAAATAACCATTATTGACTTTAATATTTTAAAATATCTATTAAAAAATTAAATATGATAATCATTAATTTACTTTTAAATAATAATTTTTATTGGAGAAAAATTGATTTTTTCACAATTATGAAATTTAAATCAGTAGACGTTTGCATTAAATCGTGTAGTGTTAATTACTTTTTTTTTTTTTTTTTTTTTTTTTTTTTAATACGAGCTTATATATTTGGAATAATAGAATATGCAACAACTAATAATACATTTTCGACATCAAGCTACAATTATTTAAAATATTAAAGGCTATACTGCCTGTAACATACGCTCACCAAGCCCAAATAATCTGACGAGAATAGAAACTAGATTAAATAAGAATTAAAAATACAATGAATTTTTAAATTATTAAAAGATAAAAAATGTATGTATTCATTCTAATAAAGTAATCATAAATGCATGTTTCAGACAAAATATATTCAACATTATAAAAACACAATATGAACACAATAGAATGTAGAGCGAAATATAAAATCCCATTAGGTACTAAAACTACATCAGCTTTTGGAATATAATTAAGAAACATTCAGTAGCATTTGCAAATTCCTGAAAATCGGGCTCTGGGCTCGTGCCCCGAATGCCCTATTGTAAATCAGGCACTGCCCCCGTGTGTGTTTTAAAAAACACAATACAGCAAAACTTTTTCTTTCTTTCTTTCATTTAGTCGCCAAAAAAAAGGATTTAGTGCCAAAAAATATAGCTGTCATCGAATAGTTTAAAGTCATTAGCTACTTCCGGCTTAGCTGGACAGACATTGGCTGTCGGACAGGAATGAAAATTAGAGGGTCGATCGAAGTTGACCAGGAGGCGGAGTAATTTAAATTGCATTTTACAGGGCACCAGCGCCCTCTAATGTCGTTAAAAAAGCGGAGTTCATTTCGAAACACATCCTTAAGTGTAATTTTGTCATATACGTTTATATGTACTTATAACAAAATGAAATTATATTTTATCATTTAAAACACAATTTAAATTGATTAAAATTGTTCCAAATTGAAAGATACACTGTTAAAAATCTACTGCATTTTGTTGCAACGCACACCCTTGCTTGTATAGAAAACGGTTACTTGGCCGTGAATTGGAGCTTTCTCATTGGTTGGAATAGAGATATTATATACAAGCGGTGGAGTGCGTTGCAACAAAATGCAATATTGCACAAGCTACAACACCGCTAAAAATCTGTACCATTTTCTGCAGCGTCACTCCACCGCTTTTATAGAAAACGGTCAATTCACCGTGCTATGGAGCAGTCTCATTGGCCAAAAGAGAGATATTCTATAACAGTAGTGGAGTGACGTTGCAGTAAATGCTGCAGATTTTTAACAGTGAAGCCAATTAAAATCAATTTTCAGATTCGTTAAAATCGTCTGCTTTTGGCCAAGAAATGCACTGTTCTCCAAATCCCGCGTCGCTTTCAGTTTTTCACGCCAATTATTCCAAACTATTTTATTTTTTTACATATCTAATAATGTAATTCCGCCGCTAATTTTCACTGATCCTTTATTACCTACATGAGCAAGTTAATTCGTATTTTTTTCAAAAAATTCTGAGTATGCCCCAAATGGAGACCTTCCTTGTCAGAATTTTTTGAAAAAAATACGAATTAAACTACTCATGTAGATAATAAAGGATCAGTGAAAATTAGCGGCGGAATTACATTATTAGATATGTAAAAAAATAAAATAGATTGGAATAATTGGCGTGAAAAGCTGAAAGCGACGCGGGATTTGGCGAGCAGTGCATTTCCTCGCGAAAAGCAGACGATTTTAACGAATCTGAAAATTGATTTTAATTGACTTCACTGTTAAAAATCTGTAGCATTTATTGCAACGTCACTCCACTACTTTTAAAGAATATCTCTCTTCTGACCAATGAGAATGCTCCATAGCACGGTGAATTGACTATGTCATACACTGTTAAAAATCTGCTGCATTTTGTTGCAACGCACTCCACCGCTTGTATATAATATCTCTATTCCCACCAATGAGAAAGCTCCATTTCACGGATAAGTAACCGTTTTCTATACAAGCAAGGGAGTGCGTTGCAACAAAATGCAGCAGATTTTTAACAGTGTAGTTTTCAATTTGGAACAATTTTAATCAATTTAAATTGTGTTTTAAATGATAAAATATATTAATTTCATTTTGTTATGAGTACATATAAACGTATATGACAAAATTACACTTAAAGTAAGGTAAAAATGCAAAACTAAAATTACTTAAACTAAAATTATTTAAATAAATTGAACATAGAAAGTTTTTTCTTTAAAAAGTATTCGAAGCATAAAAGCGTATTTTTCAAAATTTCGTTTTTTCGCCAGCCGGAGATAAATCGCGAAATATACGAAATTTTTATTATTTTTTTACGGACGTTATAAGGAGGTTCCTCCAAAAAATTTTTTATAAACATATATAACTATATGAGAAGAACATTCTGTAATTTTTTCAGATTTTTCTGAGTATGCCCGTATGGAGACCTTCCTTGCTAGATTCAAGAAATTTCTTTCCGGTCCACATGCAAGAGGAATATTTTTGTGAAAATAATAGCTAGTGTATATTTATGGCAATCTTCAGAAATTTAATTTGGTATAATAAATTGTAGAAGTATTTTTTTTCTTAATGGAGCGTTAAATTTACTATTCTCTTTACAGCCCGTAAAAGCCAAATAGTAGCCTTCACCCGCTACACTGGGTCGGTTTTTCTAATGAGTCACGAATCCAACGAAATATATCTAGCAGATGTGAAATAAAATAAACATTTTCTTAAATATCTAATCATATAAGAATAATTGCTGCCTTATTCGTATAATCTTACGTTATCTAGTGCAAAGTCGATGTTCATGACATAATAGACACAAAAGGAATAAAATCACTGATATACTAAATTTAAATATATTTGTCGGTTTATTATTCTGATTTTCCTGTTTATACCTAAAAATGCTGCTGATATATGGCGAAATGTGCTACAATTTTCACCCTCCTCCCTACACACAAACATTTATTACCTTCTTAGGGAAGGAATTTCTAAAGCCTCTAAAATAACTATTTAGTTACATTTTTAAGAAGTTTGTTATCCTGAATTTCTCGCTCTTAGCTAAAACGGCTAATCAGATCGGCAGAACCTACGTTTTTTTTACCTTCTCCCTTTGTGCTCACTTTAGAAGTCTGCACGGGCCAGGACTCACTCCAAAGCCAGAGCCTGGTCCGCCGGCCGGGATCCGGTCGATTTCCATTAACGGCATTCTGGCCGGGCGAGCCTTACTTGTGAATCACTTAGACTAAGCCGGACCGGACCTAGTCACTAATGTTTTCGGGCCAAGCTCAGGCCATATTTTTTTCCTGAACATCGGGCAGGGCCTAACGTCAAAATAAATGATCTGCCGAACGACACTAGATACCAGCAGAGGAAAATTGTTGGTCCTAAACTCTAAGCCGGTGCGACCCCGGTCGGGTGGCGCCAACTTTAATTTATTATCCTGGGACAGAGTCAGGTCTTCACACTTTCAGAAAAAAAGCTTTAGTCGGGTCTTATTTTTTTCCGCAGGGCTGGATGGCGCAACACTGGTTTTTCCAGGTTGGGTCTGGTGTGGACTTCCTTCCTACTATAGGTATACACGTGAAAAATTTTGCAAGCCCGGGCTGCATCCGGTGTAAAGTCTAAACGCTCGATCTAGCATCGACAAAGCCCGTATGCTGTGACAGTTCTAAGGGGTGGGGGTAGAGCGCAAAGTCCCCCCTTGGGCTAATAAAGGGTTTACAAAGTGATAATTATGTATCCTCACGAGAAATAACTTGGGGAAAAGCTCGAGCCCGTCACGGCCTGGCACGGGTCGCGCCAGTTTAAGTCTACGCGACTGGGTAAGGTTTTCTCTCATTTTGAATCGGTTCGTGTTCTGAACTTCCTTTTTTTTGGAGATTCGAGTGGTGACAGGCTTCTTTTTCTTCCAGACCGAGCCTGGTCTGGATATCTTTTTTCTTAGATTTTTGCATTGAACAAATTTCCATGTCGTGGCTAGGCCCGGAATAAAAGCTAAATATTCGGTCCGTCTCTTATCTAGATAGTATGATAAACATTACTGTCCTGATCTCAACCCGTGCAGATAAACTTTCGGTACAACTCTGATCTAGATTGTATGATAAACATTACTGGCTTGAAAGCGACAACTGCACTTCTCTAATTTTTTTCCCTCGAGCCCAAATTGGATTGAAAAATGTTTTGCTTGTTAATCTTGAAAATTATTAAACAAAGAAAACGCGAATTTCGTTAGGGGTTGCAAAAGAAACTCGCATTTCATCAAATGGTCGCAAAAAACCTTCAAATTTTGTGAAAGGATCACGGTGAAAACGTGAGTGTTCAAAGGATCCCATTCACGTATAAAATCGAATTTTGTTAAAGGATCGCGATCAAAACTGGCGTCAACAATTTACTGGGCTCAATCCGCAAGAATAAAAACCGAATATTTAACTGACTAAAATCCGAAATGTATGACAATCTGCCCCGATGAACTAAGCGCAGCTAAAAAGTAAAAGTCAAACCGACTATTATCAAAATATAGTTGTTAACCGGACCGAGACCCTACCCGAAGCAAAAAAATCAGAAATTACCTTGATCCGCAGCAAACACTAGAAGCTAACCGGATCCAACCGCGACCCACAAAAAAAGTAAAAATTATCCCGACCAGCAGCAAAAAAATAGAAGCGAAACGCACATCAAATTTTGTGAAATGATAGCGTAGAAAACACGAATTTCTTCAAGGGATCGTGAAACAGACGAACATTTCGTACAAAAATTGCGAAAAAGAGATAAAATGTTATGAAAGGACTTATTCCAATGAATTCGGATCAACCCGAAACCTTCTCACAAAATTAAAACCAAATCCTAAACTCCCCCAAATGCTCTGAGTGCAGCTAAAAAGTAAAAGTCCACCCGACCAACAACAAAATGTAGCAGTCGACCAGACCCAAACCCGACCAAAAAGCAAAAATCAGAAATTAACTCGAAGAGCAGCAAAGTATAGAAATCAGCCGGACCCAAACTCGACCCAAGTAGAAATTAAAAAAAAATGGAAGCCAACCGGACCCAAACCGGACCCACAGCAAAAAAGCAGACGACACACGACTCGCATTAAAAAATGAGTTACGACCCTTTCATGAGATTGGAGTTTCCAAATTTCTAAAATCGCTCCCCCCTCCCTTGAGGATTCTCCAGATAAGCCCTTAGCTTCCCTTTATATCAAAATTTTTCTTTGCCTTTTGAACCTGTCACAATCTTTTAAATTGCAATTTCCGAAAATATCACTTCACCGTTTAATAGACTAGCTCACAATACCCATATTTGTAGCATATAAGTCACTTTATTGTAACAATAAAAAATCAATAACAAAAATTCTCCCCCCTCTCACGACTGAAATTGGGTTTTATCATTCCCTTCCTTTTATTAAGTGCAGAAAATTTAGTTCTTTAAATCTTTCCACTTTTATGAATTTTTAAACCGATTTATAAATATTTTTAAAAGCAAATAAATAATAAGTTATCTGATAAACATCTCCCCCGTCCGCACATACACGAAAATAAATAAATAAATAATAAATGCGCTTATTTCTTTTTTCCCTCAGCTCTCAAATTTTAAACCTTAAAAGTCTTTGATTTTTCTAAAGTTTTTATTTAATAATAAATAACCAGTCATATAATTTTATTTCTCACCCACCAAAATTGACGTTTCCTTTCTATCTTTTTTCGCAAAGCATACAAAAATTCGTCTTTCTGTTTATTATTTTTTAATACTATTTTTTAATATTTAGTCATGTAAATAAGACAAGTCATCTAATAAACTCCCTGCATCCCCCCTTCACATCACTCAAAATTTATTAGAGCTCCTTGCGGTATTTACAAAATGCGTGTAAAAATCATTAAAAATCTAAATTTCCTTCCACCTGAAATTTTGACAAAATATTTTGCCCTACTGACCTAACGTCACACATTTTTTTAAAAATTTGCGACACTTTTTGTGTTACATATGTTACTACTAACAATAGGAAATTGTGTTATGTCTATAAACGACGACTAATCTGGGATTAACACCTATACCTCCTTTCTCCAAAATTTCTATTTCCCTTTCTCCCTTGCTATTTCCCTCTCCGCATAAAACTATACAAATTTTTAAAATATTTAAATTTGTCTAAATATTTTACTCATAATTTTATGAAGATCTTACTTTAAACCTTCTGTGCTATTTACCTTATATAAGTCTCTCGATATGTTTCGTATTCTAAAAAGAAATTCCTCCCCTTCCCCTTCAAAAAAAAATAGTTATTGAAAGTACTTGTACCTGATATTTCCCCACCCCTTCATTCAATAGTATTTTTTTTCTAATAGCGTTAAATAAATAAAGTAGTTTTTATTTTATAGTAATCTATCTAAATTAATAATTCGTTTATTTTCTGAAAATCAAACCGTTTAATTTTGGGACGCTAAAGGTAAACAGATTGAAATTGTTTTACAACTTTTATAAACTTGAAATCATCGAATGTTGTGAAAGTAATGGGAAGACAGTTGAAAAGATCCTTTAGACAAGACACTGTCTAGAAAACACGCCTTTGAGGAGAAAAATCGTCACAGATGATTGGTTAAGAAAATTCTATTTCCTAATTGGATGATTAGATGTCAATCATTTCAATTTTAGTCCATCCTTTGAATGAGCTGAAAAAGACAGTCGGCCATCTTGATTTAACTTGGCGTGTGACTAGTGTGGGCCCTTAAGAGCCCACAATAGTCACAGAAAAAGTACACAAAAAGACCCGGATGACCATGTAAAGTCTATGGGAGCGTTATTTTCTAATATCTCGCTCAAATTTTAATATTTTTGCAAGATTCTTTTGCACAAGATAGCTGATGGCAATCCACAACTGGGCTAGTTTTTACTTTTTCGATTTTGGTTATATATTTTTTATATTACGATAGTTTCAGTTTCAGAACCGGTTTAAACCGGTTTCGAAAGTTAAAGTAATTTTTTAAAGAAAATCTGAAACAAAAATTGAAAAAGTAAAAACTAGCCCGGTTGTGGATTGCCCTCAGCTATCTTGTGCAAAAAAATCATGTAAAAATATTAAAATTTGAGCGAGATATTAGAAAAGAACGCTCCCATAGACTTTACATGGTCATCCGGGTCTTTTTGAGTAATTTTTCTGTGACTATTGTGGACTCTTAAAGGATTTTTTTCAACTGATTTCCCATTACTTTGGGTAAATGCAATGATGTCGAGTTTCAAAAGAATTTCAATCTCTTTACTATTAGCGTTCAAAAATTAAAATGGTTTGGTTTTCACAAAATAAACGAATAATTAATTTAGATAGATTACTATAAAATAAAATCCATTTTATTTACTTAACGCAATTACAAAAAAAAAAAAAAAAAAAAAAAAAAAAAAAAAAAAAAAAAAAATATTGAATAGGGGGGGTTGGGGATATCTGGTACAAGTAGTTTAAGTAACTATTTTTTGGTGGGGTAAGGGGGAGTGATTCTTTTTAGAATACGAAACTTATCAAGATAAATAGCACTGAAGGTTAAAATAAATACTTCATAAAATTATGAGAAAAATATTTTGACAAATTTAAATATTTAAATATTGTTTATTTTTTGCGGAGAGGCAAGCAAGCAAGGGAGAACAGGAAATAGAAATTTTGAAGAAAGGAGTAATAGAGGTTAATCCCAGCCTAGTCGTTTATAGACATAATACATAATTTATTATTTTTAGTAATGACAAATGTAACAGAAAAAGTGTGGCAAATTTTAAAAACTTTGTATGATGTTAAACCAAAAGGGCAAAATACACTGCTCAAAACAATTGAAGGATATTTGAAGTTTTATATAAAATAAAGATATAAACGAATTTTTTTTGCCGAAAATAGAAGAAGAGAATCACAAATGCAAATTTTTCTGGTTTTCAAACTGTGGAGTATGCAAATTTTGAGTTCGACGTCAAAAACGTCGCTTCAGCGGCAGCGAATGAAATTTGACTTTCAACTGGATAAAAGAGAATGAAGACAAAGATGATCGGCATTCAGTGATTGCTTTGATCGATGAGTACGATGTCTCAGCGAAGTCATTTGACAGATTCAGAAGCTCGGAGAATTGTTGGTAGGTTAGAAGGGGGCCAAACTCAAGCCGAAGTAGCGCAAGCCATTGGAGTGTCACAAAGTGTCATTTCCAGGATCTGGAACCGTTTTTTGGAGAGTGGATGTGCAGGCCGAAGACCAGGGCAAGGTCGTAGACGGACAACAACGCCCAATGAAGATCGGTATTTAGCGTTAACAGCTCGGAGACACCGAAACATGAACGCTACTCTTCTCCAACAACACCTTCGCTCGGCTACAGGCACCACGATTTCAACTCAGACTGTCCGAAACCGGCTCCATGCTGTAGGTCTGCATGCTCGCCGACCGATGGTATGTGTTAGATTAACATCAAGGCATCGTCGCGACCGCAGAGAGTGGGCAACCGAGCATGTCAACTGGAGGAGAAATGAATGGAGCAATATTCTGTTTTCTGACGAGTCCCGTTTTTCTGTGCATCCGGATAATAGGCGTATTTTCATCTGGAGGGACCGTGGCAGTAGGAATAATCCTGCGTTCGTGCACAAATGTGTCAGATTTGGCGGTGGAGGAGTGTTGGTGTATGGTGGCATCTCCATTGATGGGCGCACTGACCTCTACATCATTCGAGATGGAGCTCTGACTGGTCGCCGATATAGGGATGAGATCCTCAGACCTATTGTAGTCCCTTACGCTGCAGCAATCGGAGATAACTTCATTTTAATGGACGATAACTGCAGGCCACATCGTGCAAACCTGGTGGAGGATTTCCTTTTCGAGGAAGGAATCGTTCGAATGGAATGGCCAGTGTGTTCTCAGACATGAATCCATTCGAGCACGTTTGGAACGCTCTAAGAAGACGCGTTTCTGGCCGCCAACAACCCTCACAAACTCTCCAAGAACTGGAAAGAGCTCTTCTGGAAGAGTGGGGCAGGATACCCCAACTCGTCATTAATAGCCTCATTGAGTCCGTGCCTCAAAGGTGTTCAACGTTGCTGGCCGCCCGTGGAAACCATACCCCCTACTGAAAATGATTTTCTTTGAAGAAAACACCTTTTCTTACTCTTTTTTTCTGATATGCACAAATTGTGTCTTTTTCCTTTTGTAAACAAATGCACAATAAAATGCATTTTTTTTCTGCCAAGCATGTGTAATTTATTCTCATATAACCTACTATGTCTGTCGACCATGTATCAATCAGCTAAAAAGTTTCCCAGATACAAAATCCACCTAAAACTGGAATATCCTTTAATTGTTTTGAACAGTGTATTTTGTCAATATTTCAGGTGGTAGAAAATTTAGATTCTTGATGATTTTTACAAACATTATATAAATACCGCAAGGAGCTCTAACAATTTTTAATTTTGAGCACTGACATAGCAGTAAAGTCGATAGGAGGGGGGAGTGGGGTTTTGAAAACTGTTTTTTAAATGATACAATTAGTTAAGAATGGATTTTGTTTTGATCCGATATATTGTACCGATTCATTTTTTTATGGATTTACTCAACTCAGCCGAAAACTCGGGTAATTTTGGTATTTATGTTTAGTGGTTCAATTCTGAGCTAATAGAAAGGAAATAAATGTGAAAAGTTGTGAAAATTTACTTGCACATTAATGGAAAATCACAATATTATATTTAAATATCTCTCTAAATATGTTCTACTGTTAGAAATGCACACACACAAAACGCAAAAAATGTAAACGTGTGTTTTGTGTAGAATTTAATGCATATCTATCGCTTTATTTTTAACACTTTCCCACATAGTTAAAAAGATTTTGTTAATACTACAGCTAGCAGAGATTTATATTTAGCACAAAAAAAAGAATAAATTTAACATATTTAAAGACTTAATTATTTGTGCAGAAGGAGGATTTCAGGTTTTAATTATTTTTTTATTAAAATACGGAGAGAAAAAAGAAAGAATTTAATTTTGTAAGTTGAGAAGGGGGGGGGGGAGTAGAGGGAAAAAACGGATTTTTTTTTTTGGGGGGGGGGGAGGATAGTAGGACAGTTTTATAGATGACAGCTTATTTACCTTCTTGAATATTTATTAATAGGACGAAAAATGTAACTTAAAAGTGTTTTAAGGGAGACCCGTAAGAAAAAACCCAAAAATTTTATTATTGATTTTAAAGTAATGAATTTTGGTGTACTATTTAAGAATCTTCTTGTAAGGAATAATTATCAAAAAAATTCACTTTTTATTAAAAAGTATATATTTTATGGGGATTTTTATGACTTTTTTTGTCGAAAAATACACTTTTTAAAATTACTAATCCTCATTCAATTTTCAATATTTTGGTATTACTAAAATTTCTTAAATAGTTTTATAGTATATAGAAAAGAACTACGGAGAGATATTTTTAATTTTCTATTTTAATCAGCTAAAAGAAATAAATAAAAATACGCATGGTAAATTTCCTTAAATTCGTTATAATTTTCATGTTTACCAATTTATGTAAAATTTTCAGAAATAGTTAAAAAAAATATCTCTCCTTACTTTTGTTGCAAATTTTTTTAAGATTCTTAAAACATAAACCCTTTCTTTCTAAATCATTTTACCGCTGAGCTTTAGTACTTTGAACTTAGGCAAAATATGAAAAAAATCATTTTCAGGAAAACACCTTTTAAATGGCCGCTAGTCCTTTAAATTCTATAGTGAGTACAATTTAAAAAGCTCAATTTCTACGTGTTACAAGTGTCCCCGAGTTTTGTAATTTTGAATGGATATTCGCAAATATGTATTTTATCGTTTTCTGAGAATTTTTTTTTTTTTTGAACTTTTGATGATTTTTGGCCGAAAATGGGGTACGGGTCTCCCTTAAAGATTTTTAATTTTGTGTACCTCAAAAGAACGAGGGGGGGGGGGTATACAACGATATTGTGTAGGTTGTTTACGATTAATTATTTATTTTTAGAATAAAATATGTATAAATCTATGAAAGAAACAAAACAAAAAAAACTTTCAAAGATTTTAAATTTAGTGAGATATGGGTAGGGGAGAAAATAGTGCGATGCCCCCCCCCCCTCAAAAAATGGTGGAATTTGTGTTTGTTTAAAATTTGTGAGCTAAGGGAAAAAAAAGAAATAAGCACATTATTTATTTATTTCGTGTGTGTGTGTAGCGGGAGATGTTTATTAGATGACTTAATATTTGTTTGCTTTTCAAAATATTTATAAATCGGTTTAAAAAAACAATAAAAGTGGGAATGATTTAAAGAACTAAATTTTCTGCTCTTAAAAGAACAGAATGATAAATCCTAATTTCAGTCGTGGGGGGGGGGAGGAGGAAATTTTGTGATTCATTGTTTATTGATATAATAAAGGGACTTATATGCTACAAATATGGGTATTGTGGGATAGACTAAGAAACGAAGTGATATTTTTGGAAGGTGCAATTTAGACGATTGTGACAGTTTCAAAAGGCGAAGCGAAATTTTGATGTAAAGGGAGGCCAAGTCCAGGGGCGGATCTTGAGAGTCCTCAAGGGGGGGGGGGGGCAGGATTTTAGAAATTTGGATACTCCAGTGTAATGCACAGGTCGGAGCTCTTATTTTATGTGGGTCGTGTTTTTTTTAAACTTTTTTGCTGTGGGTCGGGTTTGGGTCCGGTTGGCTTCCATTTTTTCTCCTGTCTGGGTTAATTCCTACTTGGGTCGAGATTGGGTCGGGTTGACTTCGATTCTTTGCTGCTGTTCGAGTTAGTTTCTGATTTTTATTTGTCAGATTTGGGTCTCGTTGACTGCTACATTTTGTTTTTGGTCTGGTTGACTTTTACTTTTTAGCAGTGCTTAGCGCATTTGGGACACTTTAGGATTTAGTTTCTACTTTATCGAGAAGAGTTCGGGTTGACCCGAATTTATTGGGGTGAATCCTTTGGTAATATGTTCGTTCTTTTTCGCAATATTTGTACAAATTGTGCGTCTGTTTCACGATCTTTTGAAGAAATTCGTGTTTTCTCCGCGATCATTTTACAAAATTTGTTGTCCGGTTAGCTTCTATTTTTTGCTGCTGGCCGGGTTAATTTTTTACTTTTTGTTGTGGGTTGCGTTCAAATCCGGTTAACTTCTACTGTTTGCTATAAACACGTGACGTTACGCACGGTAAACACGTGGGTGGTTCACAATTCTCCATCGATATACAGAGTGATATCGCTCATACAAAATTGCCCTCACCTCCGAGAAAAAACCACAACGAGAGTGAAACAAAGAAAAAAGGAAGACAATAGAAATCAGAGGAAAGAGAAAAGAGATAGATCATTCAGGTGCCTTGGGTCGTGAAGCCCATGAATATTTAAAGAAGGTATCCTCCTGGGGGCGATTAGTTTTAGGAATTCATTGAATAAGTACAGTCTTAATAGTCCCTAGTGGTAGCTAATACCCCCTTTAAATTTAGAAAAAGGTTTTTATGCTGAATTATCATATTTCGTTCGAATTTCGTACATCATATAAATAATTGGTTTAAAATTTCATTTATATAATTGTTGGAGATTTCTGAGAAGGAAAAAATGAAAAGTATTTATTTTGGGGGGGATGAAGGAAATTTATTAGATGACTTACTTTATATGACTAAAGATTAACAAATATAGCTAAACACAATATAAAGAGATTTAAAGACTAAATTTTATGTGCTTGGTAAGGAGAAATAAGGGGAAAACATCAATTTTTGTGGGACTATGAATAAAACTATGATTGATTATTTATTATTACAGTATAAGTTTTAGAAAAATCAATGACTTTTAAAGTTTAAAATTTGTGAGCTTGAGGGGGGGGGGGAGAAACAAACAGATTTATTAATTATTTATCTTGCGTGTATGTGGGATGGAGAAGTTTTTTTGACTTACTTTTATTTGTCTTTCAAAACATTAAAAAATGGGCTTAAAAAATAATAAAATGTGAGAAAGTTTCAATGAACAAATTTTAGGCATTTACGAATAGGATGAGAGGGGAAAATCTCATTTCCAGTTAGTGGGGAGGAGTTTTTGTGATAGATTTTTTATTGTTACAACAAAGTTGCTATATTCTGTAAACATGGATACAGTGAGATAAACAGCAAAACAGCGAAGTGATACTTCTGGAAGGGATAATATTAAAGGCTGTGATGAGAGCAAAAGGCGGGAACGAAATTTCGATACAAGGAGGGGGGGGGGGGGGCAAGGGTGATATAAATTATTTTTCTAAATCAGAATTTCAGGGAACTCAGATTTTAACCTCAAATTAATAAATGATAAAAAACTTAAATATTTTAAAAGACTTTTCGCAAATTCTGTATAACACTAAATTTTTTTAAAGAGCAAAAATTACTTTAAAAAAAATAAACACTTTTTTAAAAAGTTGAAGAAACATAAGAAACATTTAGGATCACTCAAAATTATTCCGCTACATTACGGTCTATGTAGATAAATCATTTGCGGTGTTTTAAGGCGCGTCATACTAATTTAAAAGTAATGAAATTCATATACATTACTGAGGTACACTGGAAGACAGTTATAAAAAATATGTCATGTATAGCACTTACAGTATACACACAGAGGATCTCCATAGTAATCCATTATATTATGGTCTAAAAATCTTGCGCGATATATTGTTGTAATAATGTTACTCTTTTATAAACAATGAAATTTATAGGAACTTTTAAAATGGACCTAAGAATGCTTGCGGTATAATATTTGGTGAAAAATATTTGCCATTCAATTACAGAGTTACACAAAAGAATTCGGTTGTAAAAGGTTCTTCGAAGAAAAACTGTTCCTAGCGTATTTAAATTGTGTTCACTACTTTGAACATGAAATGCAATGAAATGTTGTTTCGTGTATACTCTTTGTTAAAAAGAATTTCCATAAAAACATTCCATTTATATACATAATCAAATTAAACCTGTTGAAATTGGTCGTCTTTTCCCGCCGTCCCCGCTTTTTTTATAACTTAGAGTCACTTCTTTTTCACTATTATTTTTTTTTTCAAAGATAGATGCCGCACACTCAGTCTAGCTTTATTAATGTTACAGTGTTTTACAGTTAAGTTTTCTTTCAAATTTTATTATTCATTGCAGAACAATGATAATTCCCACGAACCATCTGTCGACATATAAAAAGATATGATTCAATAGCAAGATTTCAATATGATGAATACCAGAAGCGATGGGGCGATCGCCCCCTCCCCCTTTGAGCCCAATGAAGGGTCTGAAAAATAATATTAGATGTCCACAGGATAAATGAATCGTGTTTAAGATTGAGAACGGTGCGACCTGATCGGACTCGACGAAGCTGTCGCAGCCCGGGTCGGGCCGGGCTAGTTTTTACTCATGAGACTAGGGCTTGGTTAGGTCTAGAGATCTGCATCGGCCTGTATCAGACTGGCAAAATAAATAAATAAATATATATATAAATAAACAGGCCGTATGGGCCAGGCTGATAAAAAAGTTTAACGGGCCTGCCGGCGTGTTATAAAGATTTCGGCAAAAACGCTAAAATGAGATTTATTTTCAATGAATATGGGTTTAACGACCATAAGTATAAATGTGCGTTTCGACTAGATACTAGTGTGACAACATCAATACATACATGTAACTTGTACAGCGTAGAAATCGGCATCGGACAGTTGCATTGTGTTTATACTGGTTTAATAATTTTTTGGCAAACTGGAGCCGGGCCAAGATCAGGTTTGACTGTTTTTCTACATATAGTCGGGGTCAGAACTAGACTTAATTATTCGTAAGACGTGTAGGGCAGACAACATTATTTGTAAAAGGGATAAAAAATATTAACGTACTGTTAACGTACTTTTTGGAACTATACTCCTTGGTGTTTTTTAAATTCATTTCTTAGCAACACGAAAGTTTGACACATATTCTGACTAATTTTTAATTATAAAGGCACAAAATTGACAAGCCTGACTATTGAAGGGATTTGGAATCGAATAGCACATTTTATTTTTGGTAAATAAGATATTTTTATAATTTTGTTGAGGTATAAGAGATTCTTGTCACGTGGTTTCAGGTTTTTCTCCTTTTGCATGTTGTAGCTTCCGGAAATTCGATTCAAAACGCTAATTTTCACAATATTTTTATAAATATCATGAAAATTAGCGTTTTATATAGTGTGTTGCGTATTGTATTTGCTTATATAAAAAAATGGACAACGCCTTCCATTACATTGTTTCTGAATACAAACACCTGTTTGTATTCATTCGGTGCGGGCCGGGACTAGACTGGAAACTCCAGCCCGTCCAGACCTCTAGTCAAGTCTTCACTCTTTCGGAAACCGTTCCGAGTTCGGATCTTACTTTTTTTTCTGCAAAACTTGACCATACTTTTTTTTTTTCAACTTCAGGCCTGGCGTGGACTTCGTTCTTCTAGAGGTCCGTCCGAACCTAAATTTCCATGCCCAGGCTCCAAAAACAATTAAATTTTAACCCAACCCAAGTTCGCTAAATAAATAAATAAATTAAAAAAAAAAATCTGACCCAATACTGAATAACCTAATACAAAACAGATCAACTAATCCAAAATGAAACAAAATCAATATATATATATATGAAGGAAATTAGGAAAAAGTATCCAAAATAATTATATCAATAATTTTTATTTTTGCTTAAACAGAAAAATGAACAATTAATATAAAATATTCAAACATATGGCTTATTATATGAAAAATGGATATTTTGAAAAATCCAGTCATCAACCAGTTTATACCAAATCCGAATTTGCCAAAACCCAAAAGAAAAAATGTCCCGAATTCGAAACGTTTAAAGTCAACCTGACCCATAATGTATCAATCCGAACCCAAAAATTACAAATTCAGCCCTTACCCGAACACCTAAAACTGAAATGTAAGAAAATGAATTATGTATTTTAATAGAATTGTAAAATATATTTCACATCTTTAACTTGAATATTATAATTTATATTAAAAAAAATTTAGTAAATGCTCTTTAGTGCAAAACCTATTCCTAAGTCAGACTGCTCAAACCAGATTCATAGCAAAAAAGTACAAATCTATCCGGCTTACTGAAAAAAACTGAAAATAACCCTACTCGCAGTAAACAAACAAAAAAAATCCCTTAATCGAACTTTCTAATTAACCCGAATCCCCACCTTGTTCTTTGCGCAACATATCCCTAAAATAACTTTACGCCATAAAACCC
Organism: Maratus speculifer; assembly: GCA_964019185.1. Taxonomy (NCBI): domain Eukaryota; kingdom Metazoa; phylum Arthropoda; class Arachnida; order Araneae; family Salticidae; genus Maratus; species Maratus speculifer. The sequence continues at coordinate 58,996,931 of OZ025293.1, forward strand.
TATTCAACCGACCAACCAATTAACCCGAGTGCGACTCTCAGAAGTGAAATTTTATCCGGAACAGAACCGAATTTGAAAAATATGCAAGTCAAACTGACCCAAACCCAACACACAGCAAAAAGTTCAAGCCGATTCAAACACTACTCACAGGAAAATTTAGAAATAATCCCCACCCGCAATGAAAAACATTACCTCCTGCCTGAACCCCCAAATTTTTAAATCGCTTCCCCTTAAGCATTCTCCTTTTCCACCCTTGAATCAGAAAAGAACGTTCTTCTATGAATTGCACTTAAAATAACTTCATTTTTCAAAAATTCGACTAAAAATATTGATTTTCCCCCTGAGCATATAATATTGTCCTGCTTCTGATCCGAATCCAAAAATTCCATTGGAAATCAAACCAAAATACGACCAAAAAATTTTCATCGATTTAGAATAAAAATGAAAGAAAAATAATCCACATTTTAATGAAAATTTAAAATGTCAACATTTATATTTTTAACATCAATTTCATCTTTTATATAGAAATTAAGTATCTAATATATACTCATTAATATTAAAATAACTGTAGATCCTCTTAACAACGGATTCAGCTAAATGAAGATGAGTAAATTGTTGAAAAGTGTTCACTAAGTCAACGTAATCGAAACCAAACCAGCGTCAATAAAATATTAATCAATTCCCCCCCCCCCTCCCACACACAAAAAAATAGAAGTTAACAAAACCCAAAACTGACCAGCAGCAAAAAGAAAGAGAACCGGACCCAAACGTAACCCGCAAATCGGACAACAGTCAACAAAGTAGAATTGTACCGGACCCAAACATGACTCGCAGCAAAAAGAGTAGGATTTAACCCGAACAAAATAAAAGTTAATCGGACCGAAACCCAACCCGCAACGAAAAAAATTAGTCCCGACCCTACCCACAATGAAAAAATTTGTCCCAACCCGAATCGCAGGTCCTACTGGAATCTCCAAATTTCTGAAATGCCCCCCCCCCTTTTTTTAAGGAGCCTCCAGATCTACCCTTGTACCAGGAAAAAAAAAATTGCTAAAAACAGCGAAATCGTCTAAAACTTTTACAATGTTGTATTGAATTATCACTCTTTAAATATATATACGAGCTTGTAGAGTTTTTAAATATCTCGACAAATCTTGTCCACGATACATTGTATGCTTTGGAATATGCAAAAACCTTCTGTTCGATAGATGCTGCATTCCTTGAACGGCGACAAAAAACTCCAAAGAAGAAACATATATGTTATATATATATTCAAGGTATATATATAACTTAGAAAAATAGCATTAAATTTATAAAAATAAAGGATATGAAATCGTTAAACTACTTTTGTTATAATTTAACAATAATTGTAAAAGAAAAAAAAAATCCGAAACTTGAATTAGAAGAATTTATTTTAACACATTACTATAATCCAATCACGGAAAGTAAAGTCAACGAAATCAAAGCAGTTGTTCCGTTTGCTAAAATGAATAAGCATTAACCAATCAGATTTTGAAAAGGGCGGTATTTCAGATACCCTGTAGAGGCGGAGCGCATATGATTAAAAGGCATTTTTTGCTCCATTTTTTGTCAAAATATTTCTAAATTATGCTCAGCCTAAATGCAGTAGAAATATGGAAAGCATATCATTGGAAAGGTTAAACACTAGGCTTTCGTAAAAAGTTTTTAATTTTTCTGAATTTTGCTGAAGTAGATTTTATAAGAGTAAAAAGGGCACAACACCTCGAATTTCACTGAATCCAAAATTTAGTGGGTCCTCAGAATTAAACTACGACGAAAATCAGAAAAGTACACACTAGGCCGGTAATAGAATGTCCTCAGCTATCCTGTGAAAAAAAAATCCTTTAAAAATATTGAAAATTAAGCGAGATATTCGAAAAGATTGCGTCCATAGACTTACCATTAGCGTTCGGCTTTTACCGCGTGACTATTGTGGGCTCTTAAGAGCCCACAATAGTCACAGAAAAATTACTCAAAAAGACCCGGATGACCATGTAAAGTCTATGGGAGAGTTCTTTTCTAATATCTCGCTCAAATTTTAATATTTTTGCATGATTTTTTTGCACAAGATAGCTGAGGGCGATCCACAACCGGGCTAGTTTTATCTTTTTCGATTTTGGTTATATATTTTTTATATTACGATAGTTTCAGTTTCAGAACCGGTTTAAACCGGTTTCGAAAGTTAAAGTAATTTTTTTAAAAAAATCTGAAACAAAAATTGAAAAAGTAAAAACTAGCCCGGTTGTGGATTGCCCTCAGCTATCTTGTGCAAAAAAATCATGCAAAAATATTAAAATTCGAGCGAGATATTAGAAAAGAACGCTCCCATAGACTTTACATCGTCATCCGGGTCTTTTTGAGTAATTTTTCTGTGACTATTGTGGGCTCTTAAGAGCCCACAATAGTCACAGGAAAAGTACACAAAAAGACCCGGATGACCATGTAAAGTCTATGGAAGCGTTCTTTTCTAATATCTCGTTCAAATTTTAATATTTTGACATGATTTTTTTTGCATAAAATAGTTCAGGACGATCCACAACCGGGCTAGTTTTTACTTTTTCGATTTTGGTTATATATTTTTTATATTATGATAGTTTCAGTTTCAGAACCGGTTTAAACCGGTTTGGAAAATTAAAGAAATTTTTTTAAAAAAATCTAAAACCAAAATCGAAAAAGTAAAAACTAGCCCGGTTGTGGATCGTCCTGAACTATTTTATGCAAAAAAAATCATGTCAAAATATAAAAATTTGATCGAGATATTAGAAAAGAACGCTCCCATAGACTTTACATGGTCATCCGGGTCTTTTTGTGTACTTTTCCTGTGACTATTGTGGGCTCTTAAGAGCACACACTAGTCACGCGGTAAAAGCCGAACGCTAATGGTAAGTCTATGGGAGCAATCTTTTCTAATATCTCGCTTAATTTTCAATATTTTTAAATGATTTTTTTTCACAGGATAGCTGAGGACATTCTATTACCGGGCTAGTTTGTACTTTTCTGATTTTCGTTGTAGTTTAATTCTGAGGACACTTTCAATTTTGGAATATCTGAAATTCGAGGTGTTGTGTCCGTTTTAGTCTTATAAAATCCATTTCAGCAAAATTCAGAAAAAATTAAAAACGCTTCACGGAATATTAGGGTTTAAGCTTTCCAATGATATGCTTTCCATATTTCTATTGCAATTAGGCTGAGCAAAATTCGGAAAGATTTTGATCGAATATGGAACGAAAAATGCGTTTTAATTATATGCGGACCGCCTGCGCCAAGAATTTGAAATACCCGCCCTTTTAAAACTTTGATTGGTTAACACCGATGCAGTGTAGCAAATGTAAGGAAATCACTTCCTTTCCTTGCGTATTTTGTCGTGATTGGAGTATAGTAATGCGTTGAAATAAAACCCTCCTTTAGAAACATTGGATTTAATTTTTTCAACGATTATTGGTAAATTTTAACAGTATTACTCTTGAAAAAAAAATGACGATTTCAAACTCTTAATTTTTATAAATTAATGTTATTTTTAAGTTTTAGCTAACTTTCAAAGAATAAAATTATACATTTCATTTGTATATATATATATTTTTCAAGTTCATACAAAAGAAAATAGATTTGATTCAAATTACAGTAATTTCTCCTTTAGTAGAAAGGTAATTTTGATAATTTTAAAGGATGCTTATAATTGGAACTTTTGTGACATTGATAGGTACCTTTAAAAGGACAAGGGGCTACATTTGAAAATTAAAAATTGCCTTATACAACCTGCAAAATATATGAAACGGGGGGGAGGCATTGGTGTGCGAAGAGAAAACTGCGCTCGGGGCAGTTTCAGTTTGGCATCCCATTCCCTAAACTTTTTCTTGTGACAGACTAAAAATGACGTTTGTAGTATAAATTTGGCGCCCCATAAATTTACGCAGCCGGGGCAACCGCCCCCTTTGCCTCCCCCTTCTTTTCACGCGGCGCTGCGAGGGTACATTTGGAGGGGACATATTCAGCGCTGTCCGAAAGAGGGGGGGGGGGGGCGCTACATTTATACTATAAACGTCATTTTTTGGCCATTACAAGAAAAAGTTGGGGGAGAGGACGCTAAATTGAAACTTTGCCCCGTGCGCAATTTTCTTTTCATATGCCTCCGGGCTTGTTTTTGGTACTATACGATACTAGGCAGCCGATTTTAGTCTAATATTATTAAGTAAAACAATAAAAAAGCTTTCTTTTCTACGCATTTAATCAGTTAATAAAACAATTAATAAATTTACATAATCAAAAAATACTAGTACTGGTTTATGTTATATATGTCTTACTGCTATGCATGCATAAAATATTTGACAAATTAGCATTTTAAGTTCGAAAAACAGTTTTTATCAAAAATAAGTAGAAATTAAAGTCAGAAAAGTGTTAAAGATTAGTAACTTTAACATTATTGATCAACTTGTTTGAAACTTTAAAGAAATATTTTTTAATATTTATTACTTTTAAGGAAAAAGATACACTTTTAACAGTTGTTAAAAATTGAAAATTTATCCTGCGTGATACATTTATTTTAATGTAACATAAATGTATATTTGCAAAGACAAGGAATTGCAAAAATTTATCATTATTTATCTATACTAATATTATAAAGGGGAAAGATTCGATTGTTTGTCTGTTTGAATTGAATAGGCTCCGAAGCTACTTGACGGATTTGAAAAATTCTTTCACTGTTAAGAAGCTACACTATTTCCGGTGAACATAGGCTATATTATATTTTCAAAAAAATGAAGGGATCCTTACTAAAATGCCAACAATGTAACCCAAGGTGTATAAAAATGACCTTAAAAATCCTTACATCGCGTGCGCTTCGAATACTGTTGATTATAGAACAAAATAATGTTCTACGATTTTGCTAACATATAATTATCTACAAAAAATATCGCGTCAGCATATGTCTAACTGTTATAGTTACGTCACAATAAGTGTTTTTTTTTATTTAAAAAAATAATTAAAATGCCGTCTCTGTAAAAGCCCTCTATTTTTACCTTCATATTAATTCTTATCAAAATAAATTACTTCATAATCAAGACTGATTTAATACCTTTATATGACTTATTAGCTCACAGGCTATCATAGCCTGAGAGCTTATGTGCCCGTCCGTTCTGTATGTATGTTCGTTCGTGCGTAACGCGATAACTCATGGTAAAAATATCCGATCCACGTGAAATTTTATATGTAGGTATATCCTGACAAGGTGCTTTCCTGATTAGTTTTTGGAGTTCATTCGATATGTATAAGAGGGGGAACGGGGGGATCATGCCCCTCCCCTTAATTGATATAAATGGGATTTTCATGCAGAATTAAGTTTTCGTTCAAAATTTAGATTAGGATCATTCTGATGAGGCGATTCCGTGACTGTTATTAGTGTTCATTGAATAAGTATAAATAGGGGGAACAGGGGTTCTAATGCCCCTCCCCCTTAATTTATACAAATGGGTTTTTCAAGCAGAATTTTCAGATTTTGTTCAAATCTCTGAATAGTTTTGGAAGTTTAATGGCTAAGTATAAAAGAGGGGGATAACTCCTTTTAAATTATATAAATGCTAAATGGGTTTTTAATAAGAATTATCTCATTTGCTCTGAATTTTGGATATAGATTTTTTATATGATAAAGCATGTCTTTGATAGTATATGAGGTTCAATGATTAAGTATAAAAAAAGAGGAAAGGGGAGAGCTGTTTCCCCTTCTTAATTTTTTTTCGAACGGAATTAACCCTTGAAAATGTAAGGCTTTAATGTACAATTAGTATTTGTAGCCTGTGAGCTCAATGCTATCAGTTTAACTGGGCAGTATTCTTTATTAAATTATTCGATTCGGACTTTCTGTTCGAAAGTTATCATGAATTAAAAAATGTAAGTATTAGAAAAAAATCGTGTGGTCGTCGTTCACTCCGCTCGGCTAGGCTGCAATATAATATGTGATGTATTCGTCACTGGGGAACGGGAACTATCTGTCAATGTCAGGGACGGCATTTTAATTATTAGGTTATGAGTGTGTGTGTAAAAATTGATAACTTGAAATTTTTCTTTAATACACGTGAGAAGCCGGAACGAGCTGCTATAATCTATATACATAAAATAAAGTCGTGTTAGTTACACCATTTATAACTCAAGAACGGATAGATCGATTTTTATGAAATTTTTGTATGGAGGTATATGACACCTTAGATTAACATATGGGCTACTTTTTATCCGACTATTTAAAAGGAGGGTAATGTTTCTAGCCTCCTGACTGCCGCCGGCTGATTTTTTCACACACTAAGCTGCAGGTTTCACTGCAACATAAGCAATATTTAAATTAGTATAATTCCACAAATAGAACCCAGTTTTGAAAAATTAAGTTAGGATTGATGCTATCAAAGATTATACACCGATACCAATAACATATTTTGTATCAGGTTGGAAAAAACATCTTTTTTTAAATATTTTTAATAAATTACAGAGAAAATAACATTACAATATTACCCTTTGGCTGGGCAGTCAGGAGGCTAGTAGTTGAATTTAATGAGATGAAGTGGTAGTAACAATTTGCGGTATCAGTAGGAGAAGGGGACTGGGCGACTTGCTCTATCCGAAGAAAAGCGAGGGCGGGCCGCTAGCTATAATATAAAAGTAAAAATAATGAAATTGTAATGCAAAATATAGCCTTTTTTAAAAGTCTGCTGTTCAGCAAATTTTATTCTCTAACACTTTTCAGAATTGTTCCTTCTTTGGAGTTTTTTGTCGACGATCAACTAATGCAGCATCTATCGAGCAGAAGACTTTTGCATATTCCAAAACATCATACAAAGTATCGTGGACAAGATTTGTCGAGATATTTACAAACTGTACAAGTTCGTATATATTTAATGGGTGACAACTCAATACAACATTGTAAAATTTTTAGACGATTTTGCTGTTTTTAGCAGTTTTTTTTGTCCTGGTACAAGAGCAGATCTGGAGACTCCTCAAAAAAGGGGGGGGGACTTTTCAGAAATTTTGAGATTCCAATCGCACCTGCATCTCTACATTTTTATGTAGATATCATGTACACTTGTAGGAAAATTAAGGTTTTTACAAAAGCAGTCTTAAATTTCGCCAATTTTTTTGCTTATAATTAATAAAGTTCTTAATATTAAAAAAATGTTCCTTTCAGAAAATATGACAACCATTATTGTGCAAGATATCCTGAAATCAGAATTAAAAAATAAGAAAAATTGTAAGGAAAATGAACAAATTTACAAAGGTTTCAGGTTTACATGTTGAATAATATTTGACTGGTCATGCGCGAATGCAAACAAAATATAATTTGCATAGTGTCTAAATGTATTGAGCAACAAATGTGAAAATCTCAAAAACATAGGCTGAAAATTATCGTCGATAGAATAAGCTAAGAATCCGTTGTTCCCAAAATAAAGCAAAAAGATGAGGGGTTGTGTCCATACATCCATTGACTAGTGTCAATAGAGCATATACAGTATTGCAAGTACTGGGTACAAGTATTTGGATACAGCCTCTCATCTTTTTATTTCTTTTTGGGAATAATGGATTTTTAGCTCATTCTATTGACGATATTTTTCAGAATCTTGAGACTTTTATAAAAGTTGCTCTATATATATATCTATGGATAATGTTTTTTGTCATATTTTCGCAAAAGAAATTTCTTTTATATTAAGAAAACTTTAAATTATAAGCAAAACATTCAACAAAATTTAGGACTGTATTTATAAAAATCTCAATTCTCTACGAGTATACATTCTATATTCATAAAAATGAACACAGTTTATTATAAGGTGAAAATTAATCATAATATGCATTTTGAACGCTTTTGCTGCATTAGTTTTGACAGGGTTATCTTCGTACTTCTTCAATTTGTTGACTAGCCCTATGGGATTTCGCGAAAAGAAAAATCTTCACGGAAATGTATGACCTGTACTATTCTGTTCACACACTGGAATTTCAGAATAATTCCACAAGTTTTTGCCCAGATATTTAACAAAACGTCTGAAATCACAAATGGCCGGTCACATATGGCGATGTGTATTACACGACGATAAAATTTTGAGATACATTTCTATCTGTAAAACACAATTGTGCAAATTGCACTTCAATAAGTTAAAATACATCAAACTCGTCACTCTTCGAAACCATCTTTTTTTTTAATTGTAGTGAAGCATGTTTTTGAATAGCCATTGCACTTGTATAAGCATAAAAGTGGTGTGTCTAGAGACAATAGTACAAGACAATAGATACAAGGTATCCAACGGTAATGAAAGGCAAATTCCTAAACCGTTAATCATAGACATATAGTTTCAAAAATAAAAATGATTTGAATGAGGTAAAGAAATATTTTACGTTCAACTGAGTTGATTTGAGTCAATAAAATCATTTCTTTTAAAAATACGAAATTTAAATTTTTATATGGTCTCCCGTTTTTATTTTTTTTTAAATCATTATATTTAGTTATTTTTTCCTGTTACACTAATAAGTAAGACAAAAAAGGTCCCATTCTTACAACACTTAAATTGATTCAGCTATATGAAGCTTTAAAAATACATGACTTAAAATACATGACTAAAAATACATGACTACTTTCCTGCGTTGAAAACAAATGAGTTAGGCTATGATTTGTGGATCATATACCAAGTTACTGTCGCCCCAGTGGCGTGGTCAGTAACGGCAGCTATTGCTACATCGAAGGTTCCAGGTTCGAATCCAGGATAAGAGATGGGTGGTGTTTTTGCCCCTTTGTAATACATTGAAAGTATTTATTGAATAATAAAATATCTCTGTATTGTCATTGACTATATGTAATATATCATTCAAGGCGAAAGCCATAACTGCTGAAGGCCTCAAAGCAAAAAATCCAAACCAAGTTACTACAGTAATCGAAGAATTTATTTCATGTGTATATGCCCTTGAAAAAAAAATCGTACACATATTGTGACTGAATTAACTTTTATTAAGTTTAAGATTGTCTAAAATAATTACATTTTAACATATGTTTTATTTTGTAAAGAGTTGAGACATTTTCTTTTCATGATTTCTTTTAACAAAAAATATGTTAGTTTTATAAGTTTTTTCTTAACTTCAACGATTATACGTATGTATGTTTTTTCAGTTCAAAATTTGGTTTTCGAACTTTAATTCATTTTCTAATATCCGATCAAAATTAAATTTTACATGCTGATGTAAATTCGATGAAAATCTAATATTATTTTGATTTTCGGTTGTTACCGTTTATAGTTATTCAGGATAACACAAAAAATGTCAGGTAAACTACTGCTAAGAAGTTTAAGAAAAAAAATTATGTTAGATAACACAGGACGACGATGTTTTTGTTTATTAACTGCTATGTATTTTTACTTTCTTCTAACTTTACAAGGAGAAAGTATTAGATTCGTGGAAATTTTCGAAATCTTGTTTTCGACGGATTAACACGGTTTAGGGGTCAAAGAACTCGAAAAACATATTTTTACAAAATGTCTGTCTGTGAGTCTGTGAGTTTGTTTCTCTGTGTGTGAAAAACATATTGTGGATGCTCTATCTAAAATCCTAAAGCACGGAATTTCACAAAACTTTAGTTTCTGTTAGAAGTTGATATAAACTAGATCTGATTAATTTTTTATGTATGTGGCTCAACAGGTAGTGCTGCTATGATGCATTATTTACAATTTCCACAATAGCCCTATCTCAAGAACTACTGCATGGATTTTCATAAAACTTTATACTTAGTATTTGATATAACATGGTGCTGATTACACGTTTTAGTGCAAATCGCTCGACAGATGGCGCTGCCATGGTGCATTATTCGCGATTATCGCAATAGCTCTATCTCAAGAACATGCACGGAATTTTACAAAACTTTTGATACTGTGAGACACTAATATGAATTAGATCAGATTGGGTTCATGCATAATGTCCAACAGGCGACTCTACTATTCCGCATTATTTACAATTTCCACAACAACCATATCTTAAGAACACGCGCATGAATTTTCATAAAACTTTATATTTAGTTAGTACTTGATATGATATAGCTTTGATTGCGCTTTTGTGCAAATCGCTCATAGGAGGCACTGCCATGGTGCATTATTCTTGATTATTTCAATAGCTCTATCTCAAGAACTAATACACGACATTTTCTAAAACTTCAGATTCAGTTAGTCTCTGATATAGATTAGTGTTGTTTAGTTTTTTGGTGTAAATTGCCCGACAAATGGCGTTGCTATGCTGCATTTTTCACGATTTCGCAATAAATGTATCTCAAGAACTAATGCACGGATTTCCATCAAACTTCAGATTGAGTTAGTACCTGATAAAAAGATTGATCCTGGTTAGTTTTTGGTGTACATCACCCAACATGTGGCCCTGTTATGCAGATATTTTAAAAACATTTTCCAATAGCTCTATCTCAAAAACTAATGCGCGGATTTTTATGAAACTTCAGATTCAGTAATAAGCTGACTTAAGTTGTTGCTGATTAGATTTTTGTTTAAACCATCAAACAGTTGGTGTTGCTATGCTGCATTTTTCATTAAGTATTAACATGTATAAGATAAAAGAAAATTTTGGGATTGCAACATCTGACAAGTTTATGAATGAAACCCTAAATTACCTTAAATTTTAACTAAGATGTCAGGATTTTTCGTAATTCGTAAGTTGTCATAATTAAAAATAACAAAAATCAGATGCTATAAAATAGAAGAGGTGGCTGTGTTTTTTTTTACTTTTGATACTTTATTTTTGTGTATTTTTTAAGCATTGAATCTGAAAATGACTTTCATTGTTAAGCCATCACGTAAGAATTTTTTTTGTAAGTCGTACATTTCAAAGTTAAAAAATAGTAAAAGTTTAATACTCTGAAATAGATCTAAAACTTTTTTTTATTAAATAAAATTTCATTTAATTCAGTAATTTATTCAACTGTTATACTAACAAGGAGAGGGTCTAAGACTTATGTCACATAATCCAGCGAGCCTTGTTAGAGTAATGTCTCTACATAAGCATATCACAAGGATAAATTGCAATATTCTGAGGGGGGGAGCTTAATCCTCAGTGTTCAACCGTTATTGACGCTTTAGTATATAATCAAATAAATCCTACTCCTTTGCGAGCACCTGAATTGTTCAGTTGGCAACACGCCAGACATCTAATATTTCTTTTGCACACGGCTGTCTAAAAATTCTGTCTCCGACAAGATTTTTTTTTACAAAATAATGATTAGTTATTTTCAAACTAATATATATGATTATTTAAATGTAAGACAAATATAAATAAGGACATTTTTCTAGGATCATTAACATATATTTATGTATTTGCAAAGAGTGAGAGAATTTCAATGAAAGTAATGGATACAGAGAAAAAAAATAAAACAAAAATCGTATGCAGTTTATAAACGTATTTCTTTCACATTTGACATGATTGAATTTTTGTAATTTATTAATATTTATTTTACAATTACATACATCTATTTTAAAATTACATACAGTTATTTTACACTCAGTGGCGTGTGATGAGAAAATTGCGCCGGGGGCAAAGTTGAAATTTAGTGCCCTCCTCCCAATATTTTCTTGTGGCAGGTCAAAAATGACGTCCGTAGAATAAACTTGGCGTCTCCTAACTTTCCGCGCCCGGTGCGACTACCCCCTTTGTTCCCCCTTCTGCACGTTTTTTTTACACTTATTTATACTTATGTCTGTACCTATGCTATATATTTAAAAATTAAATGGTTCCTATTATAATTTACGTTTTGAAGCTTCTTCGTTGGGATGTTTTTACTGTACTGAAAGGTTCTGTAAACAACACCCGTCCAGACACCCAGGATTCTCAAAGCACACTAATTATATCGGCTTTAAAAAATTGAATTATGATTTTAAAAAAATGGCTAATCTCTTTATAAGTGGATTTTCATTCATATTTCTTTGATTGAAGGCTTTTAAGGTCAAATTAGTCGCTGTTTGAAGATACAATGTCTGTATTCGTCTTTTTTTCTTTGATTAAAAAATTAGTTAAAACATTGAAAATAATTTAACATAAAATGAATTAAGTAAACAGTAAACATAGTCTTTTTCTCGGTATTTACCGTATATATCATATTGTTCTGGATTGTGAAAACTCATATAAATATATTTGTATTCGTTTTTTTATTAGACAGGATAAAGGGACATAAAATGTGTAGTGTAATTTCGAAAATTGTGTTGTTAATTTCAATATTTATTAAAACACTAGCAGGCTATTCCCGCTGCGCTGGTCCATTTTTCCAAACAAATCTTGACTCAAACAAAATAGTGATTTGAAATTTCTTTTAAAGCAGTGTAGACCATCACCTGGAATGTCCTTCCGCAATGCTGAAAACGAAGCCAGTGCCAATGTCATTGCGATATTGCACTATTGTATGCCTTGGACAAAATTCGGGTAGTTAAGTACCATCTCTCTTATTTGATCATTTGTAGTAGAGTTTGATATGAAAATGAGACCGTTGTGACAGCAGGAATCAAAATGTTCTCTACTCATCACATTATTTTGTCAGAAAGCATTGCAATGATTATCAAACTCTATTAATTTTCAAACAGCACATTATCATTTGTTAATTCTTAAACTCCCGAATCTGAACTTGCAAGATGTGCAGATCTGGTAGCCTAAATACAATCACATGTTGCATTACATTTTTTAATAACCGTCCTGTTCTGGCAACTCTACTACAGTTTTCTATCTACCTTGGTCTGTTCCAACAAAATACATAGCAAAAAAATGTAAAATAGAGTGTTTAACTTATATATTTATTAGAACAATGAATCATAAAAGGTGTGTTTTAAAGCTGAACTATTTGGGTAAAATTAAAATTACATCAGTTTCACTGCCTCTTCATTTTTTTAAACCAGTTGCAGGGCTGCCACAGGCGACTATTTTTATATTCCGTTTGCACCACTATTTTTCTAATATAAATTTCAAAATATATTTTTCTTGCAAGTGTTGTCAAAGTGTATGTTAAGGATTTCTGTTTAAAGAAAGTGGTGCCAGTTAGAGTTAAAAAATAGTCGCCTGTGGCAGCCCTGCAGTTGCAAACATGTAGCTGTTAAATCGGGAATAATCTTGATGCTAAATTTTGTAGAAAAATAAACCTTCATCTTGTAATAAATTCCATTTTGATTTTTGGCGTCAAACATTAGTATTGCTTATAACAATTTGTTACAAATGTATCAGACTTATTTCGCGTTTATTGTCAAATGAAAGTGAAGTTTACAATCATCTATTATTGGCATTTAATCTTATATCTTGGCGATTTATTTATTTTTTTTTTTTTTTGGTTTGACGGAGTAATGAAGCAGTATTTAATAGTTAATTTTTGATAAAATTCTGTTGATAGGGCTTAATGTTAATTAAACCTGCAACATAAACATCATAAACAAAATTTTCTACTGTCGGTATTTAATGTATATTTTTTTCTTAGCCAATTTTAAAGTATTTTTTTAACCTCTGAATGATTAATAAATTAATTGCAAATATTTTTTTAAATTCTATATCATCGATATTCCGAATATTTTTCCTGCACATTGCAAATATTGCTTTTTTAGGGATAGTAAAATAACTACAGATGAAAAATAGATAAGGCTAAAACACAGAATTAACGACAACTTGGCGAATGCCTCTACGGAGACTTGAAAATTACGCCAGTTCTGTAAACTTAAATATCCAGATAGAATTTAAATAAATAATAGGTACTACTTTATTATTCCATAGATCAGTTTCGTCAAATTATACATATTGCAAAACGATTCACCATATTATTCAAACGAATATAACTTTTATTTTAAATAACCAAAGAATCAAAAATTACGAAAATATTAATTGAAATACAAATAAAACGTCGAATTAAAAAGTAGTTAATGACGTAACAAACGCATGTAACATGTTTAATTTCAAATGAATGTGGCATTTACGATCTAACATTATTGACATTTAATCTTTTATTTTGGCGGCAGTTTTTTGGTCAAAGGGATAATCAAGTAGTACCAAATAATATAAAAAAATATAAATAATAATATAGCCAATAATATTTTGGTCAGCTGTCATGTATGGATCACGTTGGTGCGATTGCAACAAAATTGTGATTTTATGGATTGCGTGTTAATCTGGTTGTTGTTATTTATTTACTAATAAACTTTGTTTCTTTGCTTTTCTTTATTTTCTCTTCCTTTATTGTTTTGTTCTATAATTATCAATTAAACTTCACTTATTTATTATTGTTTCCTTTTTAAAATAATGGAAAATAATTAAAAATAATATAACATGTAACTGGTATTTGAAAACGCAGTGTTTGCCAAACTGATGTCAGATTAAAAAAAAAAACGCGCCAAGGTGATGCGTATATAAAAATGGAAAAATGTTTATAATAATGTAAACAAAAAAGTAAACAAATAATTAAAAAATCGCCTTTTCGATTTTTTTTTTAAATAATGCCAAGGAGTCGTTAATTTTGTAGTTGCATCAATAGTAAATTTTCTTTTCTTCGTTTGTTTCATAATGAAAAACCATAAATTTAATAATCTCAAATAAAATAATCTGACAAATTTTCTATTATCTCGTTGATGATCTAGAAATCTCCTTAATACATAAACAAAAAGGCAAAGATGTCATATGCGTCGTGTTTGGCGCGATAATTTTTTATGCTAATTTGGCGGAAAAATTGTTTTCGAATACCAGTTACATGCGTATATTTAAATTATTTTCTATTATTTAAAAAGTAATAAAAATTTATGAAAAAAGTTTAATTAATAAGTATATAACAAAACAATTTATACAATTTATAAAGTAAATAAGCATTTTATTTATAAATAAATATTAATAGTCGGGTTAATATATCTCAGACAAAATAATACCAATTTAAAGTCTATTAGTTACCTCGGTGATATATAATATCTGTGCCAATAAAATTTCAATAATATAGTAAATATGCCATTTGGTGGTGCTCAATTATTGAAAATTAGTCCAATATCATTTTAAACATTATCTAGCACGGGAAAAATATGAAGAAAATTGAAGAAGAAATGGCTAATTAAAAAAACTTGTAAAATATTTTGGCACAAATGCCTTATGTGCACCACATTTGTGCATATTTTTTCCTTTTTTAAGAGTAAATAGTTTATTAATAAATATACAATAGCCGAGCTACCATATGAACATAAAATCGACGTTTTGTTGCAATCGCGCCAATGTGGTGCGTATGACATCTGTGCCATTTTTTTCAGCAGGCAATTTTTATTTCAAAATGTTGAATTTATCGATAGCGCGAAATTGCATAAATTTCATTTAAATTGCATAGATTTCTTTGTTCAGTTTGTAAATTTTAAAACTAATTTTCCCTGGAAGAGAATTTGACAAAATAGCGCAAAAAAAAGTATGTTTGTTGATTACAGTTTTCAAAATTGCGGTGAAAAACTTTTGAAAAAGAATGACATTATTTTACAATATATATATGTGTGTGGTAGAATTTCACACTAAAGCTAAAATTTAAATATTTGATCACAATTTTTAAAATATTAACTTATGTTTATTGAATTTACAATAGAATAATAAAATATACTCCAAAAATTATCTTCTTTTGGAAAAAACAACATTATTCCGACCTAATGTTAGACATATGCATTTTTGCCTTAATTCTTTGCCGACAAAAGTAAAAAAAAATCTCAAAGAAACAAATATATAACTCTCAATTACTTTTATAATTAGATCTGTCTTTTTCTGGAGTAAGTTATATACTATCGAAATTTGATAAAAAAGGGAAAGAAAATAATAGAAAGGAAAATAAATAGCGTTCAAAATTCATTTAATCAAATTTTCAAGTTATTTTTTTTTTTATTCTAACGCAAGGATAAGTCGCCAAACATTGCATCAAATGTAATATTTCATGTTATTTTTTAAGCGTTACAAATATTTCTTTTATTTTTAAGATAAATATTTTTTTTTATAATATCATGCCTTATTAAATGGTTTTTCTTTATTATTATTATTATCATTAGTTATTTTCTGCTTTTATTTGCAAGATGTTTGCAATATTTCTAACAGATGTGTCATTTTTAATTTGTTTAGTAATGATAATTTTCGCCAAAAAAATAACTACTGGCAACCCTTTCATCAAAAATAACCGAAAAATACAAAATTTACTACGAAAAATCAGAGTTATCCCTGTAAATTTGAATCATAAACCTTCGGAAAAATATTTCCTATCGAATGATACAATCGGCGAAAAAATCCATCGGGTAGTTTTTGAAAACACCCGTTTGGAAGTTTCAGAATTTCTGCTTTATAATATATATGATTTGTTATATATCAGAATCGATCGGGATGATTATTTTTTTTTTAGTTTAAATAACAGTTTTGTAGTTAATAACTTTGGAAAATATAGGAACTAATAACTGCGATTTTAGACATATTCCTTTCAAACACACAATTCTATGTTTCTGTAAATGATAATGCATTCAATTCACTTTCAATTTGATATGTATTCTTCGATAGATAAATTACAACTGTTGTTGGAATTCGTCGTTTGTTGATTTAAAATACACCCAATTTACATATCTAACCAATGTTTTTTTTACATCGCACCCTCACAAAATTTATAAACAAAACACAAGTCTCGGTTTCGATCATTTATCTGACCCATTGATCATTGATCTTACCGGTTTTCGTCCGTTTTTCGACCATTGGCTTTTTATTGCGCATGCGTTTGAACTAAATCGTTTCCTATCTGTGCGTATTCCACGCAAATATTTTTACTGCTTATACTGCTTTCTCTCGTATCTAATATTAACGTTTTCGTCATTTAAGTATTAATGTGTTATGAAATCCTCTATTAATATTGTGTAGCTTTAATTTTTATGCTATGAAAGTTTCAAAATCCTTCATCATGCCGACAAGCTTGTGTTTCGAGCATAAAGCTTTTACGCTCAACATGAGTTTATAAGTTATAAAGAAAATCTTAATGAATAAATTTCTTAATGACATTCGAACGGCATTAAGCCTTGAAAATGTAAGGCTGTAATATACAGTTAGTATGTGTAGCCTGTATTGTTAATAAATAAAAGAAAACTATGTGACGTGATGAAATTATTTACATGATAAATTTATATACATATTCATAATAATTTAATAGACAGTGTAAATTTATTTTAAGAACATGCACAAAACATGTTTAAGTAATTCAAATCAAGATTTTCCATAACCAATATGATAGTAAAATCAACTTGTTTTGGAACTATACTCATTTGCATCCTTAACGTGAGTAGTACGGCTTCTCCATCCTGTATTATCATGTTTATATATAGTATGAACAGTCTTTTCAGTTTTTAAATGTTTGAGACTTCAAAATTTAAAAATTATCTGTATTTATTCCATCAGGCTCTTTTAATTTTTACAAGGTCAGAATGAGGATAGGAGTAGAGGCACATCGAAATGAACCTCTGCTATTATAATAGTCTGACTTCAACCCATTTTTAGGTGCGTTTGTAATTATGTAAATCCGTAGCACATATAGTTGTCGTTCAGTCAGTCCGTCCATCCGTCCGCATATAAAAGCACAAAAATTGCCTAACCGAATCATTTGAAATTTAAAATATATAAATATTACATAATAATTTAAAATTTTATGAAAATCGGATGCATAGATCAATTACAGGGACAACCAAAAGTATTCAGTTACATTACGGTCAATGAGGAAAAAATTTCAAATGTATTTTCAATGGTGTTACACTCATTCGAACATAATAAAATTGATATGCATCTATGAAATACATATTATAATATACATTTTGCACAATCTGTGGTATAAAGAACATTTATTATTAATTTAAAAGGCCACACAAAACTATTCCATTACATTATGGTATAGAAAGAACATTGTTTGGTGTGCGTTTTAATTGTAGGGTCAATCCATTTCAAGTGGTCCAGAAAATATTTTTTTGGTCGCTCGACCATTTTTAAAAAATTTGAAATTTTTTGTACAACAACCCTAACATGACGGAAGTTCAAAATGACCGCTATTTTAATTTTACTATTTTTTGTTTGTGCATGGCGGCCATCTTTGTTTCATCGTGTTCAGCGATTTTCTCAGATACTAGGATACACAAAATTGTAAATATCTCGTCTTTTATTTTCCCAATTGAAATGGGGTTTGCAGCATTTTGTTCAGAATAAAATAAGCTAAATGTACGGTGGTAGAATAATTTTTTAAAATAAATTTTTACAAGTGAAATTTTAGCACAAAATTTAAGAACTTTTCCAAAATCTATCCATTTGCAAGAGGAAATTTTTCATGCAAGGAAAACTGTCAACCTTACACAATTTTTTCTACAAATAGGTCAAAAGTGCGTGTATTCATACACCATGTCCCAGATCTCGGAGTTGATTTCTCTTTGCGAAAAAAATTCCGAAATTCGTCAAAAATTTCAAAAATCGCACTTTTTAGGCTTTGATATCTCTGGTGGAGCACGAGATAAAAATCTGAAATTCTGGCCTTTGATAGTATTGTGTAATAGTGTTATGCACAAAAAATTTCAAGAAGGAGATTTGACTACAAGCTGAGATATGACATGGACAACTTGTGAAAACAATACTGCCAAACTATTGTAACCTACTATGTAATTGTTCATAACTCCAAAATTTTAAATTAATTATTTATGGTACAAAGTTAAATCAAAGTTAAATGTTAATTACAAATATCTTCTTCAAATGCGTCTGTGTGATTTAAACAATTCAGAATGTATGCTAAGCCAATACACTATTTGTCCAGAGGAACAAACCTACTAGAAACCTATTGAAACAATTTTACTCGATGCACATTTCAGGAAAAGTAAATTTCAGACAATGGATTGCAACTGATCGAATTGACATGGTTTCAATTATTAAGCCCAGAGAATTTCATTCAAGTTAACAAGGGATGACAAGACTTTGATGGCTTCAAATAAAATTTTGAGAAAGAACAGCTTGATGGACTGACAAGAGTAACTGGTCTAACTCATAACATCTCTCGTAAATAGTGTTAAGCTCTTTGTTGAGCATATATAGTATCTTTGTAAATTAAACATTTATTATTAATAGTAAATTGAACATTTATTAATATTGGTATAGTTGTAAATTAAATATTTAATATTAAACTATTTTCAACAAACGATATTTTCTGTGTAAATATTGTAATAAATGAGACTAATCTCATTTCTCCTAATGTACTCATAATAGCATTTCTTAACATTTTTTAATCACCGTATCTCAGCTTATAGTCAAATCTCCTTCTTGAAATTTTTTGTACATAACACTACTACAGAATACTATCAAAGGTCAGAATTTCAGATTTTTATCTCGTGCTCCACTAGAGATATCAACGCCTAAAAAGTGCGATTTTTGAAATTTTTGACGAATTTCGGAATTTTTTTCGCAAAGAGAAATCAACTCCCAGATCTGGGACTTGGTGTATGAGTACAGGCACTTTTGACCTATTTGTAGAAAAAATTGTGTAAGGTTGACAGTCTTGTTGAACAATTACATAGTAGGTTACAATAGTTTGGCAGTATTGTTTTCACATATTGTCCATGTCATATCTCCGCTTGTAGTCAAATCTCCTTCTTGAAATTTTTTGTACATAACATTACTACACAATACTATTAAAGGCCAGAATTTCAGATTTTTAAATTGTGCCCCACCAGCGATATCAAAGCCTAAAAAGTGCAATTTTTGGAATTTTTGACGAATTTCGGAATTTTTTTTACAAAGAGAAATCAACTCCCAGATCTGGGACTTGGTGTATGCGTACATGCACTTTCGACCTATTTGTAGAAAAAATTGTGTAAGTGTGACAATTTTCCTTGCATGAAAAATTTCCTCTTGCAAACGGTCAGATTTTGGGAAAAATCTTAAATTTTGTGCTAAAATTCCACCTGTAAAATTTTATTTAAAAAAAATTTTCTACCACCATTCATTTAGCCTATTTTATCCTGAACAAAATGCTGCAAACACCATTTCAATTGGGAAAATAAAAGACGAGATATTTACAATTTTGTGTATCCTAGTATCTGAGAAAATCGCTGCACACGATGAAAAAAAAATGGCCGCCATGCACAAACAAAAAATAGTAAAATTAAAATAGCGGTCATTTCGAACTTCCATCATGTTAGGGTTGTACAAAAAATTTCAGATTTTTGAAAAATGGTCGAGCGACCAGTGCTGGACCACTTGAAATGGATTGACCCTGTAATTAACTATTTAAAATTTTATTTTTGCGTTGCTGAGGAATACTATATCCTGTTATTTCCTGTATAAAAGAAAGCAGATAGTATTTACAGGGACGCACAGAAGATTTTGGTCACTATGCTGTATCCGGAATACTGTGTACTATTACATCAATATCTGATTAATTTTAAATGGGTCCGTAATTATATAAATTGCTAGCACCTATATTCTTCGTTCAGTTGTCAGTCCGTCTGTCCGTTCGTCCGCTTATAACAAAACAAAAAAAACTGCCCAACAAAATCGCACGATATTTAAATTATATAATTTTACCTTAATTTTGTCGAGTCATTTTAAATTTTATGAAAATCGGATGCATAGTTTAATTAGAGGGACAATCAAAAGTACTCCATTACATTGGGATCAATAGGAAAAAACAGTTTCAAGTACATTTTAATGATGTTAAACTCTTCCGAATATAATAGAATTGACATGAACTTATAATATATATATATATTAAAATATACATTCTGTACAATCTGTGATGCAAAGAATATTTAATTTTAAATTACAGGTTAACACAAAAGTGTTCTACTACATAATTCTATTCGTGGAAACTTTGTTTGGGGTGTGTGTTAATTATATTGAACTATTTCACATTTTATGATATACGTTGCTGAGGTGTAATACAAGTTACTTCCTGCATATTTACAGGAACACAAAAAAGATTTCGACCACTATACTGTTTCCGAAGTGTTGTCCATTATAACAGCAAGATCTGAATATTCTTAAAACTTCGTTATCGTACGAAATACCGCATTTGTTATGCTTCACGAACAATTTCCAACTTGTTTTTATTGCATTCATTGATTGATTTAGTAAGACATAAATTTATTTACTATGTAAGTGTATTTTTTTTTATTCTTCTATTTACTTTTATTCATTATAAATTGAACGAAACATTTTTCTTCAGATTAGTAATACTTTAACTTTATTAAGCTTAACTAAGCTTTATGTGAGGAAAATTTCATTAAATTCCAATAAATTGTTATAACTGTAGATTAATATGAACTTTAAATGCGATATTTCATGATACCATCACAGATATGTGAATGAAAAACTTCATTATAGTTATTATTAAAGTTTTTTTATGGAACAGTTTTCATTCATATCCCATTCTTTAAGTGATACCATATACATGTATTCTGATGAATCTTTATTTTACAGGTTATTTTAAGGCTGTTCTAAACTGCGCTTCTCAATACACTGTATTAAAAAAAAAAAAGTGTAACTTTAGTAATCTAAATTTACCGAAATTTGTTATGCTTTCAAAAATTTATATGTACGCTGTACGAGAAAATGATGTCAATCTACTAAACTTGTAAGCAAAACTAGAGACATCTGTAACTTTACAAAAGAATCTACAAAAATTTTGGTAATTTTTACAAAAATTTTATCTGTAATCCTGGTTACCGTTACTTAAAAAGTTCTGATAATCCGATTTTCCCAAAAATTTCTAAATAACTTTAAATTTTTTTAATTCAAAATCTGTTACATGAATTTTTATTGTTGTCATTGCATAAAAAGTTCTTGACATATAATTTTACTAGAAATTTTTTTGCAATTTTCCATTTTTTTTTTTTTTTTTTTTTTTTTTTTTTTTTTTTTTTTTAAGATTGTAGGTGCAAAAAATTTTGACAAATTTACAAATTCATTTTTCAACGGAAAGTTTCATATTGGAATACCTAACTATGGATGCGGTTTGGAATCGAATCGAATTTAACTTTTTTGATCAATAAATTACATACTGAATTATATGCATTTTTGATCACGCGACAAACACGTTTTTCACACCTGTTGAGTGGCTATTCTTCTTTCGTGCAGAAATTCGGTTCAAAACGCCCACTTTGACACTATTTTCTGAAGGATATATTGCGTTTGCAAAAAAAACAAGAAAATGCGTGCGATTAGGTAGTTTCTGAACAATAACACCTGCTTGTTTCATGCATTTCCGAACAAAAAATAAATTACAACTTATGTCAAAAAATTACGTTTTTTAATTAAAAAAACACCTTAATTTCAAAATACACAGTTAGTTTGATTGATTGAAAGCATTAGATAACATGCATTTACAAATAAATATTTAGTTAAACTTAAAATAAATATAAGAAAATACACCCCCTCCTCCCTCGAAAATGTTTACAGAAAAGGTCATTATTTATTAAATCCATAATCGCAAATTTCTGATCCGTCCCCAAAATCATTATCACTCGTAACTGCATAAAAGTAGCTGGTGTAATTATTTAAGTACTAAGAATTCAAATAACTTTCCACATTTCACCATAAAAAAAAATTTATTTTTCAAGAAAAAAGAAAAAAAAAAGGGGGGGGGGAGTATTAATTTTCACATTTAATCTAATTTTCAAGACACGACAGCGACAAAAAAAACAGAATTATATTTCAAGATGCCTGATAATAATAACATTATTTATTTTATTTACAATATTTTTTAACATAAATTAATGTTATGACGCTTATGATATGCTACTGATATTATGTTTTCATTATTTTCAAGCTATTTTCAAGCTATTTTCAAGCATTATCATATTAATCCTGTAAATATCAGGAAATCTGTATATTGTGTGTCTATTTCCATAGTTTAAAATTACCCTTTTTTTAAATTTATAATTCATAAGTCAATATTTTAAATTGAAAAACGATCTAAATTTTTGCTATCTCTTATTTTTGTAATTTACGTATTTTGTACTATGATAGTAGTAAGTAATAGTTTTTATTTTTCATTTTTTAGACACATTTAAAAAAGTCCTTAACTGCATAGCAATAGAAACTGAACAAATGAAAAGATAAAGAAATAAAATTTTAATTTTGAAGTAATATAACGCAAATTTGCTGATACTATTAAAAAAATTATGAAATGTTTTCGAAATTCAAAAATCTATATTCTGAAAATATTTTATTCAATTTTTGTTAATATGTAATGCATTTTCAACATATTTGCTGCCTTTTAAACAAACATTTTAAAGTATTCAGATGCAACGAAAAAGATCCATCTCGTTGGCATCGCATAGACTGCACACCACAACTGTAGAAGCGAGCGCTCATACAGTAACTTTCTAAGTAACGTTACTTTTGTATCTCGAGAAAACCGGTTTTCGCCCCTCGGAAGAATCCTAAATGAAACCTATGTGCTGTGCATTCTGTGAGGGTACTGTCTCTAGATTCTTCAAAGGAAAAATAAATGTCTGGCGAACTGCCAACTGTACAATCCAGACGCTCGGGCTTGCAAAGGAGTAGAATTTATCTGATTAACCTTCCGTCTACCAGACAAAACACCCATTTATCTACATTAAATATTGCTGTCGGGTCCAATGGACCCGTCTGGTAGACGGAAGGTTAAATACTAAAGCTTCAATAATGTGTGAACTTTGGGGATCATTTTTAAGCCCCTTCCCCCTGAATATTAAACTTTATCATTGTGACTGTGACATCTTTATGTATTGACTATACTCTAGCAATGCATAAAGGTTTGGTAGATTCCATGACACAAGCCTCGGATCCTTTCCTTATAAATTTCTTACAGCTAACATCTGAAGGTTTAGATGATGTGGGAGAAGAGGTTCAATTTTAAATTTTAACTTTTTAACTTGAAATTTACAATTTGCTGAAAATTGAGACTCGATAGTTATAAATGAAGGTCTTTAGTTTCAACGGTAAAAAATGCATAAAAAGTATTTATCAAAGGTTAAAAACACATCTATTTTATAAAACGAAATTTTCGTTATTTTTTCTTTCTTTTCTTTTTTCTTTTTTTTTTTTTTTTTTTTTTTTTTTTTTTTTTAACTTTAAAATTTATGATTTGCAAAATACTTTTTCATTATCTTTTATATTTTATTCTTCTTCATTTATCGGATTCAGCGGCACAAAATGCATAAAATTCAATTATCAAAAGTTAAAAAATATGATGTAACCCTACTTTTGCAAACCAGTGTTATCTAATAATATTTCAAAATATGTATCATTTTGTAAACAGTTAATCTTCATTATTTTATTTAACAAAAATTCCGTTTTTTCCCGTTGTATGTTTATTATAAATTATGTATTTTGTTATAACGGTTAAAGATTTCAGACTTACATTGCAATGTTAATTTTACTCTCAACCATTTTTAATATATATGATGAAATTATATTTCTATTAAATTTGTGAATGATCTCTAATTAGCAGTAAAAAATATGTTCCAACTTTAAACAACTATCACTCGGGCAATTTTAATCATTAAATAACCAAACCTTTATTTTTTTTTCTCTTACTTGTCGGTATAATATAAAAATTTTACTGAATATATTTTATAGCAGCGGAAGACCGTGTGAAAGTTTAAATTTCGTGTTTTTTTTAAGAAATGTTTTTATTGATTCAAATTGCTCTTTACCCCATTTTTGTTATTGGAACTACATGTCTATGACTAACGGTTTAGGAATTAGACATTGGCCACTATTGAAAGTGGACACTTTGTGTATAAGCATCAAAGGAGCTTAAATTGTTGTAATCTATTCATGGCAAATGCTATATATTGCAAGATATTTATAGTGTGCAGCAGTCGGAAAATAAATGTCTTTATTGTTAAGTAACACTTTCCAATAAGTTTGAAAAATATTTATTGATTCTGGTTGTCTGTCCGTTTCCACACTCTAACTCACGTAAATAAGGTACTCTGGGGTAATAACGCCAAGTGCTAATATTTTGCATAATTATGAAATAATCTGGTAAATGATACTCATGTGTTTTGCGGAGAAGTTTTTTGAGTCATATAAATCGCAAAAAACAGCTTCAAGTTAATTTGTTTCATTTTTAAGTTTTATTGTTTTTACAAGCAGCTAAAATTAACGCTTGATCTAAAACTTGCGAGATACGTTTTGTGATGTGAAGACTATTTTTTTTATCCGGAAATACTTTGTTAATTACATAAATTTGTCGTACATTTCATGGCCTTTCAAAATGTTGTTGAAGATTTTGGATATCTTCTCGAGATCATTTGTAATTTAAAATGTTCAGCGCAATAACTATAACGGGGTAATAACGCCAATCCTTGCAATTTTTAACCCGGTTGATTCCCTACAGTGGCCGAGCTACATCCTAAATACTGATTCAAATAAACACAGTTAAAACTGTGCAATGTTTCGAATAATTCTATTTAAGCGGTCCTTTTTAAGCAAAAAGAAGCTCACGGTCTGATATTCTTTTGCCTCATCCCCCCCTCCCCACACCACGCCTTTATTTTTCTTACACTTTCACAAAAAAATGAGCATTTTCAATAGCTTAGGATGCAATTTGTCAATTTCTAGAGCTGAGAGTTTGTATTTTTAGAACTGGGCAATCTACATGCAATTATTCCAACTTATTTCATAGTTTTGTTTGCATGGCGTTATTACCCATATAGGTGGGTAATAATGCCAAATAGCATTGGACAAGAAATCACGCCATTACATTTTATGTATTAATATCTGTTAAATTATTTTTTTTATATAGATAGTCAATGAGTTGCTGTATCAAATCACATATTTGTTTGAAAAATACAAACTAAAACTGAGCCGTGAAAATTGCTAGAACCTTAACGTGGCGTTATTACCCCAGGGTACCTTATATTCAGCTTTTCATGCAATTAAAATCAGTCAATGATACTTACCATAGCATGTTTGGTATTGTATATGAGGTGCATATACATTAATAGTTTATTTACAAGGAC
Source organism: Maratus speculifer (assembly GCA_964019185.1). Taxonomy (NCBI): domain Eukaryota; kingdom Metazoa; phylum Arthropoda; class Arachnida; order Araneae; family Salticidae; genus Maratus; species Maratus speculifer. The sequence continues at coordinate 59,022,943 of OZ025293.1, forward strand.
ACTCAAAAGAATATATTTCATAGCATTATGGTTCATGAGGAAAAATTGTTTGCAGAGTATTTTATTGACATTACGCTATTTATAATGGATTGAAACTGATATAAATCGTTGAATTTTACTAAAACATGATTACGATAGAATAGAGCATTTATATCATTTGTCATTTAATTACAAAGACACACAAAACAAATCTATTGTATTTGAGCAATAATTGCTGGAAGTGTATATCAACTATAGTATTTATACACGCCATATAATATGCATAGATTTAGTGAAACTTAAAAAAAAGCATATCATAACTAAAATGCATTTCATCCATCCATCAGCTATCGTCAGATACATGTGCTTCGGAAGGAATATGTCATTTGAAATATTTTGTGTGTACCTGTAAATGCTATGCACTTCGTATTATGCATCACTATATCGTATAACTGATATTAAGCCTCAACGACGTATATAAATTTTGTTATTCATAAAATAATTTAATATAATTAAAATATGTCGCACACAATTCCCCTACCCCTTTACCATTTCGTAATGGAATTGTTTCGTGTGGGCATGTAAATGAAACATTAGCTGTTTTTTTTTTTTTTTTTTTTTTTTTTTTTCCAAAGTATATTTTACAAAATGTATATTGTAGAGCATTTCGTAAATGCATATAAGTCTTAATATGTTTGTCATGTGAGGCAAACTAGTTTGGCCTCAAATCGGGTTTGCCCGGTAACATACATATATATATATATGTATATATATAAACAGTTAGACTTTAAAATCGACTGGCATCATCTAGAATATTAATATTTGGGTACTTCTCAGCTTACAGCAATAGGAAAAATAGGGTTTTTATATTTTGCGAATTCATTTCCTTCTCGCGTGTGGACTATATGCTGCACATTGCTATTCTGTAAGGAGTATGAAAATGAAATTTTGATAACGCTGACGCATGCGCAATGAAAACATATTTAGTAAAACTGCTCATTTTTCAAACTATTTTTATTATTTTGTAATTCTGATTAGAGGGTACAATGTACAATGTTTTTTGTAATGTTTTCGAAAAAGAACATTGTTATATTAGTAAGAACTCTGCAAATTATAAGCAAAAAAAACTTGAAGAAAAAATGGGGAATGTTTTTATAAAAACCTTAATATTTCTACGAGTATGCATGTTTATTTAATTTAAACCACTTAATTATAATGTAGAGTTTGAGCGCTTTTGCTTACATTAGTTTTGACAGAGTTATCCAAAAGGTATTCGTTCTTTTTCAATTTGTTGACTGTCCCCTATGGAGTTTCGAGAAAAAATCTTCACGAAAATATATGTAATGTACTTTTATGTTTATACACTTATTGTTTCAGAGTAATTCCTCTAGTATTTTTCTAGATATTTTACAAAATGTCAAAAATCGCAAGTGGACGGTCATTTTTGGCCATATAGTGTGTATATAGTATCATAAAATTGAGTTGAACATAAAATCGATTTGTTTACTGTATTGATAAAGTTGAGTTGTCCTAATGGCGATAAAATCGATATCAACCATCACTACATTACATACATATTCCGATTTTCTCAAAGATAGTCATTAGAAAAGAGATATTCATTATACAATGAATATTTATGTATGGCGGCATAATAATGCAATTAACAACTTATTATTTATTTGGAATGTGTGAAAATGGGACTATATATCCGAACTAGTCATATAACAAGGTACTATAACTGTATACTAACACTGCACAGCTCGGTACCGTGATAATAACATTAAAAATAACTAAAATGCATGTTGGTTTATATTTTTAGAAGAAAATCTTTTAAAACAAAATTAATGTCTGAAGGTTCATTGCTTTCTGTATCGCACATTCTCCAATTTGTATGGTTTTATATTTTTAAATGAAAACCCAGTCAAACTAACCTAGGGTTGAGTACCAACTGCATTAGGCAGTGTACAGCAGCTTTTAAAAACGAATACTTATTTAATTATTTATTCAACAACATACTTCTCGCTTGTGTGATTGAGATGAAAGGATGTTTATAAGTTGTCGTCAATATACAGGAACAAGATAGCACAAGGAAATTTTTACGACATGAGAAAAATACAATCGGGATCTCCACGCAAAGAGTGTGTGTAATAGAGCCTTAATGAATATTCTGGTTTCAGATTTGGTTTAATGATTACTAGATTATAAAATACGCAAGGCAAAATTAAAAAAATAATTACTGAAAATTTTATTAATTATACGAAACCAATTAAAGCAGTTGTTTGTAAAAATTTCAGTGTTATTACATTCTGGTAAATGCAATTTAAAAATTAAATTTGATTACTTGGGTTTTCAGTTAAAAGTCAAAATATTTTATGCACTATGAACATTACTATAGTTACATTTTTAGGAGTTTACAGTAAGTTCAATGTAAACGAATCTTCAGGATGTCCATTACTGAAAATTGACCATTTGAATATTCCTGATGAACACTATGAACGTAATGAACACGAGTCTTAAAATCTTAATAATAATAATAATAATAATAATAATAATAAAATAAAAAATGAAATTTTGTAAATGACCATTACTATGAAAATTCAAAATTTTCTATTGCTAGCAAAGCAAAAATATACAAATTTTGCATGAAAATAAAGAATGTATATATTTATTAAGAGAAATCAGCTCTTAGCGTGTTCGTTCAGATTATTACAGAAAAACAGTGAAACTTTGAAACATGATTTTTTGTTTCATGATTGGTTTCATTAAAAATGTCAATAATAACCAATATTACAAAACATGCAAGAGGGAATTATGAAAAAAAGTAAAAGCTAATTTTACATTGATTATTATTATTATTATTTTTTATAAATCAAAAACAGTGAAGGCTGTCCATTGCTCTTACATCCACCTATCTTCCAATTTCTATAACAATAAATTATATTATATAGGTATTCCACATTAATAATAACAAAATATAAAAAAATGATAATTCACAATCATCACATCAATCACAGTTGTAAGCAAAGAATAAACTGATCAAAATTTTTATTTTCCAAGTTGGGAATTCAGAAAGAAAAAATATACTTGCAAATAAAACAAAAAATAAAAATTACTAAAATGTTTTACAATTTACTACAGGATTTGTATGGGTGTGAAAGACCTTAATAATTTTTAAAGTAATTTTTTTTTCTTAAAATTATTTATTTTTATGCGAAATCTGCAAAAAGTCCTACTTTATTTTTGTATTATTTATTAATCAGATTTGGAATTTTTCCGAGTTAAAAGAAAAAAAAAATCATTAAACCAATTCTTCCCTGCTCTTCTTCCGAATTTTTACTTCATCACTTGATTCCCCCCCCCCTCTCCCCAATACAAACACACAGTAATTAAATTCAACAATTTATTATTATTATATACTTTTCTGTTTTATTTTTTCTTTATAACAAAAATAAATAATTAATCATAAATTTCATTAAGAATTTACATTCATTTCATTAAAATTTCATCTAAAGTCCCCTCTTCCGAAACTCCACATTCCCTTTTCCCATAAAATTAAAAGTCTTCTTAAAAACTTCTTACTTTATTATTTTTGTTTTAACCATTTCGCATTACAGTGTTAAATTAGCATTTGTTTCCAATTCGATAAAAGTTTGTAATAACAAGAACAAAGTGAAAACAGAAGCAAAAAGAAAAAAAAATAAGATTTAAGCACGCCAAACGTAACATAACTCCTTTTGTTTGTGTTTACACCGGAAGTTCCTGCTCAATTTCACCAATTAGCCAATCAAAAGTCAGAACGAAAAGTTGTGCAGTTTCTGGATTCTTTAGGGGGGGGGGATAGATTTTATGTTTGCGTATGGAAATGGGTGCAAAATGAAAGCAGGTACGACAGCCGCATATCACCCTTCCGTATAAAGCGGGTTTGATTTAAAAAAGCATTGGAAACGTGGAAATGCGGGAATTTTAAAAATCGCTTTAATTATTTTTTAGTAGTCTAGGGGAGCTCCGCCCCACTGCTCGCTACGCTCGTCAACCCCCCCCCCTGCGTAATCGCTTCACGATTCCGTTTGGTATCGCTTCGAGATTCCAAGGTGTAGGCTACCCCTGCTTGCTTCACCCAATACCCTATGGTATGAATAAGCAGTTACAGACCTTTCAAATGATGTGTCACACGACTGGTGTTGTAAAGAATTTGAAAATGTGCCACCTCCTGGGGTCAGGATGGGGGGGTTGACACACAAGACATTCATAATATGAATAAGCAATTGCAGAACATTCAGATGATGTGTCACACGACAGGTGATGTAATGAAATTTAAAATGTGCCCCCCTGGGGGGACAGATTGGGGGTGACAAACAAGACATCCATAATATGAACAAGCAGTTGCAGACCTCTCAAATGATGTGTCACACGACTGGTGTTGTAAAGAAATTAAAAATAAGCCCCTCCCTGGGGGGCAGAGGGGGGAGTGACACACAAGACATCCATAATATGAATAAGCAGTTACAGATGTTTCAAATGATGTGTCACACGACTGGTGTTGTAAAGAAAACTAAAATGTTCCCCCCCTGGGGGGCAGAATGGGGGGTGACAAACAAGACATCCATAATATGAATAAGCAGTTGCAGACCTTTGAAATGATGTGTCACACGACTGTGTTGTAAAGCACACAAGACATCCATAATATGAATAAGCAGTTGCAGACCTTTCAAATGATGTGTCACAGGACATGTGCGGTACAGAAATTAAAATTGTGCCCCCCTGGGGGGCAGAGCGAAGGGGAGACACACAAGACATCCATAATAGGAAAAGGCAGTTTCAGACCTTTCTAAAGATATGCAGCACGAGTGCTGTGGATAAAAATTTTAAAAGTTCCCCTTCGGAGGGGCAAAGTAGGGTACCGCCCCAAACATGCACAATTGGAATGAGCAGTTACAGTTGTTGTAAACTATAGAGGGGCTCCGCCCTCCTGCTCGCTACGCTCGCCAACCCCCCGCGTCATCGCTTCGCGATTCCGTTCGGTATTGCTTTGCAAGCCCGGTTGGAATCGCTTCGCGATGCATAGACGGAGCCGTCCGACTCATGAAGGGGTGGTCCACCCTGATTCGTTATTTCGAAATCTTACACATGCGCATTATTCCAGGAGTCATTCCTTTTAAGGCTAGTTTTTTTTTTTCATTAGGATTTATTTTCTGTAATTTCACGCGTTTATCTAAAACGGCTGCTAAAATATCCCAAATGTTATAAAATTTTCGATCTCCCTTTTCACTCACTTAAGAAGAGATAGAGGTAATGTAAAATCGCTCAAGTACCTGTGTTTATCTATTTTTTATTAGATTTATTTTCTGCATTTTCATGCTCCTTACCTAAAATAGCTGCAGAGATTTGGTCAAATGTTTCAAAACTATCACCCCCCCCCTTCAAACTTTTTAGAAGTAGAATTTCTAAATTTGCTGAAATATGTGTTTATTTTATTTTTTTTTATTTTTTTATTTATCAGATTTATTTTCTGGAATTCCATGTTCCTACCTACAAAGTGTGCTGAGATGTGCCAAATGTTCTAAAATTTTTATTCTCCCCTTTTGAACCCCTTATAAGGGGTGACTTCTAGCACCACTGGTATACTTGTTTAATTATTTGTTTAGTAGATTTATTTTCTGTAATTTCATGCGCCTATCTAAAACGGCTGCTGAGATATGCCAAGTATTCTAAAATTTTCGCACCCCCCCCCCCTTTTTATCCTCTAAAGTGCAATTTTGTAAAATCGACTAAAATTTTTTACCTCTCTTTAACTCCGTTAGGGGGGAGATGAGAGGATTTTAAAAAAATCCTTTCTTATGTCATAAGAAGTATTCCCCCCCCCCCAATTTTCATGTTCAAAGCTCAGTAGCTTGAACCGTGTTTTGATTATAAGTCAATCCGGACAAACACATTTATATCTATCTATATCTATATATGTATGTAGAGAGAGGGAGAGGGGGGCGGGTTCAAAATTATGTGTCGAAAATTTAAAAGTAAATACAGGGGACCTTACTAAGCAAATTTTGTGCAGGAATGCAGCAGAGAACGACGAATCAAGCCAGCGAAATGCTTTTATCCACTGAACATAAAAGCACCTTTCACCGCCTGAACGCTGCATTTCCGCACTCAGATTCCTATACGAAATCTGCTTACTACGACTTTCTCAAATTGCCTTTCCTTTACTGACATGTAATTTTCAAACACCCTGTATACATAGATAGATGTATGTAATACCTTGAACATAAATATCGTTATATATATATATATATATATATATATATATATATATATATATATATATATATATATATATATAAGAATTGTAATGTAAGGTGTCGTTGAGAAAATGTGGCTTTTTAAAAGAAAGAGGTGTAGAATGATCCGGGTCCGATGATACCAGATTTAAAATTATCTAGATTTTATTTTTATGTTTCTACGGATTCTTGGAACCATGAACATTTTTAAAAAATTGACCTGTCGGTACGAGTTAAATATTTCACCTTCACATCGGACTAAGCCGGGATGGAAAACTTCGCCCTGCGCAAACATTTAACTTGGAAAAATAAACTTACATTTGATTTTTTTTAATAAAAATTACACAGACTTAAGCGAAATGCTTGTGAAATTAGTTATTAAATCATTGGTTGAATTTCCGGGGAACACCTGTTTTCAAAATCGCGATCAGTAATATTTTCATAATTTACTCAACCTCCCTTTGCCCTTGCCATAAATATCTACCCTCCCCCAAGTAAATATATTTACTATAAATAAAACTATGTTTTATATATAAACATAAACCGTATCCTACTTGTAATACTGCAATTTTTTTCCTACTAATATTATTATTTCGATTGTAAAAGGTAGAAAATAAATGTTAAAATAGAAAAAATCTCTTGAAAAAGTATTCATTTATTTCCGGAAAATAAAACTGTACAAATGTTATACTCTAATAAAAATAATAAAATCCTTTTTAGACATATATAATTAATTTTTCAGTTAATTTTCATCAGAGAATTCTTGCCTTGAATTTATTGAGTTTTTTATTACTTCTTTGTCATAAATTGTGCGTCAATTACTTCTTTTTTGTACTTTTAAAAGCTCGAGTTTATATTGGCTTTTGAAGTTTATATCAAAACAAGTACCTTCTACTTTTTCAATTTTTATTTTTTTTTCAAAGTACAGTTTTACTTTCGAAGTATCTTCCAAGCAGAAGAAAAAAAAACCTCTAAAATAAAATAAAGTAGAAAAGTTCCTCTGTTGGCGATCGATTTCAAATATCCTCTATCCAAGAAAAAGAAAATATTTTAAGTATATTAAAATGCAAATGATAAATTTGAAAAAAAGAAAAGAAAAAAAAAAAGCTGCTATCAGTTTAACGTAAATAAGCTTCCGAATGCTTTTTTGTCACTAGTGCAGATTCGTCGGCGGAAAAATAAACTTGAAATAAAAATGACTGTAAACGACGATAAAGTATTTTTCCAGAAGTCTTTGTCCCAATTGGTATTTACTCACATTGACATGAAGTGGACATTATCCAATAGAAAATTGAGCACAAATAGTAACGCCCTCCCCTTCAAAAGAAAATGTCGTAGCTAATTGGTTCGAATTACTTTGTTGTCTAATTGGAAGAAGCCCCTTGTCAATCATTTAATTTTGGACAGCCTTTCAACTTAGTTCTGGATGTGCTCCGCCATCTTGAATCGTTTGAAGCTGTGACTATTGTGGGCTCTTAAGAGCCCACAATAGTCACAGAAAAAGTTCACAAAAAGACCCGGATGACCATGTAAAGTCTATGGGAGCGTTCTTTTCTAATATCTCGCTCAAATTTTAATATTTTTGCATGATTTTTTTGCACAATATAGCTGAGGGCAATCCACAACCGGGCTAGTTTTTACTTTTTCGATTTTGGTTATATATTTTTTATATTACGATAGTTTCAGTTTCAGAACCGGTTTAAACCGGTTTCGAAAGTTAAAGTAATTTTTTAAAGAAAATCTGAAACAAAAATTGAAAAAGTAAAAACTAGCCCGGTTGTAGATTGATACATTTTATTTTAATATAATATAAAGGTATATTTGCAAAGACAAGGATTTGCGAAAATTTTTCATTATTTATTATAATATAAAAGAAAAATAATGAAACTGTAAGACAAAATATAGCATTTTTATAAAGTGTGCTATACAGCAAATTTTATTTTATAATACTTTTCAGAATTGTTTCTTCTTTGGAGTTTTTTTTCGACGTTTAAGAAATGCAGCATCTGTCGAGCAGAAGGTTTTTACATTTTTTAAATCATACAATGTATCGTGGACGAGATTTGTCGAGATATTTACAAACTCTACAAGCTCGTATACATTTAATGAGTGACAATTCAATACAACATTGTAAAATTTTTAGACGATTTCGCTGTCTTTAGCAATTTTTGTTTGTCCTGGTACAAGGTTAGATCTGGAAACTCCTCAAAAAAGGGTGGGGGGGGGGGGGCATTTCAGAAATTTGGAGATTTCAGTCGGACCTGCGATTCGGGTCGGGACAAATTTTTTTCATTGTGGATAGAGTCGGGGCTAATTTTTTTACGTTGCGGATTGGGTTTCGGTCCGATTTACTTCATTTTTCTCGTTGTTCGGGTTAAATCCTACTTTTTTTGCTGTGAGTCGTGTTATATTCTACTTTGTTGCTGCGGGTTGGGTTTGGGTCCGGTTCTCTTTCTTTGTTGCTGCTGGTCAGTTTTGAGTTTAGTTCACTTCTTTTTTTGTGTGTGTGTGGGAGGGGGGGTTGATTACTATTTTATTCACGCTGGTTTGGTTTCGGTCATGTTGATTTCTACTTTTTTTCTATTGGTGGAGTTGATTTTTACATTTTTCTTGCGGATCGAGTGGAAATCTACTTTTATCTGCGCGTTGTTTTCGGGTGAAAATAATCGATTTAAAAATTTGGAGGTTCGGGAATTTTGCTGTGAGTCGTGTTTGTATCGGCTTGAACTTTCTCCTGTGGGTAGAGTTTGGGTCAGCTTGACTTACATTTTTTTTTTCAAATTCGGTTCTGTTCCGGATAAAATTTCACTTCTGAGAGTCGCACTCGGGTTCATTGATTGGTTGGTTGAATGGGATTTTATGGCGCAAAGTTATTTTAGGATATGCTGCGCAAAGAATAAGGTGGGGATTCGGGTTGATTAGAAAGTTCGATTAAGGGATTTTTAGTTTAAGCTGCGAGTTGGGTTATTAGCCTCCGATGCTTTTTCTTTCAGACAAGCTAAAAAGTGTCATGTCAAAAAAAGTGTCGTGTCAAACTTTTACTTACCTATCATACGTAGTGTAGGGTAAATCTTACAATCGTTTTGAAAATCGAAAAAAAAATTTTGACGGATTTACACGTTTCAGATACTGGAGACTCCAAAAAACAAATTTTTAGAAAAAAAAAATTACCGTCCGTTTGTTTGCCTGTAAATGCTCTATCTCACGAGCAAACGGAGATAGAGACTTAAAATTTTGTATGTACTTAGTAAGAATGAACAGGACGAAGCCTATTTAATATCAGTAACCTCGATTATACGGAACTTTTTTTTCGGACTCTCAAAAATTTCGTTCTCATGAAATGTATATAAAAATTTTCGATTTTTTTTTTTTTTATTTTAAGGAAAAGACGTAAAAGGCAATAAGATAACACAAATTTTGCAACAAAAACGAAGTCGGTCGGATTAATAGTTGCCGAGATATTTGTAATCCTGTTTTATACATTCTTCGATTTCTCATGACCCTGTATTTTCCTCAAATTTCAATTCAAAGATACGTTTTAATTGGAAATGAGACGCTTAATCTGATGCAGTAAACTGTTAATTAATATGATTATTGTTTTTGGAGTTATAAGGATGCTTCCTTTACGCAATCTGGTACTACTTGTGTAGTTCGCTATTTTACATAAATTGTCGAAATGGGTTCATCAGCAATTCATTAATGGAGCATTACTGTGTATATTAAAAACATTTAAATATACGTTTAAATTTTGTTTTGGAATTGCAATGCATTTTATAAATAGTTTTCACATATTTTATTTTCACATATTATATAATGCATATCCATGATGGGTAAGTATTACGGTGGCCCCCAACGACTAGTTTCGTAATCTGGCCGTTAAAACGAGACATTCATACAATTTTATTGTTAAAATGCATTTCCTTTTTCTCAGAGTCTATAAAAAAAGCGTTTAAACTAAAGAAAAAATCCGTTTTTGATGTATCTAGTCAATGAAGAAATAGCACGTCAAATTGTATCTCTTTATTATTCCGCAATTCCAATGTCTCAAAGAGAAATTGCTAATCAATTGGGTATTTCAAGCCGTTCACGCTATTATATTGATAAACACAAAAAAAATGAAGTCGGAGGCGAATAATCGAAGGCGAAACATAATTCTGCAATGGCAAAATCTACATTAAACTTGTTTTCACTTTTTTACAGTAAGCCGGATAGATTTGTACTTCTTTGCTACGTATCCGATTTGAGCAGTCTGACTTAGAAATAGGTTTTGCACTAGAGAGCATATACTAGATTTTCTTCTATAAAAATTTTAGTATTCAAGTTAAAGATGTAAATTATATTTTATAATTCTATTAAAATACATGAATTCGTTTTCTTTCATTTCAGTTTCAGATGTTCGGGTAAGGGCTCGATTTGACATAATTTTTAATTTTTGGGTTCGGAGTGATACATTATGTGTCGGGTTGACTTTAAACGTTTCGGATCGGGACATTTTTTCTTTTAGCTTTTGACAAATTCGAATCTGGTATAAACTGGTTGATGACTGGATTTTTCAAAAGATAAGACAATTTTTCATATGAAAAACTATATGTTTGAATATTTACGAGTACATTATATCTATGTTCATTTTTCTACTTGAGCAAAAATAAAAATTATTGATATAATTAAATGGGATACTTTTTCACAATTCCCTTCATATACAGATTGATTTTGTTTCATTTTGAATTTGTTGATCTGTTTTGTATCTGGTTATTCAGTATTGGGTCAGATTTTTTTATTTTTATTTATATATTTATCTAGCGAGCTTGGGTTGGGTTAAAATTAAATTGCTTTTGGAGCCTGGGCATGAAAATTTAGGTTCGGGCAGACCTCTAGAAGAACGAAGTCCACGCCAGGCCTGAAGTGGAAGAAAAAATAAAGAGTGGTCAAGTTTTGCAGAAAAAAGTAAGATCCAAACTCGGAACGGTTTCCGAAAGAGTGAAGACCTGACTCCAGAATATCCAGTCCCCTCCCGGCCCGGACCGAATGAATGTTATTTTGGCCCGCCCCGGTATAAAATTCAAAAATTCGGTCCGAGCCCGACCCGCACGTTTACACTTTTACATTTCTAGGCTTGGCCCGGCCCGGCCCGTACAGAAATCAGTGAAATCAATCCAGGCCGATCTGACCCGACACAATTTCTATTATTTCGAGAAAATAAATCAGATATTTATCATACAATTAAGTTTTTTTAAGATTACTACATTCATATTTATTGGATGATTTTACACAAAATTTTACAGATAATGCACAATAAGAACATTAATGATTACTTAGGTTCTTAGCCTTTCAACCTTCAAATAAAGATTCATTAGAAAATTAATATGGTTTAGAATAAAAGAAAAAAAAGTTAAAATTATCATAACTTTTGAAGCTGTGTAATAAAATGTAGATTTATAAAAAGGCTTCTTTATCATTTTATCAAAGATTTTTTTTAATTTAGAGGAGCTATTTTTTATGCACTTCTGATTTCATTTCTTTTCGGAAACACGTGAGATTAACAGGTGTTTTTATTCAGAAACAATGTAGTGGAATGGCGTTGCCCATTTTTTGATACAAGCAAATACAATGCGCAACACTCTGATACACAACGCACAGCACGCTATACAAAACGCTAATTTTCACAATATTTATGAAAATATTGTGAAAATTAGCGTTTTGAATCGAATTTCCGGAAACGACAACATGCGAAAGGAGAAAAATCTGAAACCGCATGACAAGAATCTCTTATACCTCAATAAGTATATACAAATATCTTATTAACCAAAAACGGAATATTCTATTCGATTGCAAATCCCTTCAATAGTCAGGCTTGTCAATTTTGTGCCTTTACAGTTAAAAATTAGTCAGAAAATGTGTCAAACTTTCGTGTTGTTGAGAAATGAATTTAAGAAACACCAAGGACTATATTTCCAAAAAGTACGTTAACAGAAATTCTTTATTCCTTTCACATATATATTGTCTGCCCTACACGTCTTACGAACAATTAAGGGTGTATTTCGATTCAGACTGCTTATTTTCCGATTTATTTTTGAATTCATTATTGCTCTCAAATACACCAAACTTTCAAAATCTCTTATTTGGAAAGTACGCAAGGTGCCGTGATTGTCGATTCTTTGATAAATGCAGAAAATGTTGCAAAAAAAGCAATCAAAAATGGCATTTTGAACCGATTTTTCCCTATCGGGAGATCTGGGAACGAAAAAAAGGATCATAGTAATAAGGTAATTGTTTATAACTCAAATTCTAATGAATTGAGCGTAAAAAGACATCACACGGCACCTCATACGCCCCTTTAAAAATCCCCTCAGCAAGTTTCATGTTTCTACTTTTAAAAATGTGCCTGAAATTGTATCTGAAAATTTCGAGCTGTTGAAGGAGGAAAAGCGTTTTTTCGAATACATCTTTAAGTCTAGTTCTGACCTATCCCGACTATATGTCGAAAAACAGTACAAACCTGATCTTGGAACGTCTCCACTTTGCCAAAAAATTATTAAACCCGTTTAGACACAAAGCAAATGTCCGATGCCGATCTCTACGCTGTACAAGTTACATTTATGTATTGATGTTGTCAAACTAGTATCTACTTGTGACGCACATTTATACTTATGGTCGTTAAACCTATATTCATTGAAAACAGTTCTCATTTTAACGTTTTTGCCGAAATCTTTATAACAAGCCGGCAGATCTGTTAAATTTTTTGCCAGTCTGATACGGGCTGGTGCAGATCTCTAGATCTAACCAAGTCCTAGTCTCATGAGTTAAAATCTGCAAGGACCTACCCGGGCTGCGACAGCTTCGTCGAGTCCGATCAGGTCGCACCGTTCTCAATCTTAAACACGTTTCATTTATCCTGTAGACATATAATTCCATTTTGCAGACCCTTCATTGGGCTCAAATGCGGGGGAGGGGGGGGGAGGGTCGCACCATCACTTCTGGTATTCATCATATTAAAATCTTGATATTGAATCACACTTTAACTTTTTATATGTCCACAGACGGTTCGTAGGAATTATTAAATTATTCTGTAATGAATAATAAATTTTGAAAGAAAACTTAACCGTAAAACACTGTAACATTAATAAAGCTAGACTGAGTGTGCGGTGTCTTCCTTTGAAAAAAAACGAATAGTGAAAAAAAAAGAGACTCTGTAAGTGATAAAGAAAGCGGGATCGAGGGGAAACAGATGACCAATTTCACAGGTTTAATTTGATTATGTATGCAAATGGAATGTTTTTATGGAAATTCTTTTTAACAGAGAGTATACACGAAACAGCATTTCACTGAATTTCATGTTCAAAGTAGTGAACATAATTTAAATACGCTAGGAACAGTTTTTCTCCGAACAGCTTTTTACAACGGAATTCTTTTGTATAACTCTGTAATTGAATGGTAAATGCTTTTCACCAAATATTATGCAAAGTTGCAAGCAATGTTAAGTCCAACTCAGAAGATTGTATCAATTTTAATGTTTGTAAGAGAGTAACATTATTACAACAATACATTACATCGCGAAAATTTTTTAGACCACAATATAATAAATTACTATGGAGATCCTCTGTACTTATACTGTAAGTGCTATACATATCATATTTTTTTATAACTATCTTCCAGAGTATCTCAGTAATGTATATGAATTTTACTACTTTTAAATTAGTATGACGCTCCTTAAAACACCGCAAATGATTTATCGACATAGACCATAATGTAGCGGAATAATTTTGAGTTCACCATCCCCCTCCCCTTTATATCAAAATTTCGCCTAGCCTTTTGCTCTCATCACAGTCTTCAATATTACCCCTTCCAGAAGTATCACTTCGCTGTTTTGCTGTCTATCTCACTGTATCCAGTTTACAGAATATAGCCACTTTGTTGTAACAATAAAAAATCGATCAAAAAAACTCTTCCCCACTAAGTGAAAATGGGATTTTCCCCTCTCACCCTACTGCTAAGTGCCTAAAATTTATTCATTGAAACTTTCTTATATCTTATTATTTTTTAAGCCTATTTGTAAATGTTTTGAAAGGCAAATAAATAGTAAATCATCTAAAAACTTCTCCATCCCACACACACACACACACACCAAAATAAATAATTAATAAATCTGTTTACTTCTCCCCCCCCCCCCCAGCTCACAAATTTTAAACCTTTAAAGTCATTGATTTTTCTAAAACTTTTACTGTAATAATAAATAATCAATCATATAGTTTTACTCTTAATCCCACAAAAATTGATATTTTCCCTCTATGTCTCCTTACCATGCATATAAAATTTTGTCTTTAAATCTCTTTATTTTGTTTTTAACCATATTTGTTATTATAATCTTTAGTCATGTAAGGTAAGTCATCTAATAAATTCCCTGCATTCCGCTCGAAAAAAAATAAATAAAATAATGAATAAATACTTTTCATTTTTTCCTCCTCAGAAACCTCCAACAATTATATAAATAAATTTAAACCAATTATTTAGTAGATTTGTGAAATTCGAACGAAATATGATAATGCAGCATAAAAAATCTTTTTCTATATTTAAAGGGGGGGAACAGTCAACTCTTTCTCTCTTTATACTTATCCATTGAATTCCTAAAACTAATCGCCCCAGAGGGATACCTTCTTTAAATATTCACGGGCTTCACAACCCCAGGTACCTGATTGATCTTTCTCTTTTCCTTTTACTCTTATTTCTCTTCCTTTTTTCTTTGTTTCACTTTCGTTATGGTTTTTCTCAGAGGTTAGGGTAATTTTGTATGAGCCGATATCACTCTGTATATCGACTAATGGAAAAATGTAAACCACCCACGTGTTTGCCAAGCATGGCGACCCGTGTCTCTGGAAAGGGGGATCCTGGCAGTTGAAAGAAACCAACACACTGCTTTGGCCTCTGCTTCAGGTTGACGGGAGATACATATTGGTCGCGTATGCATTATTCGGCTGGTCAGCTGACTTTTGTTATTGGCTTTAGGGATTAAGTGACTGAGCAATTATTTGTCATCTCGTTAATGGGGGTGATTGAGATAGGATTGTCTTATGACGGTAAAGGCCCTTGCTAACACTATTTAACACTATTTAACGGATATGTATCCCCTTGTTGGACTCGGTAGGGGGTGGTGTGGGTAAGGTCCAAATTATTTTTTTTTCTAATATAGATGTATATATATGTAATATAGATATATCTTTCTTAATTTTGTTATACCTGTCCAAGATGTGCAGAAGTGGGTCACGAGGGTGACTCGTGTGAAAAGTCTGCTGCATTTTCCCATTCTTGCCCAAACTGGATCTGTGAAAAAGATATTCTTACCATTAAAATAATAGAAAAACTCCCTTACCATGAAGCTCGCAAAATTGTTGAGTGTAGAATCCTATGCGTTGATGTTTCCTATTCACGTTATTCAACCAGCAATCAAAATACGTAAGGCACATTAGCATACCAACAGATTCCTCTATTCTATCCAGTATCTCAAAGAAACAAACCCGTAATGATTGTTGTTATATTAAGTGTTCTGCAAGCCAGAAATTAGAACGCTGGTTACCATCAGAATCTGTTTCAATAGCATACCAAACTAATCAATCATAGAAATCTTCAGTTCAATTAAAAAACTCGACCAAATTCCAGACTAATACTAAGACAGTTATATTCAATAAAAAAAAACTCTGATCCTTCTGCATTCAATGTACAGATACCTAATGCTATTATCAAATTGCGAAACGATCCATGAAATAAAAGAGAATCAGACATTTCGATTCTTCACAATGGCAAACAATTATCAAATAACGAAACGATCCATGAAATAAAAGAGAATCAGACATTTCGATTCTTCACAATGGCAAACAGTGGGGAAAAAAAAGCGAAAATATTGAAATATTCTAAACAGCTGATTGATTTTGAGTAAGTAGCTGTTGAATCGGATTCTTATGACTCGAGTACTGATGAAGAGAATACTACCTACAAAGAATTTGTACCTGAATAATTTTACACATTGTTTTTTAAATTGTTTGTGATTGTAAACATTGTTCTTATGTAGTATTTGCACATTTCACACTTAATTCTTATTTTTACATTTATCACTTTTAACCTTTAAAATTCCTACTTATGTAACTTTTGTATTTTAACTATCATATTTTGACCCTTTTAAACGTTTTTAATTATACATGTCATTATTGTTCTCATTAATTACATTATCTTTTTTAGCTCATTTGCTTTTGGTTTTCTATTTTTGATTTCATTTTGAATTTGCTTTCGCCCACTATGTTCCTGAAGGGGCTTTGTGCCACAAAACCCATTCAACCAACTAACTAACCAAACCAAACTAATCAGCGAAGCACTTTATCTCAATAAACCTATATCCAAAATTTGGAGCAAATCTGTAAAATTCTGCGTTAAAACCCCCATTTACATAAATTAAGGTAGGTTATCCCCTAATCTCTCCGTTTAAACCTAAACAATGAACACCCAAATTTAATCATGGAAGTGCCTCGTCAGAATAACCCTCATCTAAAGTTTGAATGAAATCTGATAATTCAACATAAAAAATCCATTTATCTAAATTTAAAGGATGGGATTAGCCACCCATTCCCTCCTTATACTTATCCAATGAATTCTCAAAACTAATCAGGGAAGCTCTGTATCACAAAAACCTACATTAAAAATTTTAAGGAAATCGGTAAATTCTGCTTAAAAAATCAATTTACTTAAATTAAGCGGGGTTACCTGCCCCTTTATACTTAACCAATGAATATCCAAAACTAAACATGTAGGCATCATAAGCATCAAAATGATCCCATATCTGAAATTATGATGAAATCTGTTAATTCAGCATGAAAATAAAATTTATCTAAATTAAGAGTTGGGATTAGCCCTCCCTTTACCCCTTATACTTATCCAATGAACTCCCAAAACTAATCAAAGAAGCGTCTTATTGCAATAGACCTAAATCCAAAATTTGAGGCAAATCGAATATTATCATGAGTTATCGCGTTACACACAGGCGTGCGTACGTACGTACATACATACACAATGGGCGGGCACATAAGCTTCCAGGCTTTGATAAAATGTGAAATAAAAAAGGAAAAAATATAAATGAAAATAAAAGCATTTAATTGTTATTTCAATTTCGGATTTTTACAAAACAATGCTTTACTGAATGTATCATTTAAAAAATATTTGATATTTAGAAGTTTCTCCCCCTAATTTACTCTTTTGTTAGTACTCAAAATTTAAAACTTCTACTTTTATTATTATTATTATTATTTATTTATTTATTTATTTAAAAATTATTGATAATCTAAATTTCCTTCCACCCGAAATTTTGAATAAATTTTTGGCCTTTCCGCTAAGAACACATAAAAATTTTAATATTAAAAAAATAATAATTCATTTTTTTTCTCATTTGTTACTGTAACAATGATATATTGTGCACTATAACTAAAGGGACCATCCATAAATGATGTCACGCCTGGAAGTGGGGGAGGGGAGGTACGTGAAATTGAGACAGCTTGTAACAAAGGGCTGGGAGGAGATAAGAAGAAATGTGACATCACATATTTTGGTTGAAAGAAAAGTATTAATAATTAGAAAATTAAATTTTGAAGTTATTTTGGAAATAAAATATTTTTGTGTTCATAAAGTAAAGTAAAAACGTTCATAATGTTAAAAGTTCATAAAGTTTAAAACGAAATACAATTCCATTTCAAATTTCAAAATATTACTCCTTTTAATTACTCTTTCATATTAATATTATATTATTAGTGTATATTAATTATAATTTTTGCTGTAAACCTAAATCTTATTTCATACAAAATAAGTACACAAAATTATTTTTATAGTTATTTACGTAAAAGTCATTAAAATACACAGTTAAAGTTAAAAAACAAAATTTGAAATATGATCTATAGCATAGGTTCCCAACCTTTTATGGACCACCGCCCCCCTTAGAAGAAATACAATTTTCCAACGCCCCCCCCTCTTCCATAATAGTTAATTATACCAATTAAAATATTGTTGCATGTTATCTAAACCTTTTTTATCTATTTATAAACTTTCTGAGTGGATTGCTCATATCTTTCCATTTCCAAAAAATAACTTTAATTTGTATTAGAGACAAAAATATTTTAACTAGAACTGTATTTCAAGATGTATATAAAATAAAGGGGCATGGAATGTACTTTAGAAACAAACAGTTAGAGAACATTTTGATTAAGATTATTTTTATAAACAATTTAATGAAGATGCAGGAAATCCCTCAAGACGCTTGGATTGTTAAGAAGCACAAAGTAAAAATTAGAATTAAAATGACTATCAAACGTAATGGACATTCTTTCAGTAAAAATTTTAAAAATAAACGCAAAATAAAATTAAATAAACTTTATAAAAAGGTGTATTTAATACGTTAAAGAAGTCGCAAACCTAAAAGATGTTATTACATATAAAAGCACAGTTTTAAAAACTGAAAACTTCAAATATTATACCCGAGAGTTTTCGATCGGAACTTCATCATTCTCAGGGCAGCTTTGTTTATGTACTGAAACGTCTTTTCGTGCTCTAATGTAACTCGAATGTAAACAAACTTCACCTAGAATTATCAAGTTTTTATTAAAAACGCCCGGCGTACAATAGTTGAAGTTTTAAGTCTTTAAAATTGTGCCTGTATATGTAACATCTTTTAGATTTGTGACATCTTCAACGTATTAAATGTTTCACAAATAATAATGTGATTTAACAGAAAATCAATAAGGAATTTATAAAAATAATGACATAAACATAAAATAAATAGGAAATAAAAAATATTAATGAGATGGTTGAGGCTGATGGAATTTTGACAATTTGTTAATGTCGGGTTCCTATTTTGCTAAAAGCAGTCGTAAATTGCCACGTTCAGTGACGTGTAGTCTATTTCTTTTCTTAGCCAATAAATTAGACACTGCACTGAATACTCGCTCTCCAAATAAGATGACGAAAAAAAAATTAAAAAATACATACTTTTGCCCACAACTCAGGGTAGAGAGCTGGTATAAACTTCTCAAGCCAGACCTCTCGGTCTTGACTTGCAAATTTTACTTTTAGTTCTTCATAAGTTGTGAGGTCTATGAGTTCTTTTTCTAAATTTGATGATTCTGCTTTATCTGCATTTGCCGAAGGTTGTAAAACCCAACTCGGTTATATTCATGTTAAAAATCTCAATAAAAATTCGCTCAATAAATCTTCTCAATAAAATAATCGCTAATATAATCGTTCAATAAAATCAGTATGAAGAGCATTCAAATATCGGCAGCAGTAAATCTTCCTGATTTGTAGAGACCGCTGCTAATGTAGAAAAATCGCTGTATTAACCTCTATCTGAATTTCACTTGAACATAAGAAGTTTTATCACAAAAGAAGCTATGACATTTTTTGTTTTAATTAAATTTAATTCCTCACCTTGCAATTATAAATTGATTTCATTGAATATTTTAAACAGGTCTGTCAAATAAGCAATGTCATTTTTGAATGTTATCAGGTTTTCGCGCAGTTTTTCATCTCTATTTTTAAGAAAGTCCAGTATTAAGTCAAATAGATTAAAAAAAAATGATTCAGACAAATACCTTTAATGAGCCGACGAACTTCTGTGTGCAAGAGCAAGTGATTGTAATCTTCATAATTTTCACTATTGAGTTGACCAAATAATCTGTTATGCAAAGAATTGCTTCGAATCTTATTCACTGCTGTAATAACGTAATAAATAAATGTATGCCGACATTCATTCAGTTTTTGGCAACTAAATGTTGACAATGAATAACACAATGTACAGCAAAGTAACACAATGTCCATATGGTAAAACTTCTATTAAATGCGCTATGAAACCCTTATGACGCCCCGTCATTGCTGGAGCACCACACTTTGCTCTGACAAAATATTATGAACAGCAATTTCTTTCTGTTGATGAAACATGTTCATGCTGTTAAGTATATGTCAATTCTCCCTTTTTATCAATTTCCAAATTTTTAGCAAATAATAAATCGACATTTTTTTTTCCTTTTATAAATCGGACATATTATAAGAGTAGTATTTCGTTATTTGGTAGTGTAGATTCATCAAGTTGAAAGGAAAATTAGCAAGTTTTTAAGTAATTGTATAATGATATTTCAACATTTTTGGCCATTTCATCCATTCTTCTTTTTACCTAATTATTACTCAGAGGAATTTTTTTAATGATATATGACGGTGTTTTGTGATGAAGAACAGTTATGATTACCTCTTTGAATGCCGGCAAGATTAACTCCTCGTCAATTGTGTATGGTTTTCTTGCTTTTGCAATTAACAATGCAATATTATAAAGCTCGTAGTCCGTCATCTTCTTGTTCAGAAGACAACTCAAAAAACATTGATACAGTTCGTTGTTTTAAGTATCTCTTTTCCAGGCCTTGGAAATAAGATAAATCCTTGCCCTTTTTATCAGCATGCATTTTATTCAAATGCTCTTGTGATTTAGAAAACTTCATGGCTTCATTTGAAAAAACTTTTTGGCAAATTAAACAGACAGGTAATGATTGGTTTGTTGCAGAATGTGTAAAACCATATTTCAAACATTCAATACTGTACTGCTGGCATTTCTTCTTTGATTCAGACATTTTAAAATACGAAATTTGCCACAGTTTAAGTTTAAATAGATGAACTTTGCAACATATTTATAGATAAGTATAAAAAAATAAAGGCTATTATGTCTTTTATAGCTTTCACCCAGAATAAACGAATTTCTTGAGTAGGTTCAAACTGTAGTTTCATTTCGAAATATTTATCCAGGCAAAGTCGACATATTCTTACTTTTTCGAAATATCGGTTTTTAAAAGATAATTCTAGTTATTAAACTTTTAATGAACTTAATGTAGCAAATTCTGCATTAGTGATATTGCTAAGATTTTGATCAATGCGTTTGTATTGTTTCTAAATTACAATGTTAAATTACATTTTTCTTTAATTAAAGGCGACAAAATCAAATTGTTCGCCGCTGCGAGAATAAAGAAATACAGCTTGCAGAGCATAAGCTTTCACGATCCTAATAGCATCTAAGTGACTACAAGAGGGGGGGGGGGCAAAGCATATCATTGTTTCGAATGGAAAATTCTCCTACAAACTGTGACAGGTGAAAGAAGATCACAGCTCTAGGCTCGTTTTCATAGATTTTCATGTAAAGCTATATTTAAGATTTTTATCGTGCGCCCGGGCAACACAGGGGTGACGGGGCAACTAGTTTCATTACATTGATTTCTTAAAATAGGTAGGTACGTCATCACCGCCCCCCTTGACTGTCTCAACGCCCCCCATTTTTCTCTAGATCCGCCACCGCCCCCCTGGAAGGCTCCAGCGCCCACTGGGGGGCGGTACCGCCCCCGTTGGGAACCTATGATCTATAGCATAGTGCTTTCTTTCTGAACTGCATGTATATATAATAGAGCGTGACATGTGACAAAGGGGAAGGAGGGGGTTAAAAGTATTGGACAAATGTGTGGCATCATTTATGGACAGCCCCATAAATGAATATGCTGGGGTTCCGATCTATACCTACTTTCTTCGAAATTTATGTTTACGTTTGACACCCCCCCTTCTGCTCGCTCTACAGTATAAAATATTCAATGTTTAAAATCGTTTAATTTGTTAAATATTTTTTTCCTCATTTCATGAAGATCCTATCTTATACTTCAATATCATTTAGCTTTTGTAATTCTCTTGATAAATCTCGAGTTCTGAAAAGAATTTTCCAAAATACAGTTACTTTAATATATTTGTACATAATAATTTTCGTTTCTTTTAAAATTCTTCTTTTAACTGCGTAACGTGAAAAAAAAATCACGCTACATGAGTATTCCATTTGCTAATTGGAGGAGTTCGTTTGTCATTTTTCAATCATTCGGAAAATGATCGAAGTGTGAGTCTTTTACAGCCAAATGAAATGATATTAGCAAAATTCAGAAGAAAAAAAATCGCACAATAATAACTCAGAGTTTAAACTTTTAGTAATTTGATTTTTATAGTTTTACCAAAATTAGAATGAGCAAAATTACAAAAGATTTTGGTTAAAATTTTAGCAAAAACGGCCGATACTCTACGATTGAATTTAATCTCGTCTCCACTCGTACGTCAACCAATCTTCTTGAAACTGACAGCGCTACTTTTAAATATCGAATCTTGGTAGGTTGGTTGGATGACACAGAATCTGTTTCATTACGGTGCTACAATGCGAAAAATTTGTTGAAATTTGTCCATTGATTGTAAGGGGCTTATATGGGTTATTTCCAAATGCTGACTTATTTTTCCTATAATCTATTTTTTAAATTTCAATAAATTACTATTGAAAAATGATTCAAGAGTATTTTCATAAATGAAACCTTGATGTACTGTTTCCCTAGATTCAAGAAATTTCTTTCCGGTCCGTGTGCAAGAGGAATATTTTTGTGAAAATAATAGCTAGTGTATATTTATGGCAATCTTCAGAAATTTAATTTGGTATAATAAATTGTAGAAGTATTTTTTTTCTTAATGGAGCGTTAAATTTACTATTCTTTTTAAAGGCCGAAAAAGCCAACTAGTAGCCTTCACCCGCTACGCTGGATCGGTTTTTCTAAAGAGTCTCGAATCCAACGAAATATATCTAGCAGATGTGAAATAAAATAAACATTTTCTTAAATATCTAATCATATAACCATAATTGCTGCCTTTTTCGTATAATCTTACGTTATCTAGTACAAAGTCGATGTTGATGACATAATAGACACAAAAGGAATAAAATCACTGATATACTAAAATTAAATATATTTTTAGTCGGTTTATTATTCTGATTTCCCTGTTTATACCTAAATATGCTGCTGATATATGGTGAAATGTGCTACAATTTTCACCCTCCTCCCTACACACACACATTTATTACCTTCTTAGCTAAGGAATTTCTAAAGCCGCTAAAATATCTATTTAGTTATTGTCAGGATCTGATAGCACCTGTGCTAAAGAATGTAATG
The DNA here is from genome assembly GCA_964019185.1 of Maratus speculifer. Classification (NCBI taxonomy): domain Eukaryota; kingdom Metazoa; phylum Arthropoda; class Arachnida; order Araneae; family Salticidae; genus Maratus; species Maratus speculifer. The sequence goes on from OZ025293.1 coordinate 59,046,221, forward strand.
TCTACTCTTTCTCTATTTGAATATTTTTTATGGTATGGTGTTGTACAGAATTTCCAAGGTGACATTCCTTCTTTGTGGAAAGGGGAATTGCCAGATAATCCTTTACAGGTGGGGTGTTAGAGAAAAGAGATAGCTGAGAGGCATGTCCACCTGTCAGTGAAGTATGCGGATGGTGAGCAGATTAGCAGCATGTCACTAAGCAAGAAAAGAATGGAATATGTGCCCAATGAGGAGGCTCCAAAGGGGTTTATGTGGGGGAAAGCAGTGATTTGGAGAGGGCAAGTTTGCCTCAGATCATTGATTCGGTACCTAGGTGTCGTACCTAGAGGTTGCTCTGTGTGGAAGAGCGTATAGTGTGCGTTTTCTGGTGCGCAAAGGACACAGACGTCCTGGTGTTTAGTGCTCTGGGCTAAGAAGTGCAGGCCCAGTATACTTGTGTTGGGAGACTCAAGGTTGAGCTCCAAAAAAAGTGAATTTAACGTGTATTGAGTGTGAGGTGGAAAGTGTAATTGGAATAGTACACAACCAATCTTTACGGTATCTAATTTAATGTTGAACCGGATCACCTATATCCGAGTTGTAGTTGTATATATTTGTAAATAGCGTATTTTGTGTGTACATATATTCTTAATAAACTGATAATTCGGTTACTAGCGTAAGTCTTCATTTACACCAATCTCACAGTGGGTGACCGATATCACCTAGTAATATCGGTGGTGGCAGCTATATCTACCACGGATATTCTTCAAAGTTGTGTGGACTGAGGGGAACGTCCGACAGTTATATTTTTAAGAAGTTTGTTATCCTGAATTTCTCGCTCTTAGCTAAAACGTCTAATCACATAGGAAGAATGTCCTACGTTTTTTTTTTACCTTCTCCCTTTGTATTCACTTTAGAGATCTGTACGGGCCAGGCCTCGCTCCAAAGCCAGAGCCCGGCTCGCGGGCCGGGTTCGGGGTGATTTTCATTAACGGCATTCGGGCCGGGCGGAGCCTTACTTGTGAATACTTAGACCAAGACGGACCGGGCCTAGTCACTAATGCTTTCGGACCAAGCTCGGGCCATATTTTTTTCCTGGAACATAGGGCAGGGCCTAACGTCCCAATAAATGATCTGCCGAACGACACTAGATGCCAGCAGAGAAAAATTGTTGGTCCTAAACTCTAGGCCGGTACGACCCCAGTCGGGTGGCGCCAACTTTAATTTATTATCCTGAACAGAGTCAGGTCTTCAAACTTTCAGAAAAAAAAGCTTTAGTCAGGTTTTATTTTTTTTTCTGCAGAGCTGGATCGCGCCACACTGGTTTTTCCGGGTCGTGTCTGGTGTGGACTTCCTACTACAGGTATACACGTGAAAATTTTTTCAAGCCCAGGCTGCATCTGGTGTAAAATCTGAACGCTCGATCTAGCATCGACACAGCCCGTATGCTGTGGCGGTTCTAAGGGGTGGGGGTAGGGCGCAAAATCCCCCCCCCTTGGGCTAACAAAGGGTTTACAAAGTGATATTATATATCCTCACTGGAAATAACTTGGGGAGAAGCTCGAGCCCGTCACGGCCTGGCACGGGTCGCGTCAGTTTAAGTCCACGAGACTTGGACTGGGTAAGGTTTTCTTTCATTTTGAATCGGTTCGTGTTCTGATCTTCCTTTTTTTTTGGAGATTCGGGTGGTGACAGGTTTCTTTTTCTTCCAGACCGAGCCTGGTCTGGATATCATTTTCTTAGAAGTTTGCATTGAACAAAATTTCCAGGTCGTGGCTAGGCCCGGAATAAAAGCTAAATATTCGGTTCGTTTCTCATCCAGATAGTATGATAAACATTACTGTCCCGATCTCAACCCGTACAGATAAACTTTCGGTACAACTCTGATCTAGATTGTAAGATAAACATTGCTGGCTTGAAAGCGACAAGTGCACTTCTCTAATTTTTTTTCCCACAAGCCCAAATTGCATTGAAAAATTTTTTGCTTGTTAATCTTGAAAATTATTAAACAAAGAAAACGCGAATTTCGTTAGGGGTTGCAAAAGAAACTCGCATTTCATCAAATGGTCGCAAAAAACCCTCAAATTTTGTGAAAGGATCACGGTGAAAACGTGAATGTTTTCAAAATATGCCATTCACGTATAAAATCGAATTTTGTTAAAGGATCGCGGGAAAATGCAAATTTTGTCAAAAGATCGCGATAAAAAATGACGTCAACCATTTACTGGGCTCAATCAGCATGAATAAAAACCGAATATGTAACTGACTCAAATCCGAAATGTATGACAATCTGCCCCGATGAACTAAGCGCAGCTAAAAAGTAACAGTCAAACCGACTATTAGCAAAATATAGTTATTAACCGGACCCAGACCCTACCCGAAGCAAAAAATCAGAAATTAACTTGATCCGCAGCAAACACTAGAAGCTTACCGGATCCAAACGCGACCCACAAAAAAAGTAAAAATTATCCCGACCAGCAGTAAAAAATAGAAGCAAAACGCACATCAAATTTTGTGAAATGATAGCGGAGAAAACACGAATTTCTTCAAAGGATCGTGAAACAGACGCACATTTCGCACAAAAATTGTGAAAAAGATCGAAAATTTTATCAAAGGACTCATTCCAATCAATTCGGATCAACCCGAAACTTTCTCACAAAATTAAAACCAAATTCTAAACTGCCCCAAATGCTCTAAGTACAGCTAAAAAGTAAAAGTCCACCCGACCAACAACAAAATGTAGCAGTCGACCAGACCCAAACCCGACCAAAAAGCAAAAAAATTAGAAATTAACTCGAACAGCAGCAAAGTATAGAAGTCATCCGGACCCAAACTCGACCCAAGTAGAAATTAACAAAAAATGGAAGCCAACCGGACCCAAACCCGACTCACAGCAATAAAGTAGACGGAACACGACCCGCATTATAAAACTGAGTTACGACCCGTTCATGCGATTGGAGTTTCCAAATTTCTAAAATTGCTCCCTCCTTCCTTGAGGTCTCTCCAGATAAGCCCTTAGCTTCCCTTTATATCAAAATTTTTCTCTGCGTTTTGAACCTGTCACAATCTTTTAAATTGCACTTTCCGAAAATATCACTTCGCCGTTTAATAGACTAGCCCACAATACCCATATTTGTAGCATGTAACTCACTTTATTGTAACAATAAAAAATCAATAACAAAAATTCTTCCCCCTCCCACGACTGAAATTGCGTTTTATCTCTCCAATCCTTTTATTAAGTGCAGAAAATTTAGTTCTTTAAATCTTTCCACTTTTATGATTTTTTAAACCGATTTATAAATATTTTTAAAAGCAAATAAATAATAAGTCATCTGATAAACATCTCCCCCCTCCGCACATACACGAAAATAAATAAATAAATAATAAATGTGCTTATTTCTTTTTTCCCTGCCGATCCAGTGGCGTGGTCGGTAGCGTGAGCTCCTCCCACACCGCTGGACCCTGGTTCGAGTCCAGCTAGCGGCATGGGTGTGCGGGTGTTGTCCCTGTGATGTGTATTAAAATGTATGTACTGGATTTCTTGTAATAATAAAGTGTTCTGTATTTGTTTCTGTGGTTTATGGATCATTCGAGGTAACAGCCATTTGTAGCTATAGACCTCAAAGCATTGTTCACTCAAACTCAAACTCTTTTTTCCCTCAGCTCACAAATTTTAAACCTTAAAAGTCTTTGATTTTTCTAAAACTTTTATTGTAATAACAAATAATCAATCATATAATTTTACTCCTTACACACCAAAATTGACGTTTTCCTTTCTATCTTTTTTTGCAAAGCATACAAAAATTCGTCTTTTTGTTTATTTATTTTTAATACTATTTTTTAATATTTAGTCATGTAAATAAGACAAATCAGCTAATAAACTCCCTGCATCCCCCCTTCTCATCACTCAAAATTTATTAGAGCTCCTTGCGGTATTTACAAAATGCTTGTAAAAATCATCAAAAATCTAAATTTCCTTCCACCTGAAATTTCGGCAAAATATTTTGCCTTACTGACCTAATGTCACACATTTTTTTTTTTAATTTGCGACACTTTTTCTGCCACATTTGTTACTATTAACAATAGGAAATTGTGTTATGTATATAAACGACGACTAGGCTGGGATTAACACCTATACCTCCTTTCTCCAAAATTTATATTTCCCTTTCTCCCTTGCTGTTTCCCTCTCCGCAAAAAAATATACAAATTTTTAAAATATTTAAATTTGTCTAAATATTTTACTCATAATTTTATGAAGATCTTACTTTAACCCTTCAGTGCTATTTATCTTATATAAGTCTCTTGATAAGTTTCGTATTCTAAAAAGAATTCTTCCCCCCCCCCCCCCCCAAATAGTTATTTAAAGTACTTGTACCTGATATTTCCCCTCCCTTCATTCAATAGTTTTTTTTTTTTTTTTTTTTTTTTTTTTTTTTTTTTTTTTTGAAATCGCGTTAAATAAATAAAATAGTTTTTATTTTATAGTAATCTATCTAAATAATTCGTTTATTTTCTGAAAATCAAACCATTTAATTTTGGGACGCTAAAGGTAAACAGATTGAAATTCTTTTACTTTAAGCTCTGAATTTAACTTTCTGAATTTACTTTAAGCTCTTCTTTTACTGAAAAAATTACTTTAATTTTCAAAACCGGTTTAAACCGGTTTTGAAACTGAAACTATCATAATATAAAAAATATATAACCAAAATCGAAAAAGTGAAAACTAGCCCGGTAGTGGATCGTCCTGAACTATTTTATGCAAAAAAAATCATGTCAAAATATTAAAATTTGAACGAGATATTAGAAAAGAACGCTCCCATAGACTTTACATGGTCATCCGGGTCTTTTTCTGTAATTTTCCTGTGACTATTGTGAGCTCTTAAGAGGACACGCTAGTCACAAGCCAAGACAATTCAAGATGGCGACTCGATTTTTCAACGGATTCGAAGGATGGGCTAAAATTACTTTGATTGACATGCAATCATCCAATTAGAAGATAGAATGCTCTTAACCAATTATCTGCGACGATTTTTCTCTTCAAAGGTGCGCAATTCTAGCCGATTTCATGTTTAAAGGATTTTTTTCAACTGATTTCCCATTACTTTGGGTAAATGCAATGATGTCGAGCTTCAAAAGAATTTCAATCTCTTTATGATTAGCGTTCCAAAATTAAAATGGTTTGATTTTCAGAAAATAAACGAATTATTAATTTAGATAGATTACTATAAAATAAAAACTATTTTATTTACTTGACGCAATCACAAAAAAATAAATAAATAAATAAGTAAATAAAAAATTAATATTGAATGAGGGGGGGGATATCAGGTATAAGTAGTTTAAATAACTATTTTTTGGGGGGGGGGTAAGGGGGAGGGATTCTTTTTAGAATACGAAATTTATCAAGATAAATAGCACTGAAGGTTAAAGTCATAAATACTTCATAAAATTATGAGAAAAATATTTAGGAAAATTTAAATATTTAAACTTTTTTTTTTTTTTTTTTTTTTTTTTCGGAGAGGCAAGCAAGCAAGGGCGAAAAGGAAATAGAAATTTTGAAGAAAGGAGAAATAGGTGTTAATCCCAGCCTAGTCGTTTATAGACATAATACATAATTTATTATTGTTTGTAGTGACAAATGTGACAGATAAAGTGTAGCAAATTTTAAAAACTTTGTGTGATGTTAAGTCAATAAAGAAAATATTTTGTCAATATTTCAGGTGGAAGAAAATTTAGTTTCTTGATGATTATAAGTACCGCAAGAATCTCTAACAATTTTTAATTTTGAGCACTGACATAGCAGTAAAGTCTATAGGAGGGAGGAGGGGGGTTCTGAAAACTGTTTTTTAAATGATACAGTCAGTTAAGAATGGTTTTTGTTTTGATCCGATATATTTACTGATTCATTTTTTTTATGGATTTACTCAACTCAGCCGAAAACTCGGGTAATTTTGGTATTTATGTTTAGTGGTTCAATTCTGAGCTAATAGAAAGGAAATAATTGTGAAAAGTTGTGAAAATTTACTTGCACATTAATGGAAAATCACAATATTTTATTTAAATATCTCTCTAAAGATATTTTACTGTAAGAAATGCACAAACACAATACGCAAAAAATGTAAACACGTGTTTTGTGTAGAATTTAATGCATATCTATCGCTTTATATTTAACACTTTCCTACATAGTTAAAAAGATTTTGTTAATATTATAGTTAGCAGAGATTTATAATTAGCACTTAAAAAAAAAATTAAACATATTTAAAGACTTAATTATTTGTGCAGAAGGAGGATTTCAGGTTTTAATTATTATTTTTATTAAAATACGGAGAGAAAAAAGAAAGAATTTAATTTTGTAAGTTGAGAAGGGGGGGGGGGAGTAGAGGGAAAAAACGGATTTTTTTTGGGGGGGGGGGGAGAGATAGTAGGACAGTTTTATAGATGACAGCTTATTTACCTTCTTGAATATTTATTAATAGGATGAAAAATGTAACTTAAAAGTGTTTTAAAGATTTTTAATTTTGTGTACCTCAAAAGAACGGGGGGGGGGTATACAACTATATTTATGGGTTGTTTACGTTTAATTATTTATTTTTAGAATAAAATATGTATAAACCTATGGAAAAAAAAAAAACTTTCAAAGATTTTAAATTTAGTGAGATATGGGTAGGGGAGAAAATAGTGCAATGCCCCCCCCCCCCTTCAAAAAATGGTGGAATTTGTGTTTGTTTAAAATTTGTGAGCTGAGGAAAATAAAGAAATAAGCACATTATTTATTTATTTATTTTCGTGTGTATGTGTAGGGGGAGATGTTTATTAGATGACTTATTATTTATTTGCCTTTCAAAATATTCATAAATCGGTTTAAAAAAATAATAAAAGTGGGAATTATTTAAAGAACGAAATTTCCTGCACTTAAAGGAACAGAATGATAAATCCTAATTTCAGTCGTGGGGAGGGGGGGGAGGAAATTTTGTGATTGATTGTTTATTGATATACTAAAGTGACTTATATGCTACAAATATGGGTATTGTGGAGTAGATTACAAAACGAAGTGATGTTTTTGTAAGGTGCAATTTAGAAGATTGTGACAGATTCAAAAGGCGAAGCGAAATTTTGATATAAAGGGAGGCGAAGACCAAGGGCTGATCTTGAGAGTCTTCAAGGAGGGGGGGGGAGGATTTTAGAAATTTGGATACTCCAGTGTAATGCACGGGTCGGAGCTCATTTTTTATGTGGATCGTGTTTTTTTTTTTTTTTTTTTTTTTTTTTTTTTTTACTTTTTTGCTGTGGGCCGGGTTTGGGTCCGGTTGGCTTCCATTTTTTGCTCCTGTCTGGGTTAATTCCTACTTGGGTCGAGATTGGGTCGGGTTGATTTCGACTCTTTGCTGCTGTTCAAGTTAATTTCTGATTTTTTTTTGTCAGATTTGGGTTTTGTTGACTGCTACATTTTGTTTTTAATCTGGTTGACTTTTACTTTTTAGCAGTGCTTTGCGCATTTGGGACACTTTAGGATTTGGTTTTTAGCACTTTCCAACAAAGTTGAAAAGTGCCTATGCATTCGGTTTGTCTGTCCGTCTGGCCGGATGGCCGTCTGTCCCCGCTCTAACTCCCGTAAATATACTCGGATTGCTATGAAATTTTTATACAATATTGATGTTTACCCTAGCACGAACGCTATTGAAAATGAAGTTTCTACCATGATTAGTTATCTACAGGACGAATCAAAAGTTTTCCATTACATTACGGCCTACGGGGAAAAATCGTTAATATACTCGGATTGCCATGAAATTTTAGGACGTTATAGACGTTTACCCTAGCACGAACGCTATTGAAAATGAAGTTTCTACCATGATTAGTTTATCTACAGGGCGAATCAAAAGTTTTCCATTACATTACAGCGTATGGGGAAAATCGTTAATATACTCAGATTGCCATGAAATTTTAGGACGTTATTGACGTTTACCCTAGCATGAACGCTATTGAAAATGAAGTTTCTACTATGATTAGTTTATCTACAGGGCGAATCAAAAGTTTCCCATTACATTACGGCCTGAAAAATCGTTAATATACTCGGATTGCCATGAAATTTTAGGACGTTACTGACGTTTACCCTAGCACGTACCCTATTGAAAATGAAGTTTCTACCAGGATTAGTTTATCTACAGGGTGAATCAAAAGTTTCCCATTACATTACGGCCTATATGGAAAAATCGTTTCAAAGGAATTTTAAAGATGTTATACCCTGTCAAACATATTAAAATATGCATTCTATAAAATATAAGGTGAAAATATAGCTATTATTCATTTACATGGCCACACAAAAGAATTCCATAAGATAATGGTAAAAGGGGGGAATTGTGTGTGGCATATTTTAAATATATTAAGCTGTTTCATGTATAATAAAATTGATATATGTCACTGAAGCTTAATATAAATTATACGCTACTGTCTTGCATAATATGAAGTACATAGCATTTACAGGGCTATACAAAAGATTTCAAATAGTATATTCTTTCCGAAGTACCGTATATGTGTCCGATGATGGCTGATAGAAGTATGAAATGCATTTTAATTATGATATGCGCGTTTATATTTCGCTAAAAATATGCACATCATATGGTGTGTATAAATGTTATAGTTGATATACAGGGCTACCCAAAAGAGCTCACCAACGTTACTGAATATGAGTAAAAATTATTTAAACGTGGTTCTTAAATAAGCTATGCATTTTTACGCTGAGCTTCATTCAATTTACTGAGAAATGTTTGCAGAATATAGATAAAAGGATATACAGGGCCACGCAAAGAATTCGGTACATGGACGCCTATGAATGATAATTTATGAGAATGTGATTTCAGTTGTTTTAAAAGTGTTTTAGTTTACAATAAATTTTAGCCTAATGCTGACGTGTAAGAAAGGTACAATGTAAACTACAGGGCTGAACAAAAGTATTCACGTATGTTTCCATCTGATAGTATGAAATGCTGAAAAATAAATTTCAAGCTACTGGGTATTTTCTTGCTAAACTAAATTTTCCCATTATATCAAGTGACATATGAAATACAGAGCTGTTCAAAAGTACTGGAATACATATTTGGCTATACACCATTATTTCCCTAAATAAAAGTTTTGTTAAAGATTTCATTAAGTGTTGGAAAGTGCTTCATAATCAATGCTTAACGAATGATTTTTCTTACTTGTTACTTTATCGAGAAAGGTTCGGGTTGATCCGAATTTATTGGGGTGAATTCTTTGGTAAAATGTTCGTTCTTTTTTGCAATTTTTGTACAAAATGTACGTCTGTTTCACGATATTTTGAAGATATTCGTGTTTTCTCCGTGATCATTTTATAAAATTTGTTGTCCGGTTCGCTTCTATTTTTTGCTGCTGGTCGGGTTTATTTTTTTACTTTTTGTTGTGGGTTGCGTTTGAATCCGGTTAACTTCTACTGTTTCCTACAAACACGTGACGTTACACACAGCAAACACGTGGGTGGTTTACAATTTTCCATCGATATACAGAGTGATATCGACTCATACAATACTCATACTCATACTCATCCCTCACCTCCTGGAAAAAAAACCACAACGAGAGTGAAACAAAGAAAAAAAGGAAAACAATAGAAATCAGAGGAAAAAGAAAAGAGAAAGATCATTCAGGTGCCTTGGGCTAGGAAGCCCGTGAATATTTAAAGAAGGTATCCTCCTGGGGGCGATTAGTTTTAAGAATTCATTGAATAAGTATAGGGGGAGAAAGGGTAGCTAACCCCCCCTTTAAATTTAGAAAAAGATTTTTATGCTGAATTACCACATTTCGTTCGAATATCATAAATCATATAAATAATTGGTTTAAAATTTCATTTATATAATTGTTGGAGATCTCTGAGAAGGAAAAAATGAAAAGTATTTATATATTTATTTTGGAGGGGGATGAAGGGAATTTGTCAGATGACTTACTTTATATGACTAAAGATTAACAAATATGGCTAAACACAAAATAAAGAGATTTAAAGACTAAATTTTATATACTTGGTAAGGAGAAATAGGGGGAAAACATCAATTTTTGTGGGGTTAAGAGTAAAACTATGATTATTTATTATTACAGTAAAAGTTTTAGAAAAATCGATGACTTAAAAAGTTTAAAATTTGTTAGCTGGGGGGGGGGGAGAAACAATTTATTAATTATTTATTTTGGTGTGTATGTGGGATGGAGAAGTTTTTTAAATGACTTACTTTTATTTGCCTTTTAAAACATTAACAAATTGGCTTAAAAAATAATAAAATGTGGGAAAGTTTCAATGAATAAATTCTAGGCATTTACTAATAAGATGAGAGGGAAAAATCTCATTTTTAGTTAGTGGGGAGGGTTTTTGTGATAGAATTTTTATTGTTACAACAAAATGGCTATATTGTGTAAACATGGATACAGTGAGATAGACAGCAAAACAGCGAAGTGATACTTCTGGAAAAGATAATATTGAAGGCTGTGATGAGAGCAAAAGGCGGGAACGAAATTTTGATACAAGGGGGGGGGGCAAGAGTGATATAAATTATTTTTCTAAATCAGAATTTCAGAGAACTCAGATTTTCACCTCCAATTAATAAAAAATGAAAAGTATTTATATATTTATTTTGGAGGGGGATGAAGGGAATTTGTTAGATGACTTACTTTATATGACTAAAGATTAACAAATATGGCTAAGCACAAAATAAAGAGATTTAAAGACTAAATTTTATATACTTGGTAAGGAGAAATAGGGGGAAAACATCAATTTTTGTGGGGTTAAGAGTAAAACTATGATTATTTATTATTACAGTAAAAGTTTTAGAAAAATCGATGACTTAAAAAGTTTAAAATTTGTTAGTTGGGGGTGGGGGAAACAATTTATTAATTATTTATTTTGGTGTGTATGTGGGATGGAGAAGTTTTTTAAATGACTTACTTTTATTTGCCTTTTAAAACATTCACAAAAGGGCTTAAAAAATAATAAAATGTGGGAAAGTTTCAATGAATAAATTCTAGGCATTTACTAATAGGATGAGAGGGGAAAATCTCATACATTACTGAGGTACTCTGGAAGACAATTATAAAAAAATATGTCATGTATAGCACTTACAGTATACACACAGAGGATCTCCATAGTAATCTATTATATTATGGTCTAAAAATCTTTCGCGATGTGTTGTTGTAATAATGTTATTTTATACAAACAATGAAATTTATACGAACTTCTAAAATGGACTTAAGAAATGCTTGCGGTATAATATTTGGCGAAAAACATTTGCCATTCAATTACAGAGTTACACAAAAGAATTCGGTTGTAAAAAGCTCTTCGGAGAAAAACTGTTCCTAGTGTATTTAAATTATGTTCACTACTTTGAACATGAAATGCAATGAAATGCTGTTTCGTGTATACTCTGTTAAAATGAATTTCCATAAAAACATTCCATTTATATATATAATCAAATTAAACTTGTTGAAATTGGTCATCTGTTTCCCGCCGTCCTTGCTTTTTTTTATCACTTAAAAAATTATTATTAATTATCATTATAATTATCATTATAAAAAATTATTAATTATCACGAAATTTTGACAAATTTTCTGACTAATTTTTAACTATAAAGGCACAAAATTGACAAGCCTGACTATTGAAGGGATTTGGAATCGAACAGCATATTTCATTTTTGGTAAATAAGATAGTTGTATATACTTGTCGAGGTATAAGAGATTCTTGTCACGTGGTTTCAGATTTTTCTCCTTTTGCATGTTGTCGCTTCGGAAAATTCGATTCAAAACGCTAATTTTCACAAAATTTTCATAAATATCATGAAAATTAGCGTTTTATATAGTGTGTTGCGCATTGTATTTGCTTGTATCAAAAATGGACAACGCCATTCCATTACATTGTTTCTGAATAAAAACACCTGTTAAACTCATGTGTTTCCAAAAAGAAATGAAATCAGAAATGCATAAAAAATAGCTCCTCTAAATTTGAGAAAATCTTTGATAAAATGATAAAGAAGAATTTTCATAAATGTACTTTTTATTACACAGCTTCAAAAGTTATGATAATTTTAACTTTTTTTTTTCTTTTATTCTAAACCATATTAATTTTTCAGTGCATCTTTATTTGAATGTTGAAAGTCTAAGAACCTAAGTAATCTTTAATGTTCTTATTGTGTATTGTCAGTAAAAATTTTCTATAAAATCATCTAATAAATATGAATGCAGTAATCTTTAAAAAATCTTAATTGTATGATAAAAATCTGATTTTGTTTCGAAATAAAGATGCAGGCCGATTTCAGCCTGGACTGTTTTCACTGATTTCTGTACGGGCCGGGCCTGGCCTAGAAATGTACAAGTGTAAACGAGCGGGCCAGGCTCGGGCCGAATATTTTGTTTTATACCGGGCCGGGCGAGACTGGAAAATCCAGCCCGTCCAGACCTCTAGTCAAGTCTTCATTCTTTCGGAAACCGTTCCGAGTTCGGATCTTACTTTTTTCTGCAAAACTTGACCACACTACATTTTTTCTTCCACTTCGGGCCTGGCATGGACTTCGTTCTTTTAGAGGTCTGCCCGAACCTAAATTTCCATGCCCGGGCTCAAAAAGCAATTCAATTTTAACCCAATCCAAGCTCGCTAAAAAAATAAATAAATAAATAAAAGAAAAAAATGTGATTCAGTACCGAATAGCCTGATACAAAACAGATCAACAAATCCAGAATGAAACAAAATCAATCGAATATTTGAAGGAAATTGGGAAAGGTATCCCATATAATTATATCAATAATTTTTATTTTTGTTTAAGTAGAAAAATGAATATATATATAATGTACTCGTCAATATTCAAACATATAGTTTTTCATATAAAAAATTGTCTGATCTATTGAAAAATCCAGTCATCAACCAGTTTATACTAGATCCGAATTTGTCAAAATCCAAAAGAAGAAATGTCCCGAATCCGAAACGTTTAAAGTCGACTCGACCCATAATATATCAATCCGAACCCAAAAATTACAAATTATGTCAAATCGAGCCCTTACCCGAACACCTGAAACTGAAATGAAAGAAAATGAGTTCATGTATTTTAATAGAATTATAAAATATCTTTTACATCTTCAACTTGAATGTTATAATTTATAGAGAAAAAAAGATCTAGTATTTGCTCTTTAGTGCAAAACCTATTCCTAATTCAGCCTGCTCAAACTTGGTCCGTAGCAAAAAAGTATAAATCTATCCGGCCTACTACAAAAAACAAACTCAAAAAAAAAAAAAAAAAAAAAAAATCCCCAACCAAACTTTCTAATTAACTCGAATCCCCACCTTGTTCTTTGCGCAGCATATCCTGATGTAACTTTGCGCCATAAAACCCCATTCAACCAACCAATCAATCAACCTGAGTGCTACTCTCAGAAGTGAAATTTTATCCAGAACAGAACCGAATTTGGAAAAATTTAGGTCAAACTGACCCAAATCCGACCCACAGCAAAAATGTCAAGCCGATTCGAACACGACTCACTGCAAAATTTAGAAATAATCTCCACCAGCAATGAAAAACATCAACTCCTGCCCGAATCTCCAAATCTTGAAATCGCTCCCCCTTGAGGATTCTCGTGTTCCCCCCTTGAATCAAAAAAGAGTGTTCCTCTAAGAATTGCACTTAAAATAATTTCATTTTTCAAATATTCGACAAAAAAAATTTATTTGACGCCTGAGCGTATAGTATTGCCCTGCTTCCGATCCAAACCCTAAAATACCATTGGAAATCAAATCAAAACCCGACCAAATTTTTTTTTTTTTCAATTTAGAATCAAAATGAAAGAAAAACAATCCATGTTTTAATGGAATTATTAAATGTCGACATTTATATTTCTAATATCAATTTTATCTTTTATATAGAAAATAAATATCTAATATATACTCATAACGGAATCAACCAAAGAGAGATGGCTAAATTGTTGAAAAGTGTTCGTTAAATAGAGGCATCTTCTATTCGAGACATTCCGTATGGGTATTTTAATGTACATGCTAACACTTGCGAATAGCAGTGTTAACATGTAAATTGAAATGTAAAATCTTAAATATTCATAATTAACTATTTGGAAATGTCTGTTATGGCATTTATATAGTTTCATTTTATAGTGTCTTCGATATTTTCTTTTATAATACTCCTTTAAACTATTTTCTTCCATAACGGAGAAAATATTTAGACTTTGATTTGAAATATGGGGTCGAATCGAATCCTTCTTGCGAGATTGAAAATCCACTATGAATCAGATCAGAACCCACAATAGTGTACATTAATTTCACCCCAAAACAACTACAGCAACAAACAAGAATGCAGAGAAAAGCAGATAAAAAGTAGAATTCCACTCGGTCCGCAAGAAAAACGTAAAAATCCACTCGACCAGTAGCAAAAAAGTAAGAAGTCAACTTGACCGAAACCAAACCAGCGTCTATAAAATAGTACTCAACTCACCCCCCCCCCCACACACACACACAAACACATGCAAAATAGAAATCAACCAGACCCAATACCAACCAGCAGCAATAAAGAAAGAGAACCGGACCCCAACCCAACCCGCAGCGGAAAGTAGAATTGAACCTTACCCAAACACGACTCGCAAAAAAAAAGTATTTAACAAGAACAACGGCAAAAAATGAAAGTAAACTGGACCGAAACCCGACCTGCAACGAAAAAAAATTAGCCCCGATCCTACTCACGATGAAAAAAATTGTCCCGACACGAGCTGCAGGTGCGATTGGAATCTCCAAATTTCTGAAAAGCCCCCCCTCCCTTTTTTTGAGGAGTCTCCAGATGTGCCCTTGTACCAGGACAAACAAAAACTGTTAAAAACTGCAAAATCGTTTAAAAGTTTTACAATGTTATATTGAATTGTCACCCATTAAATATATACGAACTTGTAAAGTTTGTAAATATCTCGACAAATCTTCTCCACGATACTTTGTACTATGATGTTTTGGAACATGCAAAAGCCTTCTGCTCGATAGAAGCTGCATTAGTTGAACGTCGACAAAAAACACCAAAGAAGAAACAATTCTGAAAAGTATTAGAGAGTAAAATTTGCTGAATAGCAGACTTAAAAAAAATTGCTATATTTTGCCTTACAGTTTCATTATTTTTACTTTTATACTATAACTAGCGGCCCGCCCTCGCTTTTCTTCGGGTAGAGCAAGTCGCCCAGTCCCCCGCCACTACTGACACCGCAAATTGTTTCTACCACTTCATCTCATTAAATTCAACTATTAAAAACATTACCCTCATTTTAGGTAGTCGGATAAAAAATAGCTTATATGTTAATCTAAAGTGTCAGATACCTCCATACAAAATTTCATAAAAATCGATCCATCCGTTCTTGAGTTATAAATGGTGTAACTAACACGATTTTGCTTTATGTATATAGATTATAGCAGCCCGCCCCGACTTCTCACGGATATTTAAGAAAAATTTCAAGTTGTAAATTTTTACACACACACTCATAACCTAATAATTAAAATGCCGTCTATGACATTGACTCCCCTCCCGCGCCCCAGTGACTCCTACATCACACATTATGATGCAGCCTAGTCAAACGGGGTAAACGGCAACCATTAAATTAGTCTTGATTTTGAAGTAATTTATTTTTATAAGAATCAATACCAAAGTGACAATAAAGAGCTTTTACAGAAACGGCATTTTAATTATTTTTTTAAATAAAAAACACTTATTGTGACATAACTATAACAGTTAGACATATGCTGTTGCGACATTTTTTGTAGATAATTACATGTTAACAAAGTCGTAGTACATTATTTTGTTCTATAATCAATAGTATTCGCAACGCACGCGATGTAAAGATTTTTTAAGTTCATTTTCTACACTTTGGGTTACAATATTGGCATTTTAATAAGGATCCCTAATTTTTTTAAAAATATAATATAGCCTATGTTCACCGGAAATAGTGTAGTTTTCATACGGTGAAAGAATTTTTTAAATCCGTCAAGTAGTTTCGGAGCCAATTCAATTCAAACAAACAAACAAATCTTTCCTTTTTATAATTTTATATTAAATTAAATAAGTAATATTTATCCCTAGGCTTATTGAAAAAGTCCGCATTTGAAATTGTAGAAAACGTTACAATTTTCAATATTTGACTGCTCCTCCTAAAAGAAAAATCCTCCCTCCCCATATTTGATGCTCACTACTCTTTAAAATATTTACTATCTGATGTATCTTTTTTAAACTCCAAAACAATCGTTTCGTGATTTGTTTTTAACTTTAATTAATTTGCGTTTCAGCATTTCTTTTCCTTTTTTTTAGTAATTGCTAAATAGTTCTAAAAATTAAAAAACAAGGTTTTATATCAGGTTGGGCTAAAAAGTTTAATTTTTGGGGGGGGGGGAGGAGGGGGTTGCATAGTTACGATTTTCATATGTGTTTCAGTGATTGTCATGTGTCTAGTGGGTCAGGTAACCTTTAGTTTCTCAAATTGCTTTTGATTCGTTTATCCGACGTTTTATTTTTATCCTTTTAAGCGGCGACTATAGCCTATGTTCACTGTAAATAGTGTAGCTTTCCAACGGCGAAAGAATTTTTCAAATTCGTCAAGTAGTTTCGGAGCCTATTCATTGCAAACAATCAAATCTTTCCTCTTTATAATATTAGTATAGATAAATAATGGTAAATATTTGCAATTCGTTGTCTTTGCAAATATATCTTTATGTTATATTAAAATAAAATGTATTACGCAGGATAAATTCCCCATTTTTAACGACTGTTAAAAGTGTATCGTTTTCCTGAAAAGTAATAAATATTAAAAAATATTTCTTTAAGGTTTGAAACAAGTTGATCAACAATTTTAAAATTACCAATCTTTAAAACTTTCTAACTTTAATTTCTGCTTATTTTTGATAAAACTGTTTTTCGAACTGAAAATGCTTATTTTTTTTACTGTTTTACTTAATAATACTGGACTGAAATTGGGCTGCCTAGTATCGTATAGTACCAAAAACAAACACAGGGAAGAGAAAACTGCGCCCGGGGCAAAGTTTCAATTTGGCGCCCCCTTTCCCAACTTTTTCTTGTAACAGCCCAAGAATGATGTTGATAGTATAAATGTGGCGCCACCCCCCGCCTTCGGACAGCGCGGTGTTTAATAAGCCTCCTCAAAATGTACTCCTTGCAGCGCCGTGCAAAAAAAGAGGGGGACGAAGGGGGTAGTTGCCCCGGATGCGAAATTTAGGGGGCGCCAAATTTTTACTACTAACGTAATTTTTAGTCTGTCACAAGAAAAAGTTCAGGAAATGGGGCGCCAAACTGAACTTTACTCCAGGCGCAGTTTTCTCTTTGCACACCCCTGCCCCCCCCCCCTGTTTCATGTATTTTGCAAGCTGTATAAGGAAATTTATAAATTCCAAATATAGCTTCTTTTCCTTTTAATGCTACCTATGTATTCACAAAAGTTCCAATTATATTTTAAAATTATCAGAATTTCCTTTTTGCCAAAAAGGAGCTTACTGTAATTTGTATCAAATCTACCTTGTTTTGTATGGACTTAAAAATATATATATATATACATAGAAATATATAATTTTCTTCTTTGGAAGTTAGTTATAGTTATATAATAATAGTAAAATAGCGTTAGTTTTATAAAAACAAAAAATTAGAAGTCGTTGATTTTTTTCAAGACTATTTTAGTTAAAATTTATCAATAATTGTAGAAAAAATAAATCCAAACTTTGAAATAAGGGAGGTTATTTTAACACGTTACTGTAAACCAATAACAGAAAGGAAATACAAGGAAAGGAAAAAAGTTACTTTCATTTGCTAAAATGGATTCGTGTTAACCAATCTAATTTTCAAAACGGCAGGAGAGGCGGAGACTGGCTGAGGCGGAGCGCATATAATTAAAACGCTTTTTTTCTACCATTTCTGATCAAAATCTTTCCAAATTTTGCTCAGCCTAATTGCAGTAGAAATATGGAAAGCATATCATTGGAAAGCTTTAACACTAATATTCCGTGAAGCGTTTTTAATTTTTTCTGAATTTTGCCGAAATAGATTTTATAAGAGTAAAAAGGGCACAACACCTCGAATTTCACTGAATCCAAAATTTAAAGGGTCCTCAGAATTAAACTACAGCGAAAATCAGAAAAGTACAAACTAGCCCGGTAATAGAATGTCCTCAAGTATCCTGAGAAAAAAAATCATTTAAAAATATTGAAAATTAAGCGAAATATTAGAAAAGATTGCGCCCATAGACTTACCATTAGCGATCGGCTTTTACCGCGTGACTAGTGTGTGCTCTTAAGAGCCCACAATAGTCACAGAAAAAGTACACAAAAAGACCCGGATGACCATGTAAAGTCTATGGGAGCGTTCTTTTCTAATATCTCGCTCAAATTTTAATATTTTTGCATAATTTTTTTTGCACAAGATAGCTGAGGGCAATCCACAACCGGGCTAGTTTTTACTTTTTCGATTTTGGTTATATATTTTTTATATTACGATAGTTTCAGTTTCAGAACCGGTTTAAACCGGTTTCGAAAGTTAAAGTAATTTTTTAAAGAAAATCTGAAACAAAAATTGAAAAAGTAAAAACTAGCCCGGTTGTGGATTGCCCTCAGCTATCTTGTGCAAAAATATCATGCAAAAATATTAAAATTTGAGCGAGATATTAGAAAAGAACGCTCCCATAGACTTTACATGGTCATCCGGGTCTTTTTGAGTAATTTTTCTGTGACTATTGTGTGCTCTTAAGAGGACACGCTAGACACTTGACAATTCAATTCAAGATGGCGACTCGATTTTTCAGCGGATTCGAAGGATGGGCTAAAATTACAGTGATTGACATGCAATCATCCAATTAGCAAATAGGATGCTCTTAACCAATTATCTGCGACGATTTTTCTTTTCAAACGTGTGCAGTTCTAACCGATTTCCCGTTTAAAGGATTTTTTCAACTGATTTCCCATTACTTTGGGTAAATACAATGATGTCGAGTTTCAAAAGAATTCCAATTTGTATACGATTAGCGTTCCAAAATTAAAACGGTTTGATTTTCAGAAAATAAACGAATGATTAATTTAGACAGATTACTATAAAATAAAAACTATTTTATTTACTTAACGCAATTACAAAGAAATAAAAATAAAAAATTAATATTGAATGAGGGGAGGGTTGAATATCAGGTACAAATAGTTTAAATAACTATTTTTATTTTATTTTTTTTTTTTTTTGGTAAGGGAAAGGGATTTTTTTTTTAAATACTATATTTTTCAAGATACTTATATAAGATAAATAGCACTGAAGGTTAAAATAAATACTTCATAAAATTACCAGGAAAATATTTAGTTTAATTTAAGTATTTAAATATTGTTTATTTTTTGCGGAGAGGCAAGTAGCAAGGAAGAACAGGAAACAAGACCGGATCTTGAGAGTCCTCAAGGGGGGGGGGGCGATTTTAGAAATTTGGAAACTCCAGTCTGATGCACGGGTCGGAACTCATTTTTTTTTAACGCAGGTCGTGCATTGTCTAATTTTTGCCGTGGTTCGGGTTTCCATCCGGTTGGCTTCCATTTTTATGGTCCTAGTCGGGTTAATTTCTACTTGGGTCGTGTTTATGTCCGGTTCACTTCTACTCTTTGGTGCGGTTCGAGTTAATTTCTGATTTTTTGCTTTTGGGTCGGGTTTGGATCCGGTCGATTACTACATTTTGTTATTGGTACGGTTGACTTTAATATTTTAGCTGTGCTTAAAGCGCATTTGGGGCAGTTTGACATACAATTGTGATTTGGGGCAGTTTAGGATTTGATTTTTACTTTTGCGAGAAGGGTTTGGATTGACCGGAATTGATTGGGGCGAGTCCTTTGATAAAATTTTCGTTCTTTTTCGCAATTTTTGGACGAAATGAGCGTCTGTTTCACGATCCTTTGTAGAAATTCGTGTTTTCTCCGCAATCATTTCACAAAATTCGATATCCGGTTCGCTTCTATTTTTTGCTGCTGGTCGAGTTAATTTTATTTTTTGTTGTGGGTCCGGTTAACTTCTACTGTTTACTGCGGGTGAAGTTAATTTCTGATTTTTTGCTTCGGGTTGGGTCTGGGTCCGGTTAACAACTATATTTTGCTATTAGTTGGGCTGACTTTTACTTTTTAG
This sequence comes from Maratus speculifer, assembly GCA_964019185.1. NCBI lineage: Eukaryota > Metazoa > Arthropoda > Arachnida > Araneae > Salticidae > Maratus > Maratus speculifer. Next base: position 59,066,356 of record OZ025293.1, read on the forward strand.
CTGCGCTTAGCACATCGGACAGATTGTCATACATTTCGGATTTGAGTCAGTTACAGATTCGGTTTTTACTCTTGCGAGAATGCTTGACCCAGTTTTAATCGTTATCCTCTGACGAAATTTGCTTTTTTCCGTGAAAGTGATCCTTCGAAGAAATTCAGATCAAAGACATATCGAACGTTTAGGCTCACGGGACGCGGTCGGGTCAATAATGTTTTTCATACAATCTAAATCAGTGACGGACCGGATATTTAGCTTTTATTCCTTGGCGAGCTACGACCTGGAAATTTTGTCCAACGCAAATTTCTAGAAAAAAGGAAATTGAGACCAGGCTCGGTCTGGAAGAAAAAGAAGCCTGTCCCTACCTGAATCTCCAAAAAAAGCAAGATGAGGACACGACCCGATTCAAAATAAGAGAAAACCTTATCCATTTCAAGTCTCGTGGAATTACACTGGCGCGACCCATGCCAGCCCGTGACGTACTCGAGTTTTGTCCTACGTTATTTCTCGTGAGGATGCATAATGTTACTTTGTAAACCCTTTTATTAGCCCAAGGGGGTGGGAGACTTCGCCCCCTCTCCCCGCACATTAGAACCGCCACCGCATACGGGCTGTGTCGATTCCAGATCGAGCGATTAGCCTTTATACCGGACGGAGCCTGGGCTTGAAAATTTTGGTCCGTGTATACCTCTAGTATAGGAAGAAAGTCTACGTCAGACCTGACCTGGAGAAAACAGTGAGGCTCGATCCAGCTCTGCAGAAAAAAATAAGACCCAACCGATCCGATTCTGGAAGTGTGAAGACCTGACTCAGTCCCAGGATAATAAATTAAAGTTGGCGCGACACAACCCGGGTCGCGCCGGTCTCGAGTTTTAGTTGAGTAACTTTTTTTGTGCGGGCATCTGATGTCGTACCGCAGTTCCTTTATTAGGTTTAAGGTAGGGGCGATCGGCCCATCGTCTCCCCCCTCCGTAGATCCACCATTGACAGGAAATAGAAATTTTGAAGAAAGGAGAAATAGGTGTCAATCCCAGCCTAGTCGTTTATAGACATAATACACAATTTATTATTGTTAGTAGTAGCAAATGTGACAGAAAAAGTGTTGCTAATTTTAAAAACTTTGTGTGATATTAGGTCAATAGGGCAAAATATTTTGTCAAAACTTCAAGTGGAAGAAAATTTAGATTTTTTATGATTTTTACAAGCATTATATAAATACCGCAAGAAGCTCTAACAATTTTTAATTTTGAGTGCTGACATAGCAGTAAAGTCGATAGGAAAGGGGGGCTGGGGGTCTCAAAACTATTTTTTAAATGATACAGTCAGTTAAGAATGGTTTTTGTATTGATCCGATATATTGTATTGATTCATTTTTTATGGATTTGCTCAACTCAGCCGAAAACTAGGGTAATTTAGGTATTTAAGTTTAGTGGTTCAATTCTGAGCTAATAGGAAGGAAATAATTGCGAAAAGTTTTGAAAATTTACTTGTACATTAATGGATATTGACAATATTTTTCGTAAATATCTCTTTAAAGATATTTTACTTTTAGAAATGCACAAACACAAAACGCAAAAAACGTAAACATGTGTTTTCTGTATAATTTTAATGCATATCTATCGCTTTATTTTTAACACTTTCATACTTAGCTAAAAAGATTTAGTTAATATTGTAGTAAACAGAGAGTTAAAACTAGCACAAACATATTTAAAGACTGAATTATCTGTGCAGAAGGAGGATTTCAGGTTTTAATTATTTTTTTATTAAAATACGGAGAGAAAAAAAAAGAAAGAATTTAATTTTGAGAAAGTTGAGAAAGGGGGGAGGGTAGAGGGAAAAAACGGATTTTTTTTGGGGGGGGGGTAGTAGGAGAGTTTTATAGATGACATCTTATTTACTTACTTGAACATTTACTAATATGACAAAAAATGTAAATTAAAAGTGTTTTAGAGATTTTTTATTTTGTGTACCTCAAAAGAACGAAGGGAAGGGGAGGTATACAACTATATTGTATGGGTTGTTTACGATCAATTATTTATTTTAAGAATAAAATATACATAAACCTGTGAAAAAACAAAACAAGAAAACTTTCGAAGATTTTAAATTTAGTGAGATATGGGGAGGGGAGAAAATAGTGCAATGCCCGATCCCCAAAAAATGATGGGGGGATGCATGGAGTTTATTAGATGACTTACCTTATTTACATGACTAAATATTAACAAATAGTATTAAAAAATAATAAACAGAAAGACGAAATTTTGTATGCTTGGGAAGAAGAGATGGGGAGAAAATGTCAATTTTGGTAAGTGAGGGGTAAAATTATATGATTGTTTATTTATTATTACTATAAAAGTTTTAGAAAAATCAAGGACTTTTAAGGTTTAAAATTTGTGAGCTGAGGGAAAAAAAGACATAAGCACATTATTTATTTATTTTCGTGTGTGGAGGGGGAAGATGTTTACTAAATGACTTATTATTTATTTGCCTTTAAAAATATTTATAAATCGGTTTAAAAAAATAATAAAAGTCGGAAAGATTTAAAGAACTAAATTTTTTGCACTTAATGGAAGAGAATGATAAATCCTAATTTCAATCGGGGGGGGGGGGGGGAAGGGGAGAATTTTTGTGATTGATTGTTTATTGTTATAATAAAGTGACTTATATGCTACAGATATGAGTATTGTGGGGATAGAGTACAAAACGGCGAAGTGATATTTTCGGAAGGTACAATTTAGAAGATTTTGACAGGTTCAAAAGGCGAAGCGAAATTTTGATATAAAGGGAGGCCAAGGGCGGATCTTGAGAGTCCTGAAGGTAGGGGGGGGGATTTTAGAAATTTGGATACTCCAGTCTGATGCACGGGTTGGAGCTTATTTTTTTTATGTGGGACTTGTTTCGTCTTCTTTTTTGCTGTAGGTCGGGTTTGGGTCCGGTTGGCTTCCATTTTTTGCTCCTGTCTGTGTTAATTTCTACTTGGGTCGATCGGGTCCGGTTGACTTCTATTCTTTGCTGCTGTTCGAGTTAATTTCTGATTTTTTGTTTATTGGTCGGATTTGGGTCTGTTCGACTACTACATTTTACTGTTTATCTGGTTGACTTTTACTTTTTAGCAGTGCTTAGCGCATTTGGGACAGTTTAGGATTTGGTTTTTACTTCATCGAGAAGGGTTCGAGTTGACCCGAATTGATTGGGGTGAGTCCTTTGGTGAAATTTTCGTTCTTTTTCGCAATTTTTGTACAAAATGTGCGTATGTTTCACGACACGATCCTCTGAAGAAATTCGTGTTTTCTCCGCGATCATTTTACAAAATCATTTTTTTTTGTGTTGTACGGTTCTTTTCTATTTTTTTTTTGCTGCTGGTCGGGTTAATTTTTTACTTTTTGTTGTGGGTTGCGTTTGGATCCGGTTAGCTTCTACTGTTTGCTACAAACACGTGGCTGGTTTATAATTCTGCATCGATATACAGAGTGATATAGGCTCATACAAAATTGCCCTCACCTCCGAAAAAAAATCAGAACGAGAGTGAAACAAAGAAAAAAGGAAGAAAAGAGAAATCAGAGGAAAAAGAAAAGTTCGTATCTATACTAATAAAAGAACAAAACGCTCTGTCTGTCTGTGTGTGTGTATGTGTGTGTATGTGTGTCTGTGTGTCTGCGATGGCTAGCAAAATCTACAGCACGTACGAAGTTCAAAATTTTTTTGAGAGTAGCCCAATGTCTCTCCTGATGCACCTGAAAATCAGAATTTCAAAATTCTATTTATTAACTGAGTAATTAATTAAATTCCAAAGCTCACTCTCATAAAAAACCGCGTTTTTTCGCTTTTTTTCCATTTCATTTTCTTATGGTTGATTGGCTGCATAAAATTTTCGCAGAAATAATTAAAAAAGCTGGGACAGACCTTTAAAATTCATAGACTGGCAAACTGGCAGTTTAAATGAGGATTTTTTTTTTAAATCACAGCTGCTGTACACCATGGAGAAAAATATCGGTGGAGGCGAAATAAACCAAAAAAAGGTTTGCAACACGGAGTAAGAAATGTCTTACTCAGTGGTTTGCAATATTAAACCATTTATCGCTGAAATTTTAATGTCTCAAACAAAAGCACGAGGAAGGAATTTTATATTAATAAAACGAATTGAAAGAAACGAATTACAGCTGAAGCATATTTTACGAATAAATAGTAATTTTTTAAAATGGTTTTTTCTATTATATTATTTAGGTTAAAGTTAGTTTAAAGTTAAATTGCATTTATGTTATGGTTAGAATAATGATATGTTACAATAAAGTGAATACATTTAGGCTAGGTTACATTTCTGTTATATTTAATTTACGGTAGGGTACTGTTAAGTCTCTGTTAGGTTACAGACAGGTTCTGGTTACGGTATAAAAGTTTAAGGTTAGGAATTTATACACACAGTGAACCTATACGCAAGATTTGATTAAAAATAACACTTACTTTAGTTAAATAGCTCTGAAATTATAGTACTATATACCAACCTTTTAGCTACCATCGTGTATCGATTTCATTCATGGTATAGTCGGATTTAAGAGTGATATAATTAGTTTGAAATTCAAAATATTTCACTTGGGATTTGTATGTGAAAATAATAATTAGTTACGTGACCTAACAGTGATTTTTACGGGTAAATATCAACTTTTTTACACGAAAATCATGCAATCGTTGGATGCATATTACCTCCCGCGTTTTTCATTGCTCATTTTGAGTATTTTTAGAGCTTAATATTAGTTGTTTTTAAGACCGATTTTTCACACAATCAGTGGCTACGTATTTCAGACAATGCATTTCTGCATGTAACGAGTTAATGATAAAATCATACAAATTTCAAGTTCGTTTAATATTGTTAATACGGACCCCGGCAACGCCGGGCGGGTCAGCTAGTTATTCATAAACGTTTTCATTTATGTAATTGTTGGAGATTTCTGAGGAGGAAAAAATGAATTTATTTATTTATTTATTTAAGAGGGGGATGCAGGGAATTTATTAGATAACTTACCTTACATGACTAAAGATTGACAAATATGTCTAAAAACAAAATAAAGATATTTAAAGACTAAGTTTTATGTGCTTAGTAAGGAGAAATAGAGGGAAAACATCAATTTTGTGGGGTTAAGAGTAAAACTAATTATTTATTATTACAGTAAAATTTTAGAAAAATCAATGACTTTAAAGATTTAAAATTTGTGAGCTGGAGGGGGGGGGGGGGAGAAACAAACAGATTTATTAATTATTTATTTTGGTGTGTGTCGGGGGGATGGAGAAGCTTATTAGATGACTTACTTTTATTTGCCTTTCAAAATATTAACAAATAGTCTTAAAAAATAATAAGATGTGAGAAAGTTTCAATGAATAAATTTTAGACATTTACTAATAGGATGAGAGGGAAAAATCTCATTTTCAGTTAGTGGGGAGGAGATTTTGTGATCTATTTTTTATTGTTACAACAAAGTGGCTATATTCTGTAAACATGGATACATTGAGACAGACAGCAAAACGGCAAAGTGATACTTCTGGAAACGGTAATATTGAAAACTGTGATGAGAGCAATAGGCTTTAACGAAATTTTGATATAAGAGGGGGGGGGAGGGTGATATAGATTATTTTTTCTAAATCAGAATTTCAGAGAACTCGTATTTTCATCTTCAATTTATAAATAATAAAAAACTTAAATATTTTTAAGGACTTTTTTTTCAAATTCTGCGTAAAACTAAGTTTTTTTAAGAAGCAAAAATTACTTTTGAAAAATTAAACACTTTTTAAAAAATTGAAGAAACATAAGAAACAAGTAGGATCACTGAAAATTATTCCGATACATTATGGTCTATGTAGATAAATCATTTGCGGTGTTTTAAGGAGCGTCATACTAATTTAAAAGTAATGAAATTCATATACATTACTGATGTACTCTGGAAGACAATTATAAAAAAATATGATATGTATAGCACTTACAGTATACACACAGAGGATCTCCATATTAATCCATTATATTATGGTCTAAAAATCTTTCGCGATGTATTGTTGTAATAATGTTACTCTTTTACAAACAATGAAATTTATGCGAACTTCTGAAATGGACTTAACAATTCTTGCTGTATAATATTTGGTGAAAAGCATTTACCATTCAATTACAGAGTTATACAAAAGAATTCCGTTGTAAAAAGCTCTTCGGAGAAAAACTGTTCCAAGCGTATTTAAATTATGTTCACTACTTTGAACATGAAATGCAGTGAAATGCTGTTTCGTGTATACTCTCTGTTATAAAGAATTTCCATAAAAACATTCCATTTGTATACATAATCAAGTTAAACCTGTGAAATTAGTCATCTGTTTCCCGTCGATCCCGCTTTCTTTATCACTTACAGAGTCTCTTTTTTTTTTTTTTTTTCAAAGGAAGACACCGCACACTCAGTCTAGCTTTATTAATGTTACAGTGTTTTACGGTTAACTTTTCTTTCAAAATTTATTATTCATTGCAGAACAATGTAATAATTCCTACGAACCATCTGTCGACATACAGTTGGCAAAAAAAGTATTTGTACACTTCATTTTTTTAAATTATAATGAAATTAAACAAAAGATTTAAGCAAAAAATACTGTAATACATTAATTTAATGCATTATAATATTATAGAAGCAGAAACAAAATTAAACCAATCGATTTTTTACATTATAATAAACAAATATACAAAATTATAATGCAAAAAAAGTATTTGTACACTATCTTAATGTAATATAATTAAGGAAAATTTAGTAAGATGATACAAATTAATATTTTGTGCGAATTCATTTAGCGTTTATGACTACTTCTAGATGGTATGACATAGATTCCACCAACTTTTTTGTAGTGGTCTGGTTAATGTTATTCCATGACACAATAAGAGCTTCTTTAAAACTGTTTTTTACTAATACATATTTTTTTTCGGATTTTTGCATCCAATAGCATCTGCAAATTTTCTACTGGATTCAAGTCTAGAGATTTTAGAGGAATTACCAGTCGTCTTCGAGTATTGTCGTAAGCATGTGCTGGTGATCACAGCAGTATGCTTTGGTCATTATCCTGCAGAAAGTGAAAAGCTTCCTCTATGCATAATTTCTTGGCACAGTTTAATAAATTATGGCGCGACACATTACTGTATGTTAAACCTGTCCTTCCATTGTCAAAAAATTTTAAATGTCCTGATCCATTAGAAGCTATACACCCCAAAAGTATAATATTCCCCCCAACATGCTTGATAGTTTGAGGTATACGTTTTGGATCTAGAACAGTTTTATTTTTACGCCAATTTTTTCGAATGCTTGATGGTAAGAAAATTCCGAATTTTTCCTCATCAGAAAAAATTACTGTTTTCCAAAAATCCAATGATTTACTTCTGTATGCGAAAGCGAATACTATGCGTTTTCGCCTATTTGTTTCGTTGATGAATGGATTTTCCCTTGAGGTTCTTCCTTTTAAATCTGCATTGAGAAGAATATTTTTTATTGTTTGAGGTATTACTCTGATGCGAGAAGATGTCACAAGGTCTCCAGCAAATTTTTGAACCGAACGCACAGGAATTTTTAAAGCTTTTTTAACAACACTCTCTTTTTCCCTCATTGTTAGTTTGCTAAGAAGTCCTGGTTTTCATTGAATTTCGATTCTTTTAATTTATTCATAGTTTCTCACTATACATCCAATAGTTGTAAATGGTAATTTAATAGCTTTTACAAATTCTTGTTGCGTATTTAAATTTTTATTATGCTCAATCATAGGATTTCATATATCTAGAGGTGCCTCTCTAGTATTAGGTTCTATATTCAATTACTTCAAGAGCAAATTAAATTAAATGTCAGACAAATATAATATGAACTTAAAAATTATTAACAGCTTCTGTAAAAGTAGTCCTTTGAACCATAAACACTATAAAACACAGTACATATCAGGATGGAGAAATGTACAAATACTTTTTTTGCAAGAAATTTTTAAACTTTTCCCATTAGAAAATTATTTTACATCTTTATCGAAATTTTCTGTTGTGTAATTTAAAACGCACGGTAAACAGACTGTATTAAAACTATTTTTGACAAAATATCTGTTTTTATTTAGTAAAAAATTAAAAATTTTAGAGTGTACAAATACTTTTTTCGCCAACTGTATAAAAAGCTAAAGTGTGATTCAATATCAAGATTTTAGTATGATGAATACCAGAAGGGATGGTGCGACCCCCCCCCCCCCCATTTGAGCCCAATGAAGGGTCTGCAAAATGGTATTAGATGTCTACAGGATAAATGAAACGTGTTTAAGATTGAGAACGGTGCGACCTGATCGGACTCGACGAAGCTGTCGCAGCCCGGGTAGGGCCGTGCCAGTTTTAACTCATGAGACTAGGACGTGGTTAGATCTAGAGATCTGCACCAGCCCGTATCAGACTGGCAAAAAAATTTAACAGATCTGCCGGCTTGTTATAAAGATTTCGGAAAAACGTTAAAATGAGAACTGTTTTCAATGAATATAGGTTTAACGATCATAAGTATAAATGTGCGTCACAAGTAGATACTAGTTTGACAACATCAATACATAAATGTAACTTGTACAGCGTAGAGATCGGCATCGGACATTTGCTTTGTGTCTAAACGGGTTTACTAATTTTTTGGCAAACTGGAGACGTTCCAAGATCAGGTTTGTACTGTTTTTCTACATATAGTCGGGATAGGTCAGAACTAGACTTAAAGGTGTATTCGAAAAAACGCTTTTCCACCTTCAACAGCTCGAAATTTTCAGATACAATTTCAGGCACATTTTTAAAAGTAGAAACATGAAACTTGCTGAGGGGAATCTTAAAGGGCCGTATGAGGTGACGTGTGATGCCTTTTTACGCTCAATTCATTAGAATTTGAGTTATAAACAATTACCTTATTACTATGACCCTTTTTTTCGTTCCCAGATCTCCCGCTATCGAAAAATCGGTTCAAAATGCCATTTTTGATTGCTTTTTTTGCAACATTTTCTGCATTTATCAAAGAATCGATAATCACGGCACCTTGCGTACTTTCCAAATAAGAAATTTTGAAAGTTTGGTGTATTTGAGAGCAATAATGAATTCAAAAATAAATCGGAAAATAAGCAGTCTGAATCGAAATACACCTTTAATTGTTCATAAGACGTGTAGGGCAGACAATATACATGTGAAAGGAATAAAGAATTTCTGTCAACGTACTTTTTGGAAATATAGTCCTTGGTGTTTCTTAAATTCATTTCTCAACAACACGAAAGTTTGACACACTTTCTGACTAATTTTTAACTGTAAAGGCACAAAATTGACAAGCCTGACTATTGAAGGGATTTGCAATCGAATAGCATATTCCGTTTTTGGTTAATAAGATATTTGTATATACTTGTTGAGATACAAGAGATTCTTGTCATGCGGTTTCAGATTTTTCTCTTTTCGCATGTTGTCGCTTCCGGAAATTCGATTCAAAACGCTAATTTTCACAATATTTTCATAAATATTGTGAAGATTAGCGATTTGTATAGCGTGCTGTGCGTTGTGTATCAGAGTGTTGCGCATTGTATTTGCTTGTATTAAAAAATTGACAACGCCATTCCATTACAATGTTTCTGAATAAAAACACCTGTTAATCTCATGTGTTTCCGAAAAGAAATAAAATCAGAAATGCATAAAAAATAGCTCCTCTAAATCTGAAAAAATCTTTGATAAAATGATAAAGAAGCATTTTCATAAATCTACTTTTTATTACACAGCTTCAAAAGTTATGATAATTTTAACTTTTTTTTCTTTTATTCTAAACCATATTAATTTTCTAATGAATCTTTATTTGAATGTTGAAAGGCTAAGAACCTAAGTAATCATTAATGTTCTTATTGTGCATTATCTGTAAAATTCTGTGTAAAATCATCCAATAAATATGAATGTAGTAATCTTAAAAAAAACTTAATTGTATGAAAAATATCTGATTTTTTTTTTCTCGAAATAATAGAAATTGAGTCGGGTCAGATCGGGCCTGGATTGATTTCACTGATTTCTGTACGGGCCGGGCCTAGAAATGTAAAAGTGTAAACGTGCGGGCCGGGCTCGAACCGAATTTTTGAATTTTATACCGGGGCGGGCCAAAATAACATTCATTCGGTCCGGGCCGGGAGGAGACTGGATATTCTGGAGTCAGGTCTTCACTCTTTCGGAAACCGTTCCGAGTTCGGATCTTACTTTTTCTGCAAAACTTGACCACACTTTATTTTTTCTTCCACTTCAAGCCTGGTGTGGACTTCGTTCTTCTAGAGGTCTGCCCGAACCTAAGTTTTCATGCCCAGGCTCCAAAAGCAATTTAATTTTAACCCAACCCAAGCTCGCTAGATAAATATATAAATAAAAATAAAAAAATTCTGACCCAGTACTGAGACTGACCCAGTCTTTATTTGAATGTTGGAAGTCTAAGAACCTAAGTAATCATTAATGTTCTTATTGTGTATTTTCTGTAAAATTATCTGCAAAATCATCCAATAAATATGAATGCAGTAATCTTTAAAAAATCTTAATTGTATGATAAGAATCTGAATTTTTTCAAAATAATAGAAATTGTGTCGGGCAGAGTTTTCGGGACTGTTTTCACTGATTTCTGTACGGGCCGGACCAGGCCTAGAAATGTAAATGTGTAAACGGTCGGGCCAGGCTCGGGCCAAACTTTTTGAATTTTATACCGGGCCGGGAGAAGACTGGAAATTCCAGACCGTCCACACCTCTAGTCAGGTCTTCACACTTTCGGAAACCGTTCTGAATTCGGATCTTACTTTTTTCTGCAAAACTTGACCGCACTATATTTTTTTTCCGCTTTGGGCCTAGCTTGAACTTCGTTCTTTTAGAGGTCTGCCCAAACCTAAATTTCCATGCCCAGGCTCAAAAAGCATCTCAATTTTAACCCAACCCAAGCTCGGTAAAATAAATAAATAAATAAATAAAAGAAAAAAAATCTGATTCAGTACCGAATAGCCTGATACAAAACAGATCAACAAATCCAAAATGAAACAAAATCAATCTGTATATGAAGGGAATTGTGAAAAGTATCCCATTTAATTATATCAATAATTTTTATTTTTGCTCAAGTAGAAAAATGAACATAGATATAATGTACTCGTAAATATTCAAACATATAGTTTTTGATATGAAAAATTGTCTTATCTTTTGAAAAATCCAGTCATCAACCAGTTTATAGCAGATTCGAATTTGCCTAAAGCTAAAAGAAAAAATGTTCCGAATCCAAAACGTCTAAAGTCAACCCGACTCATAATGTATCAATCCGAACCCAAAAATTACAAATTATGTCAAATCGAGCCCTTACCCGAACATCTGAAACTGAAATGAAAGAAAACGAATTCATGTATTTTAATAGAATTATAAAATATAATTTACATCTTTAACTTGAATACTAAAATTTGTATAGAAGAAAATCTAGTATATGCTCTCTAGTGCAAAACCTATTTCTAAGTCAGACTGCTCAAATCGGATCCGTAGCAAAGAAGTAGAAATCTATCCGGCTTACTGTAAAAAAGTGAAAACAAGTTTAATGTAGATTTTGCCATTGCAGAATTCAGTTTCGCCTCCGATTATTCGCCTATGACTTCATTTTTTTTTTTTTTTTTTGTGTTTATCAATATAATAGCATGAACGGCTTGAAATACCCAATTGATTAGCAATTTCTCTCTGAGACATTGGAATTGCGGAATAATAAAGAAATACAATTTGACGTGCTACTTCTTCATTGACTAGATACATCAAAAACGGATTTTTTCTTTTAGTTTAAACGCTTTTTTTATAGACTCTGAGAAAAAGGAAATGCATTTTAACAATAAAATTGTATGAATGTCTCGTTTTAACGGCCAGATTACGAAACTAGTCGTTGGGGGCCACCGTAATACTTACCCATCATGGATATGCATTATATAATATGTGAAAACTATTTATAAAATGCATTGCAATTCCAAAACAAAATTTAAACGTATATTTAAATATTTTTAATATACACAGTAATGCTCCATTAATGAATTGCTGATGAACCCATTTCGACAATTTATGTAAAATACCGAACTACACAAGTAGTACCAGATTGCGTAAAAGAAACATCCTTATAACTCCAAAAACAATAATCATATTAATTAACAGTTTACTGCATCAGATTAAGCGTCTCATTTAAAATTAAAACATCTTTGAATTGAAATTTGAGGAAAATACAGGGTCATGAGAAATCGAAGAATGTAGAAAACAGGATTACAAATATCTCCTCAACTATTAATCGGACCGACTTCGTTCTTGTTGCAAAATTTGTGTTATCTTATTGCCTTTTACGTCTTATCCTTAAAATAAAAAAAAATCGAAAATTTTTATATACATTTCATAACACGAAATTTTTGAGAGTCCGAAAATAAAGTTCCGTATAATCGAGGTTACTGATATTAAATAGGCTTCGTCCTATTCATTCTTACTAAGTACATACAAAATTTTAAGTCTCTATCTCCATTTGTTCGTGAGATAGAGCATTTACAGGCAAACAAACGGACGGCAATTTTTTTTTTCTAAAAATTTGTTTTTTGGAGTCTCCAGTATCTGAAACGTGTAAATCCGTCAAAATTTTTTTTTCGATTTTCAAAACGATTGCAAGACTTACCCTACACTACGTATGATAGGTAAGTAAAAGTTTGAAACGTCACTTTTTTTGGCACGACATTTTTTAGCTTGTTTGAAAGAAAAAGCATCGGAGGCTTATAACCCTACTCGCAGCTTAAAATAAAAATCCCTTAATCGGACTTTCTAATAAACCCGAATCCCCACCTTGTTCTTTGCGCAGCATATCCTAAAATAACTTTGCGCCATAAAACCCCATTCATCCAACCAATCAATGAACCCGAGTGCGACTCTCAGAAGTGAAATTTTATCCGGAACAGAACCGAATTTGAAAAAAATGTAAGTCAAACTGACCCAAACTCTACCCACAGGAAAAAGTTCAAGCCGATTCAAACACGACTCACAGCAAAACTCCCGAACCTCCAAATTTTTAAATCGATTATTTTGACCCGAAAACAACGCGCAGATAAAAAGTAGATTTCCACTCGATCCGCAAGAAAAATGTAAAAATCAACTCCACCAATAGAAAAAAAGTAGAAGTCAATTTGACCGAAACCAAACCAGCGTCAATAAAATAGTAATCACCCCCCCCCACACACACACACACAAAAAAAAAAAAAAAGAAATGAAATAAACTGAAAACTGACCAGCAGCAACAAAGAAAGAGAACCGGACCCAAACCCGCAGCAACAAAGTAGAATATAACACGACTCGCAGCAAAAAAAGTAGGATTTAACCCGAACAACGAGGAAAATGAAGTAAATCGGACCGAAACCCAATCCGCAACGTAAAAAAATTAGCCCCGGCTCTGCCCACAATGAAAAAATTTGTCCCGACCCGAATCGCAAGTCCGATTGAAATCTCCAAATTTTTGAAATGCCCCCCTCCCCCTTTTTTTTGAGGAGTTTCCAGATCTAACCTTGTACCAGGACAAACAAAAATTGCTAAAGACAGCGAAATCGTCTAAAAGTTTTACAATGTTGTATTGAATTGTCACTCATTAAATATGTATACGAGCTTGTAGAGTTTGTAAATATCTCGACAAATCTTGTCCACGATACACTGTATGATTTAAAAAATGTAAAAACCTTCTGCTCGACAGATGCTGCATTTGTTAAACGTCGACAAAAAACTCCGAACAAGAAACAATTTTCTGAAAAGTATTATAAAATAAAATTTGCTGAATAGCACACTTTATAAAAATGCTATATTTTGCCTTACAGTTTCATTATTTTTACTTTTATATTATGATAAATTATGAAAAATTTTTGCAATTCCTTGTCTTTGCAAATATACCTTTATGTTATATTAAAATAAAATGTATCACGCAGGATAAAATTTCTATTTTTAACAACTGTTAAAAGTGTGTCGTTTTCCTTAAAAGTATTAAATATTAAAAAATATTTCTTTAAAGATTGAAACAAGTTGATCAACAATTTTAAAGTTACTAATCTTTAAAATTTTCCAACTTTAATTTCTGCTTATTTTTGATAAAAACTGTTTTCGAACTTAAAATGCTTATTTTTTTGTTGTTTTACTTAATAATACTGCACTGAAATCGGGCTGCCTAGTATCGTATAGTACCAAAAACAAGCACAGGGGCATTTGAAGAGAAAACTGCGCCCGGGGCACAGTTTCAATTTGGCGTCCCCCCCCCAACTTTTTCTTGTAACAACCCAAGAATGATGTTGATAGTATAAATGTGGCGCCACCCCCTTCGCTTCGGATGGCGCGGTGTTGAATACGCCTCCTCAAAATGTACCTCCACAGTGCCGTGCGAAAAAGAGGGGTACGAAGGGGGTGGTTGCCCGGGTGCGGAAATTTAGGGGGCGCCAAATTTTTATTACCAACGTCATTTTTAGTCTGTCACAAGAAAAAGTTCAGGGAATGGGGCGCCAAACTGAACTTTACTCCTGGCGCAGTTTTCTCTTTGCACACCCCTGCCCCCCTGTCTCATATATTTTGCAAGCGGTATAAGGAAATTTATAAATTCCAAATATAGCCCTGTGTCCTTTTAATACTACCTATGTATTTCACAAAAGTTCCAATTATAAGCATCCTTTAAAATTATCAGAATTTCCTTTCTGCTAGAAAGGAGCTTACTGTAATTTGTATCAAATCTACTTTTTTGTATGCACTTGAAAAAAAAATATATATACAAATGAAGTGTATAATTTCCTTCTTTGGAAGTTAGTTATGACTTAAAAATAGCTTTAGTTTTATAAAAACAAAAAAATTAGAAGCCGTTGATTTTTTTCAAGACTATTTTAGTTAAAATTTATCAATAACTAGCTGACCCTCCCGGCGTTGCCCGGGTCCATATTAACAATATTAAACGAACTTGAAATTTGTATGATTTTATCATTAACTCGAAACATGCAGAAATGCATTGTCTGAAATACGTAGCCACTGACTCTGTGAAAAATCGGTTTAAAAAACAGTTAATGTTAAGCTATAAAAATACTCAAAATGAGCGATGAGAAACGCGGGAGGGAATATGTATCCAACGACTACGTGATTTTCGTGTTAAAGTGTTGATATTTATCAAAAATCACTGTTAAGTCAGGTAACTAATTATTTTTTTTCACATAGAAATCCCAAGTGAAATATTTTGAATTTCAAACTAATTATATCACTCTTAAATCCGACTACCATGAATGAAATCGATACTCGCTGGTAGCTAAAAGGTTGGTATATAGTGTTATAATTTCAGAGCCATTTAACAAAAGTAAGTGTTATTTTTAAACAAATCATGTGTAATTTTCACTCTGTGGATAAATTCCTAACCGTAAACTTTTGTACCGTAACCATAACCTGCCTGTAACCCAACTTTTACTTAACAGTATCTTACCGTAAATTAAATATAACATAAATGTAACCTAGCCTTCACTTTATTGTAACATTCTAACCATAACATAAATGCAATTTAACTTTAACCTAACTTTAACTTAACCGTGACCTAACTGTAACCTAACGGGAAATTAAATATAATCAAAGAGTTATCGTAATGTAATTGCAAACTAAATGTTACCAAACCATATATTGATTTCATGTCCATGGAAATTATTTTGTCTTGTTCGGATCTGGTTATGATACATTAGAACATTTTTGTCGGGTTCAGATTTCGTTCGGTTCAGATTATAGGTATTTTTTGATATTGAGTTTTAATGTTCGGGTCGTATTCATGTCCATGGAAATTATTTTGCCTTGCTCGGTTACAGTTATGGTTCTTTGGAATATTTTTGTCGGGAACAGATTTGTTTCAATTCAGATTTCGGCTTTTTCTTCAAATGTAATTTTTGGGTTCGGGTTTTCTTGCGTGTTCACGGAAATTATGCTGCCTTGTTCGAATAAGAACATGCTTCACTGGAATATTTTTTTTTTCAAGTTCAGATTTGGTTCAGTTCAGATTTCGTGATTTTTTCAAAGAAATATTTTAGGTTCAGAAATATAAAATAAAGAAATATTTTAGGTTTCATTCGGTTCATGTGAATGGAAATTTTTTGTCTTATTCAGATCCGGTTACGATTCTTTGGAATATTTTTTTATCATGTTCCGATTTGATTCGATTCAAAATTCAGGTATTTTATGTTAGGATTTTTATGTTCGGATCTCGTTCATGTCCACGGAAATTATTTTGTCATACTCGAATCCAGTTATGATTCTTTCGAATATTTTGATCGAATTTAGATGTGGTTTGGGTCAAATTTCAGTTTTTTTTTCAAATCGAATTTTTTAGGTTCGAGTTGGGTTTATGTCCATAGAAATTATTTCGTCTTGCTTGGATTGGGTTATAGTTCTTTGGAATATGTATGTCAGGTCCAGATTTGGTTCAATTCAGATTTCGGATTTTTTCTTCAAATATAACTGTTGTGTTCGGGTCTTATTGCATGTTCACGGAAATAATTCTATTTTGTTCGAATAAGGACATGCTTCACTGGAATATTTTTGCCACGTTCAGATTTCGTTCAGTTCGCGATTTTTTCAAAGAAATTTTTTGGGTTCGGATTGTGTTCATGTCCATGGAAATATTTTGTCGTGTTTGGATCCGGTTACGTTTCTTTGAAATAGTTTTGTCAGATTCAGATTTGGTTAGATACAAATTTCAGGGTTTTTTTTGAATGGGAATTTTAGGTTCGTATCGGGTTCATGTCCACGGAAATTATTTTGTCTTACTCGAATCCGGTTATGGTTCTTTCGAATACTTTGGTCAGATTTAGATGTGGTTTGGGTCAAAGTTCAGGATTTTTCAAACGGAGTTTTTTAGGTTTGAGTCGGGTTTATGACCATGGAAAGTATTTTGTCTTGCTGGGATCGGGTTATAGTTCTCTGGAATGTTTTTATCGGTTTCAGATTTCGTTCGAATCATGTTTCGGGTTTTTTTTAAGAAAATATTTAGGTTCGGGTCAGGTTTCATGCTCACGAAAATTATTTTTCCTTGTTTGAATCGGGTTATGCTTCATTGAACATTTTTGCGGGATTCAGATTTGGTTCGGATCAGTTATCAAATCCATAGTTTTTTCAAAACAGAAACCTGTTTTAGGTCAGGGTCGGGTTTATACTCGCGGAAATTTTGTGTATCACGGATCGGAGTGTGGTCTGTTTTTTTTCTGGTTGGGATCGGGTTATGTTTAAATTAGTCTAAACATTAAGGTTATAATCAGTTTTGCTCCTATTCTTTTTATGGCTATTTCTGATAGATAATTTACTTTGCTATTGGTGAATGAATCGTTTGCGGATACAAACAATTGTACGCCAAACAGCTATTTATTTTTGTTTTAAAAACAAATTAAAGCCATATTACAATTTTAAATTGAATAGAACACATTTAAATTTAATCAATGATTAAAAGAAACACTCATAGAAAAGTGTTGTGTAATGTTTTTTACTGCAACACAGCTAATGACTCATACATCCTAAAGTTCGAAATGCCAAAAATATGCGTACAATCATATAGTAAAAAGAAATTAATAGAGTGGCAGTATAATGTCTTGGGGTGACGCAAAAAATGTAACTCTAAAATCCGCTACATTAAGTTCAAATAAGTACCAAGAAAACCATGTGCTTTGAAACTCCGATCAATTCAAACTGGTTTAAACCAGTATTTCTTTGTTTTTGTTTTTTACCTTTTAAACTGTTATTGAATAGATGACTAAAATTTCATTTAAAAAATAACGTTTTGTGCCATTATTGCCTGTAATACACGATCAGAATGCATGAAAGATACAATTAGATCAATCATAGGCAAGAATTATTTGATTATTTTTATCATATGACTTTGAAATATCAATATAGGAGCATCATTTAAGACTTTGCTTGAAAAATCAACATTCTTTCGTTAATGTCTTAAAATCGTCTGCACTCTGAAATCTAGATTTTAGATTAATATTATTATTTAAGTGTTCATGCATGATTTTAAAAGAATCTTTTCATCACTATATTTTATATATTGACATGGAATTATTAATATGTTGTTAAATCATAAACATTTTTCATCTACGTTATAAAGTATTAAAAATTTCTGAAAAAAAAGAGAAAACTTTTAGTAATACAATTTTTTACTTCAAATCATATGTTTTCAATATTTTATTTAATTTTGTTTTGACATTTAATTATTTTTAATTTTCCAATTTCAATTATTTTAAAAGCAAACATTTATTTTAATAAATAATATAATAGAAAAAACCATTTAAAAAAATTACTATTTCTTCGTAAAATATGCTTCAGCTGTAATTCATTTCTTCCAATCTGTCTTATTAATACAAAATTCCTTCCTCGTGCTTTATTATGCGACGTTAAAATTTCGGCGATAAATGGTTTCATATTGCAAACCTTTTTTTTTCCCGGTTTACTTTGTCACCACCTATATTTTTCCTCCATGGCGTACAGCTGCTGTGATTTAAAAAAAAAATAAATAAATAAAAAAAAAAAAAAAAAAAAAATCCTCATTTCAACTGACAGTTTGCCAGTCTATGAATTTTAAAGGTCAGTCCCAGTTTTTTAAATTATTTCTGCGAAAATTTTATGCAACCAACCAACCATAAGAGAATGAAATGGAAAAAAGCTTAAAAAAAGGATTTTTTATGAGAGTGAGGTTTGGAATTTAATTAATTACTCAGTTAATAAATAGAATTTTGAAATTCTGAGCATCAGGTGCACAAGGAGAGATATTGGGCTACTCTCAAAAACATTTTGAGCTTCGTACGTACCGTAGTTTTCGCTAACTATCGCAGACACACACACACACACACACACACAGAGCGATTTGTTATTTTATTAATATAGATTGTAGAAAAAATAAATCCAAAGTTTGAAATAAGGGGATGTTATTTTAACACGTTAACCTAAACCAATAACAGAAAGGAAATACAAGGAAAGGAAAAAAGTTACTTTCATTTGCTAAAACGGATTGGTGTTAACCAATCAAATTTTGAATAAAGGGCAAGAGAGGCGGAGACTGGCTGAGGCGGAGATCATATAATTAAAACCCGTTTTCTGTTGCATTTTTGAACAAAATATTTCCAAATTTTGCTCAGAATAATTGCAGTAGAAATATGGAAAGCATATCATTGGAAAGCTTAAACACTAATATTACGTGAAGCGTTTTTGATTTTTTCTGAATTTTGCTTAAATAAATTTTATAAGACTAAAAAGGACACAACACCTCGAATTTCACTGAATCCAAAATTTAGAGGGTCCTCAGAATTAAACTACAACGAAAATCAGAAAAGTACAAACTAGCCCGGTAATAGAATGTCCTCAGCTATCCTGTCAAAAAAAATCATTTAAAAATATTGAATATTAAGCGAGATATTCGAAAGGATTGCGCCCATAGACTTACCATTAGCGTTCGGCTTTTACCGCGTGACCAGAGTGTGCTCTTAAGAGCCCACAATAGTCACAGAAAAAGTACACAAAAAGACCCGGATGAAAATGTAAAGTCTATAGAAGAGTTCTTTTCTAACATCTCGCTCAAATTTTAATGTTTTTGCATGATTTTCTTGCACAAGAAAGCTGAGGGCAATCCACAACCGGGCTAGTTTTTACTTTTTCAATTTTTGTTTAAGATTTTCTTTAAAAAATTCTTTTAACTTTCGAAACCGGTTTAAACCGGTTCTGAAACTGAAACTATCGCAATATAAAAAATATATAACCAAAAACGAAAAAGTAAAAACTAGCCCGGTTGTGGATTGCCCTCAGCTATCTTGTGCAAAAAAATCATGCAAAAATATTAAAGTTTGAGCGAGATATTAGAAAAGAACGCTCCCATAGACTTTACATGGTCATCCGGGTATTTTTGTGTACTTTTTCTGTGACTATTGTAGGCTCTTAAGAGCCCACAATAATTTCTACTTATTTTTAATAAAAACTGTTTTTCGAACTTAAAATGCTAATTTGTCAAATATTTTATGCATGCATAGCAGTAAGACATATATAACATAAACCAGTACTAGTATTTTTTGATTATGTAAATTTATTAATTGTTCTATTAATTGATTAAATACGTAGAAAAGAAAGCTTTTTTTATTGTTTTACTTAATAATATTAGACTAAAATCGGGTGCCTAGTATCGTATAGTACCAAAAACAAGCCCGGAGGCATGTGAAAAGAAAATTGCGCACGGGACAAAGTTTCAATTTAGCGTCCTCTCCCCCAACTTTTTCTTGTAATGACCAAAAAATGACGTTTATAGTATAAATGTGGCGCCCCCCTCCTCTTTCGGACAGCGCTGAATATGTCCCCTCCAAATGTACCCTCGCAGCGCAGCGTGAAAAGAAGGGGGAGGCAAAGAGGGCGGGCGGTTGCCCCGGCTGCGTAAATTTATGGGGCGCCAAATTTATACTACAAACGTCATTTTTAGTCTGTCACAAGAAAAAGTTCAGGGAATTGGATGCCAAACTGAAACTGCCCCGAGCGCAATTTTCTCTTCGCACATCACAGCCCCCCCCCGTTTCATATATTTTGCAGGTTGTATAAGGCAATTATTAATTTTCAAATGTAGCCCCTTGTCCTTTTAGAGGTACCTATCAATTTCACAAAAGTTCCAATTATAAGCATCCTTTAAAATTATCAAAATTTCCTTTCTACTAAAGGAGAAATTACTGTAATTGGTAGCTAATCTATTTTCTTTTGTATGAACTTGAAAAAAAAATATATATACAAATGAAATGTACAATTTTATTCTTTGAAAGTTAGCTAAAACTTAAAAAGAACATTAATTTATAAAAATTAAGAGTTTGAAATCGTCATTTTTTTTCACGAATAATACTGTTAAAATTTACCAATAATCGTTGAAAAAATTAAATCCAATGTTTCTAAAAGAGGGTTTTATTTCAACGCATTACCATACTCCAGTCACGACAAAAAACGCAAGGAAAGGAAGTGATTTCCTTACATTTGCTAAACTGCATCGGTGTTAACCAATCAAAGTTTTAAAAGGGCGGGGATTTCAGATTCTTGGCGCAGGCGGGGCGCATATAATTAAAACGCATTTTTCGTTCCATATTCGATCAAAATCTTTCCAAATTTTGCTCAGCCTAATTGCAGTAGAAATATGGAAAGCATATCATTGGAAAGCTTAAACCCTAATATTCCGTGAAGCGTTTTTAATTTTTTCTGAATTTTGATGAAATGGATTTTATAAGACTAAAAATGACACAACACCTCGAATTTCAGATATTCCAAAATTGAAAGGGTCCTCAGAATTAAACTACGATGAAAATCAGAAAAGTACAAACTAGCCCGGTAATAGAATGTCCTCAGCTATCCTGTGAAAAAAAATCATTTAAAAATATTGAAAATTGAGCGAGATATTCGAAAAGATTGCGCCCATAGACTTACCATTAGCGGTCGGCTTTTACCGCGTGACTACTGTGTGCTCTTAAGAGCCCACAATAGTCACAGAAAAAGTACACAAAAAGACCCGGATGATCATGTAAAGTCTTTGGGAGCGTTCTTTTCGAATATCTCGCTGAAATTTTAATATTTTTACATGATTTTTTGTACAAGATAGCTGAGGACGATCCACAACCGGCCTAGTTTTTACTTTTTCAATTTTTGTTTCAGATTTTCTGTAAAAAATTACTTTAACTTTCGAAACCGGTTTAAACCGGTTCTGAAACTGAAACTATCGTAATATAAAAAATATATAACCAAAATTGAAAAAGTAAAAACTAGCCTGGTTGTGGATCGCCCTCAGCTATCTTGTGCAAAAAAATCATGCAAAAATATTAAAACTGGAGCGAGATATTCGAAAAGAACGCTCCCATAGACTTTAGATGGTCATCCATGTCTTTTTGAGTAATTTTTCTGTGACTATTGTGGGCTCTTAAGAGCACACACTAGTCACGCGGTAAAAGCCGACCGCTAATGGTAAGTCTATGGGCGCAATCTTTTCGAATATCTCGCTTAATTTTCAATATTTTTAAATGATTTTTTTATACAGGATAGCTGAGGACATTCTATTACCAGCCTAATTTGTACTTTTCTGATTTTCGTTGTAGTTTAATTCTGAGAACCCTCTAAATTTTGGATTCAGTGAAATTCGAGGTTTTGTGCCATTTTTACTCTTATAAAATGTATTTCAGCAAAATTCAGAAAAAATTAAAAACGCTTCACGAAAGCCTAGTGTTTAACCTTTCCAATGATATGCTTTCTATATTTCTACTGCAATTAGGCTGAGCAAAATTTGGAAAGATTTTGACAAAAAATGGAACAAAAATGCCTTTTAATCATATGCGCTCCGCCTCTACAAGGAATCTGAAATACCGCCCATTTCAATATCTGATTGGATAACACCGATCCATTTTAGCAAATGTAAGGAGATTATATCCTTTCGTTGCGTTTCCTGTCGTGATTGGGTTATAGTAATGTGTTAAAGTAAACTCCTTCTGTTCAAACATTAGATTTATTTTTTTCTACGAATATTTGCATATTTTAACAGAAACATTCTTGAAAAAATAAATAACGATTTCAAATTCTTTATGTTTTATAAATTTAATGCTATTTTTAAGTTTTAGCTAACTTCCAAAGAAGAAAATTATATATTTCGTTTTTATATATATTACAAATTAAAAAATTTTTCGCCAAAACTAACCTTTATACTATCTTAATTTTCTTATAATAGTAATGTTCCGTACTTACTTCAAATTATTAAATTAAAATCCTATTTCTAGATCTAATCTGTTAATATTTATGCAGACGATATAAATTCTTAATTTGCATTAAAAAACATTATTCCAGTATCCGTAAATTTAAAAAGATGGCTCTAAATAAAAAATATTCTTAATTAAACTTTATTTCTTAATATTCCAAATAAAACTGATTTCTTCTATGTTTTTATCAACCCTTTTTAAGAAAGTCTTATTAAATTTATTCCAAAACCATCCCTCATAGCATGCATGTTCACAGTGACGTCACAATGACGTCACTGTGAGTCACTTAGGTCACATCACATCTGTGACGAAAATGCCACCACTCAGTGACGTCACATTGTGACTAAGATGTGACTTTCTAAAAAAATTTTCACAGTTCGTCACAATGTTAATGCCAAAGTAGTCACAAATGACACACTTTTCACAAATTGGTCACATTGTGACGTCACAAAGTGGTCACAATGTGACGTCACCAAAAAGCCCTAAAACGGCCATAACGACTTCACATTTTAGTCACTGTGACTTCACATCGACGTCACGTGACGTCACCATGTCTTACGGGTAGGGTAATAAATAAATATAATTTACGTGTTGTAACTCCAGATGCAAAACGCGCGGAACAAATGTACTGTTTAAAATTAGAAATCATAATTAAAATATAAATTAATTATGTAATGTATTAATTTATCCTCCTTTATAAAGTAAAATTTATAATATAAATCACATTTCTTGGATCGGCGCGTTACATGATGCAATTTACTGTGAACTATTTTTTAAAGCGTAAGAAGTTTAAAAAAAATCTCCATTACAAAAATTACATAGTAAAAATTTTAAAAAGAAATAATAATTATACGAAAATGCAGCTTGCAGTAAAATCATTTTAAAAAAGTAGGAATTCTTTTAACAAGAAATTTTATACTTCAAAATGTCTAATGAAGAAAAAAAATGCCAATACGAATTCAACTTCCAGAAGTACACAAACGGAATTGAGTATAAAAAACGGATTAATTCATGGATTTTTTTTTATGCTAGCATGTTCAACACCGACTCGCGTAGGCCCACTTTAGGTAGCATGTTTTCTTTATTACTCGTATTTAAAATATGTTACTTTTACCAGGGTGACAAAAAAGAGATACAAATAATGCGCTTGATTTTTGTTACACAAAAATCCGATTAACCCTTTCCGGGGCAAGGTACTTGTATTAGTAAAATGTTGAAATAATTGATTGACACCAGTATTTACACGAAATTTTATATGTAAAGTAATAAACGTGTATTTAATAAAAGTGACATTTTCCTAGAAAATTTCTGGTACCAGTGTGGAAATTTGGGATTAAAATTAGGTGGTCTCATTTGCGATCACCGCCCTTCAAGGGGTTAAACGATTAATGCCTCTAACAATTTTTAACCATTTCAAGGGCAAAGTACATTTGTTGGTGAAATTTTGACAGGATTTATTTGCGAATAAGCAAAGTAATTTCTTGATACACAGATGTATATGAAGAAATTATGTTACTTATTCTCTAATAAATTTACGCCCCACCAGTGGCCGCGGGGTTCTGACCTCCAAACTGGTAGACGGTAGGTGCTGGGTTCGAACCCAATCGCGACCGTCGGCCTAGCCGTTCGGAGTTTTCCGTGGTTTTCTTCGAACCTTGCGTAAATACGGGTTATGTTCCCTTAGAAATACCCACACGGAGGGCATCCCACCCCATAGGGCCTACATCCCATAATGTAGATAATTGGCCGACATAAATATAAACAAACAAGCAAACTACTAAAATTACTCGCAATTTCTGGTGTCATTCAATCATTTCATCATTTTACGAATAGAATTACTTCATCCCTGAAAGGGTTAATGAATTTCCAAGTAATATTTCCATTAAGAATGTTTATTATAGTAAAAAGATAATTAGGGTCCCACAAACTCCGTCGTCATACGATTCAAATGCAATGCTTGTGCTCTCTATAGAGTTTGAGAGGAAAATGGCGACACTCTTCAATATTAGAGCATTTTTAATTAGCATTCAAATCATAGTTTTCATAATCACTTTATTTTGTCGCTTAATATAGTTTTTTACACTGATTAAATAAAGAAAAATTCTTTTCAAAAATGGTGTAGAAATGAACACCCACAGCAAATGTATTTCTTTCAATAGGAATCATACTTCGTAAGACGAAACTGATCTTCAACAATTATTCATTCAATTAGTTAAGAAACTCAGTAAAAGTGGCTTTAAAACAAGAAGAAAAAATCTTGTTCTTTTTATTCCCTTTTATGCTTTCTCTTGTTTTTCTGCTATTTTCTGACTCATTTAACGTACTCAGCTTTTGTATTTTGCAGAATTTTGTTCTTATTCAATTGTATTGTGAAGGGGAAAATACTTATCTCACTTCATTTAACAGAGCAATTTCCAGATCCGTTTTAAAAATAGCAAATCCGTCTACAGTTAGTATAAATCATACATCTCTTTTACTCACTGACATATTACACTAAAATCACGCAAAAGATATCATTAATCCCGCTATATTTTTTTCTGAATTGAATACAATTTTTGAAGTAAAGCTCATCCGCTTATTAAAAATGACTTCAAATTCGATTTTTCAGATATTAACACCCACTTTTTCCGCATTATATTTGAATTATTTAGATCAAAGAACGCTTTGGTAAAAATCACAGTTTGCATATTTTCAAGGCTGTCCAACCTGGTGCCCGAGAGGTACCAGAAAATTCTTAGAGAAAACAAGACCTTATTGAAACGGAGATATTGGGAGAATTAAAAAGGCACAAATTTCAGTAAAATTTTTCTGGTTTTTCACGGACGCCAGGTTGGACCGCCCTGCATACTTTTTGTGAAATTTTCAAATAGTTTTAAAATATAATAGAAGGACTCTGATGATAAAGGTTGAAGGTGACACAATAATCACTTTGAAAAAATTGACTGCAAAGTTTCAACTATCCCGGCAGTATTCGGGTTTCGGTTCCTTTGCCTCCCATACAAATTTTCTTCTCCTAACTCCTATTCCCATTCAAATAAATTAGAGAACTACTATGTAGTTTACTTTAAATGTTCCTAATCCACCTTAGTGATGTAAGAATATATCTCTATTTTTCCTTCAGATACTTTATTACAGACAAAGTTGAAAATTGTGGAAAAGTCTGCGCAACAATCACTAATGTCAGCTAATTATTTGTGTTTCCAATTATTCCAAATCTCATGAATGAAATTCATAATTTAAATAAACTGCAAATTTGTAACTTCACTGAAAAGAAACATGGTATATTATCGAGTTCATCGATATCTAATAAAAAAGAAAAAAATCCTTTCATGTGCCGAAAATTTTTAAAGGAATTTTTGGCATAAACTATCTGGTTTTCGTGTTCGATTTCCTTGTTTGGTTTGCAGAATATGGTTGCAAAAGACATTCAAAAAGAAATACCATTGTTTCCGATGTATAATCCGCGGAGCAAATAATTTTGTTTCGACTCAGAAATTCTATTTTCCAATTGAAGCCAAATACCCTTAGCAAAAATTAGCATAGGATTTTTATGGAAACACATGGTTTTATATGGAAAATCATAACAATTTTATGTCATTATATGTAAACATATTGTATTCATATGGTAAACATTCTTTTTTCTATGGTATTCCAGAGCAATGTGTATGATAAAGTTATAGGCTACTGATATTTAACATGAATTATATGGTATTCCACAGCGACGTGTAGGGTAAAATTAAAGTTAAATGAAATTTGCCATAAATTCAATGGTATTTCATAGCATGATGTATGGTAATCATACGATAATTGTTTGTACCATAAGTTGTATGGTATTTCAAAGCATGGTGCATAGTAAAATCTTAAAATATAGAATACCTTTTCAAAGTTTAAAATATATAGTCGAGTCTCTATATAACGAAATTCATTGTTCCAGTAAAAAATTCGTTATATAGAGAAATTCGATGTATAGAGAATGATGTTAAAAATCGTATTTAATGTGCAAATTTTGAACAAATATTATTTTTGATCTTTTTAATTAAGAATTTGAAATATTTAAAAGTAAATATTAACCTAACATTTTACTTCTTAATTATTTAAGCTGTTTCAAAAATGAGAATAAACATTTATTTGAAAACTTAATGATAACACTACCCAACAAAAAAAATATTTTTGTCAGTTTCCTGGTTTTAGATAGTTAATTCTTATTAATTTTGGGTTGAAAAAGACGAATATGTAAATGAAATTTTTTTATTAGCTCTTGTCTTCAAGATACAATACAGCCCACTGGAGAAAGACACACAACATCCCACACATCGATTTAAAAGGAAATTGAAGAAGAAAAAAAATTCCTATGTAATAAATACAATACAGTGGGCTTGTTTCATTAAACAATGTTCAATTTTCAGAAATCAGTTGTTGTTTTTAGCCTATTCTTCCAAACTTTTCCTTTTGAATTGCCTCTTGCGTGTCAACGCCAAAGCATCTCTTGTAACAGCAAAGCATCTCTTGTAACCCAGCAGTAGTCGACCAGCATTGACTCATCCCAACGACCCTGATATCTGTATTCCATTACAGAGATATCTTTGTGAAACCTTTCACCATGCCCATCGCTTACAGATCCACCGTTTTTAAGGAAAAAATCAAAATGGTAGTGAAGGAAATGGAGTTTCCGAGACATATGCATTCAAGGTCATTTTTCTTGTCTAGATATCCTCGTACCACATCTTTGAAGGCTTCTCAGCCTGCTTTCTCTTTCCCTTCCAAAACTTTATGAAAAGCAGGGTCCTTCATTACTGTGCGCATTTAAGGGCCCACAAACATTCCTTCTTTAACCTTTGATTCACTCAGTCTTGTAAATTTCGCTCTAAGGTATTGGAAAGCCTCGCCATGCTTGTCCATGGCTTTCAGAAAGTTCTTCATTAATCCCAGCTTAATTTGCAGAGGTGAAAGCAGAATGTGTTTTGGATCAACTAGAGGCTCATTTTGGACATTTCTTTCTCTGGGATTTAGGTTTCTTGAAGGCCATTTGACCTTTATGTAGTGAGAGTTTCTATTTTGACTGTACCACAAACACAAAAAACAGCAGTACTTGGTTTAATCTAATTGCATTCTTAGGAGTAAAGCAATTATTTTCAAGTCACCACAAATCTGTCATTTATGATCCTCGTATTTGATTGACTCGAGAAGTAATTTCACATTCCTGTAAGTTTTCTGCATATGAACGGAATGTCCAACGGGAATGAAAGGAATAATGTTGCCGATATGTAGTAAGACTGATTTCAAACTATGTTTGGAAGAGTCTATAAATAACCTCCACTTCCGTGGATTATGAGTTATGTTCATTAAACCATAAACATAAGTACAAGCAACAACATGATCTTTTTTCTCAAACAAATTTAGAAGTTTCTTGTGACGAGTGCTGTATTCTGTGAACTTAACTTCTTGAAGTAGATGCCATTGCTTCAGTCTTGATGCCAGAAGTTCTGCTTCCTCCTTTGGAAAGTCAAGATCTTGTACGAGATCATTCAATTCTGTTTAAATTAGTCTGTGAGGCTTATTCAAATCTTTTTGCCTCGAAATCTGGGTCATGGGAAGTCTCAGGTCTAATAAATTCCTCCTCTACAGCATCATCCTCTTCAATCTCATAATTTTGAGGTCGTTCAGGACTCGGTAGATTAGCTTCCATTTTCTGATGAAAAGAACGTCAAAAAGATCTACACAGAGAATGCAGTTGAGAGGAATTACAGCTATTTGGAGCACCAACTTATCAAGACTCGATTTCCCATGAAACAGCCATAGTGTGAGATTTATTCAAGTTCGTCCTTTTCATGAAAACAAGAGCTAATTTCAACTTTTTATGTTGATTTTCATGTTTAGCAATACAAAATA
Source organism: Maratus speculifer (assembly GCA_964019185.1). Classification (NCBI taxonomy): domain Eukaryota; kingdom Metazoa; phylum Arthropoda; class Arachnida; order Araneae; family Salticidae; genus Maratus; species Maratus speculifer. The sequence continues at coordinate 59,095,027 of OZ025293.1, forward strand.
CTTCGGAAATAACTATTTTTGAGCCCGAAACATTTTTGATGTTGGGTAGTGTAATCAAATAAGGAAGACTTGCATTAATTTCAAACAAAGATATCTGTTATTTTTTGTTGTTTTCATTTTTAAATTGTTATGCTCTCAAAAAAATGCTCAAATTTTAGCAAGGAATGAAAAATTATCGTTAACATTTTCCTCCATTTGAAGGCCTCTCTTATGTGCCTCTCATTGATTCCTCTCTTATATGTGTAACAATCCAATTGACTCTGTTTTAAGAAGGATGTGGAAAGGTGTGAGGGAGGTGGGCTGAATTCGTTGGATTTAAAGAACAAGAAAAAAAGTAATAACAATTAAAAAAAAACTCAGCACTGAACGATAAATCAAAAATAAGTGGTAAAAAATTGATTCCATATGATTTCGAAGCTTTCATAAAAGTGAATAAATTAAGACCAATTTATGAAAAAATTCGTTATATAGAGATAGATATTTCGCTATATAGAGACTGTTTTTAATGTAATCATGCGAAAAGGGGACCGTTCCTACTAAAAATTCGTTATATAGAGAAATTCGATGTATGAAGTTTCGTTATAGAGAGACTCGACTGTATTGATTTTTTGTAACCATAAACTATACCATCGCATAAAACATGGTAAAATCATATGATAATTGCGTTGTACCATTTATTCCCAAGTAGTATGGTATGATTTTTGTAAATAATCATCGGTTATACTAGAATTTATTTAAAAAGAATTCGAAACACTTTTGCGGTTTCAATTTAAAAAGTTTTTTAGACTACTTTTAAGTTTTCAGCTGAGCACATGAAAAGTTTCTTCAAAGTTTACTCATATAGGCATTGTTTGCTTTATAATTTACGCCCACATCGAGTGTCAATCTTGGCTGATTATGAACTGTCATAAGTAACTGTCACTGTGTCATGGGTAATTGCATGCATGCCTGTAACGTGAGTTACCAGCTACGATTTTTTCTACCAATATGTTAGTTTTGAAAAATGAGACTTATTTTATAGGGGATACCTCATTAATTGAATAAAGCTAAGAAAACTTTTTGAAAATAACGGTGAACAACAATTTCGCAGATATAATCTTGGTAACTCACGTTACAAAACCTCATGGAATGATCCTCATAACTGTCATTGTAATTCAATCATAATATTGGCTGATTATGACTGAATTATAATATGATTTATAAGTAAAAAATCCTATGGGAGAAATAAAATTATTTAACAAAGATAATATTAATATTATCTTTGATAATAATATGATTTTTAATATTTGACATATTTCCTATAAAATTCTAACATCGATAAAGAAATTTATGACACATTCTTTAAAAAAAAAAAAAAAAAAAAAAAAAAAAAAAAAAAAAAAAAAAGACATTAATTTTTTTTTTTTTTAATGCCGTCTGTATTCCGTTACATTACGGTCAATGGGAAAATAATGTTTCAAGTTCATTTTAATGGTGTTACATCCTCTCAAACAGCATAAAATTGATATGCATTTACTGAAGTGTACGAAAATGCATATTCTGTACAATATGAGGTGCATAAAACATTTATTATTCATTTACAGAACTACACAAAATAATACCGTTACATAATAATTTATGGAAAACATTGTTTTCGGCATTCCAGTCATGTTAATTTGCTTCATATATAATAAAATTCAAGGTTCTCCAACCTGGCGCCAGCGAGATACCAGAAAATACTTACAGAATTCCAGACGTTAATGAATCGGAGATATTCGGAAATTTGATAAGGCAAAAATTTTTGTAACATTTTTCTGGTGTTCACGGGCCCCAGGTTGGACAGCCCTGATGAAATTGATATATGTTGCTGAGATTTATTACAAATTATTTCCTGTATAATAGAAAGTGCTAACAGGATTTACAGGGATTCACAGAGGATTTTGGATACTATACTGTGACATATATACCGTATGTTACATATCTTTGCCGAAAGTGCATTTTTAGTTATGATATGATTTTATAAGTTTAACTATACTTTTGCATATTAAGTTGTGTGCATAAATGCTGTAGATCATGTGTAGGGCAATGCAAGCGAATCTGTAAGAGTTACAAAGTATGAATAAAAGTAACTTAAAAGTGGTTTTCTAATGAGTTACCCTTTTTAAGGTATCCCATATTGGTAATGATTCTAGGTTTGCCATTTTGATTACGTCCTGTTTAAGATGAAGTCTAATTATTTTCGTATTACTGAATTGAAGATATATGATCGTATCAAATTTCGTATTCATGTAATTTTTGCATAAGAGTATAACAGCTAATGCATCAAGCTCTGAATATTTGTAAATTTAATTAAAGTAAAAACGCATCTCATTAGCCACGTTTGACGTGCAATTTCCAACTTGTTATAAAAATAAAAATCTCTCTTTAAATAAGGGGAAATTTCACGCTTTTGAAATAGATTTTTTATTTAAAAAAAAAAAAATAAGTAATGATTTTTGACCTGGAAAAAAACGGAACCCGTCATAACCCTGTAAATAAACGCGAATATTACATATACGTCTGAAATTAAATGTAGTATATAAAAGACAAAAGTATCTCAATTAGTTTATGTTGCAGACATCCAAAATAATTGAATTCACGTCAGCTGTTTCAAATGCGCTTAAAATAAATGAAGAACAAAAAGTATATTAAAGGTAAATTAATAATTCTTGTTTTTAGTTAAAAAAAAAAAAAAAAAAAAAACTCATGGTAATCTCGAAGTTTTCAACATTAAAAAAGAATGCATATTTTAACATCAGGTGAGAAAATTTTAAATTGTGTTTTGTTCTGCATTCAATTGTAACCCAATTTTTACCATTTATAAACTTTAATTAAATGTCTAGTATAAAAGACTTACTTTACAAAAGGCTCTAAGTTCACAGCTGTATCTCTGTGGATATTCTATTTAAGTCAAATTTAATTACGGATCAGCATGTTGATCTTAAATCTTCACTTAATTAGAATCACAATTACAAATCCTAACTTTTATGCTGCAATGCCAGTTAATTGACATTTGAAATCTTTTGTGCTGTAAAATGAGGAAGGTTCAAATTTATGCAAAATATTTATGTTAAAAAGTATATAGTAATAGCATATATAAGGAATGTACATTATTTTATTACCTATCAGTGAAGTATTAGAAAAAGGGACTGCAGTCATACGTCCCAGCTTTTCTTATATCTGTATATTATTTATGGAGCTGTAGCTATTTATTCAAATACGTTTTATGCGCTACTGTTAATATATTAATCATAGTTAAACCTTCACTGTGGCAAAAACCAGAAAAAGAAAACGTTTTTAATGGAATATAATTCGGGTATCTTAAATAAAATTAGTAAGACCCTTCTTTGACCTCTAAAACGTGTAAATACGTCAAAATCCGGATTTCGAAAATAACAATATTTTTTCTTGTAAAGATAGAAGAAAATAAAAATCAGCTAGGCAACCGATTTGCAAAGGCGTTTCCAATAAACTAACGGGAAGCATATTTTACAATAACTGAATGAATACTTAGACAGAACAATGAAAAAAAACAGAAAAAGTTAGAAAGACAATTACAGAATGTCGTCTTTTAAATAAAGAAATGACAACTGCTACAAATTAGCATTATACAGAGGACAACAGTTTCACATACTTGGTATCGGATATATTTTTATTTTTACTTTCTTCTATCTTCAATTGAAGAAAGTATTGTAATCGACATTTTTTTCGACTTCCAGTTTTCAATGGATTTACACGTTTTAAAGGACAGAGATTCCAAAAAACATGTTTTTACAAAATGTCTGTCTGGTCGTGTGTCTCTCTGTGTGTATGTCTGTGTGTCTGTGTGTGTGTGTGTGTGTCTGTGTGTCCGAATGTCGCAATTCTACCATCAAAAAGTGTATGAAGATATGCATAGAATTGAACCAAATTTTTTGTGAATGTTTATGGCTGTGGCAAGCAAGTTTCCCTTCAGTTTTGAAATATTCCTCCGGAAGGAGGAGCTGCAATAACAATGTCTGTGCCCTTTTCAATATTGTACTGACTAAAAGTGTATGAAGTTATGCATCGAATTGAACCATTTTTTTGTGTAAGTGTATGGCTAGAGCTAGATGGTCCTCCCTGAATTTGAAAAAAATCCACCGGTAGGGGGCGCTGCAATAGCAATTTTTGTGCCATTTTATATATTTTACTACAGAAAAGTGTATGAAGTTATGCATAGAATTGAATGAAATTTTTTTGTGTAAGTGTTTGACTATCGTCAGCAGACCCTCCCTGAACTTCCGCCGGAAGGAGGCTCTATAGTCACGATATCTGTGCCATTTTTATTTTTTACCATTAAAAGTGTTTGATGTTATTCATAGAACCGAACTAAATTTGTTGTATATGATTTTTTTTTTTTGGAGTATGGCGAGTAGATTTTTCCTGAATTTGAAAAAAATATGACTCTCTCTCTGCTGGTCATCGGCTCGTGCAGATATGGAGACTCGTTTTTTCTCCGATTAATTGACAGAAGCGGAAATTTAAGATGCAAATCATAGTTGGTATAGTACTGAATTAATAATTTTAACGCATTAACATGTGTAACTAAATTTTGAAATATTAAAATGTACGTATGAGATAGATGAAAGTTTTGGGATTGGCACATCCAAATAGTTTTGCCTAAATTGAAATCATTTGTTCTACTAAAAGTAATATTTATGAAACATCAATAAACTAATTATTGAGAAAGACTAAATCAATGTGAAGATTGCACGGAATATAAAGTGTCCCAAAATGAATGAAATGCGCTTCAAATCTTTAACTGTTGGATAAAACAAGCAATTTCAATTAAATAGTTTCAAGTATTTGGTTTGTATGACAGGGTTCCTACAGTTTCAGCTTGAGTTGGCAGATTAGGCCTCTTTTACAGTTGTGAACTTTTACAGTCACACTAAAAATTGTCTACAGTATTCTTTTCTTTATTTAATGACAGGAGTTTCGTGACAATATAAAGGAAAAATTTTTCTTTCAGAATTTCTGATGTAATTTCGAATTTTTTTAATAGAAAGTTGAGGTTTCAGGTAAAATATCAATATTTTTACGTAAAATTATCAATTCGTATAATCACGCTGTTAAAAAAGGCAAGCTTCCTGTAAGAAAATACTGGTGTTCTTATGACCAAAAGATGTTTAGGTTTCCGGACCTGCAGAAACACCAAATGCATATTCTGTGGATGAAATATTTCAGCCATAAACTTTCATAAAGTTACATATTTTATATTTTATACCGTCTCCCTGTCATATACTTCATATTTAGAAAAATGCTTTCATGCTCTGCCATCTACACAATAAAAAGTTTCATTCTTTCATTTGTTGATTGCTTGCAGGGACCTGTAAGTTAAATTGTATAGCGAGGTAAGAATGGCGAAATGGCAACCATGATCAATGACTGAATTGTTATTCGGACTAGTATCAGTACTCTTAAAGAGTACTAAATTCAAGGTCATTGACTCCTGATCTTGACCTGTCTATAAGATATTCGAAAGCGTTCGTCAGCGCGCCGTTATTTTTTAAATGTATTTTTCTGAAAAAACGCCCGGATGGAGTCGATTCGACTCCAATCATGTAACTAAATTTAAATTCGAACTAGAAAAAATTTCTTGAAATGATTTAATTTGAATCCTCGCAAATTTACGTTAAATAAATCACTTAAATATTTCTGAATAGAAATTCTGGTGCGAAATATTATTTTCAAACTTGACTAGAATTTCCGGGCGTTCTAGTGTTAAATGATGAAGTTAATATTGTAATAAATGAAAATAGTGATGATGATGATAATTGAAATTATGTTTATCATTATCATGTCTACCGCGCCAAAAATATAAATAATATTCTTTCATTTATACACTTATACCACACAAAAGCTGATCAAAATCAAAGAAGTGCTTCTTTGAGTCAAAAGAGAAGAAAACCTTACAATTTTGCTGATTATTGGTGCCAGCCCTGGTTACGCCACTTTATCGCCAACAGGTAAATATGAAAGCGACTTTCATCTTTATCGGGAAACTCTGAATCTAAAAAATTTTTATAAAGTTGTAAATATTAAAGCTATAATTTTACTGTGTAGACAGATGCAATATTCGGAAAATTTTTGTGGCTTGTATTTATAAACAGAACGCTCAGGCATGTTAATAATTCGCTTACCACAAGGTTCGTACACTCCTTATATTTTTTAAGAACTCAGACACGACTATTAAAAATAAGAAATTTACATTTAATTTTTAAAACATAATATTCACAATCATCACCTTCATTCACAGATTTTAGAATATCTTTCTGCAGTGAAATATTTTGAAATTATTCTTAAAATTTAGTGGTAAAACTGTGCGAACCCTGTTCCAAATGCCAGTTTTCTCTTTATTGAACACATTAGTTCTGTGAGTAAATATTACAAAAAAAGATTTCTGTTGGAATGTACTTTTATTCAGCCAACCAAAGGTTTAACATCTCTATTTTGTAAGTTTTGCTGTGACTTTTATTTCAGGATTAAATGCTTCATGCTGTTTGTATGCTTTCTTGTATTTTAAAGTCGTGTCATATACTTTAAGATTAGTTTCAGAATTAAAATTAGCTACAAATGAAATTTAAAAAGTTTATGATAAAAAAAGTTTGTTCAGATAATTTTATTCATTTCTGAACGCATCAATCTATTTTTGAAAAATCGTACTTAGAATAGTTTTTGTAACGCATAAAATATCTTAGGGAATTTTAGGTGTTTTAGTCCTAGAAATTTCATAATATATTGTTTACTATATCTGAAGATAGAATTTTTTCCATTGAATAAGGCAAATACTACTTTATAAAATTTTTGATAAAAGTGCTTGAAGCGTACGAACACTGTAGAAATAATAAATGACAATTCGTATTTAAAAACGTGGAGAAATTTCCTTAACTGTATCTCTCTAAAACATTAATATTTTTTGGAAATACATGTAAACCATTTTATCCTACATTGTAAAATATATGTAGTTTCGCAAGTTCGTTTAAACGGTTCCTTCAATTAGCTATTTGACAATTTCAAAGATTAACTGGTTAAAATAATGTCTGTGAAAAAGTATACAGATAAAAATCTTTCACTAACCCTCATTCTTCCTTTTAGAAAAAAAAATCAACTTTAATAAATTTAAATTTTTAAGTAAACACATAAAATTTTAAACTACCACAATTGTGACAAATTACTTTATTCTACACCATTGTATATGCATATGCTATTGACACAGAACATAAATAAAGTTGAAACTTGAACAAAAAGAGAGAATTCCCCACACAGAACATGCAAATATTTTTTGACGGCTGGATGTCGGAATATATAATGCTTCTACTGTCTTATCTTTTGACGCTGCATTTTTTGAGAAAATATTAGCTTTCTTACTCTTAATGTAAATTTAAAATATAAAAAAATTCTTTTAAAATTTAATACATTACAGAGTAAAAATTGCAGCAAACTATTAAATGCATTGCTAGTACGGGTCCTGTAATTTCGTGGACAGGAAATTTTTTTACACCAGTATTTTCTCATAGAAAATCTTTCCTTAAATAAAGTACGATTTCTCGGGATTGAATTAGAATTAACTTTTTTATTAAAAAAATATATACTGGTATTTTACATGGAAAAACAGTACCCGTACTAACCCTGCAGTAATTCAACTACTTTTACAGAATACGGATATATAACCGGAATTTAACTGACCACAGTATGGTCGTATATGCTTAACCACTTAATGGTCGTATATGCTTAACCACTTAACACTAGAACCGCGGGAAAATTCATTCAAGTTTTATAAAAATATTTCCCACCGGAATTTTTATTCAAAACTGTTTAAGTTACTTATTGAAAATGTGTTTGTTCCGCATTTATTTAGCTTATTTTATTTAAAGTTTTCTGGTTCGATTCGATATCTCTCCATATGATACGGGTCAAAATGACCCGTCGCCGCGGTTCTAGTGTTAATGGTCGTATATGCTTAATAGGGTGGAGCGAAAAAAATTATTTTTTGAAAATCAAAAACGGGTAGGTGCCAAAAGTTGCCTTTATACTAGTACATCAACTGCATAAAATTTTACCGCTGAAAAAAAATGGCTCGAGTCTGCGCTTTTGCTCCAAAAAACGAAATTTTGGGTAAAATTTCTTATTTTTGACATTTTTTTGAAAAAAATTAAAAAATTCCTACAGAGCTGGTTATTATTTAAAAGTGTTACTTAAACCTTTATATTTATCTGCTTAACATATTTAAACTATAAAACAATATGTTTATTCTCTATAGCTGGAGCAAAACAGACAACTTTTGGTAAAAAAACAGCGTTACCACTCTATTAGGTCATACAATGAATTGTTGTTTTTAATACAGCTCTTGTTTGTAAAACTACCTTGGACATACGTCGTGGAGGTGGCTTTATTTCATATACCACCCGTACCAACTATTCGATCATCTTAGTACAGTGTTTTATTTATATATTGATTTTTGATTTTCTTTATCAAAATTTGGCATGTTTTCGATACTTCCACCTAGTTTATCTGTTCTTTGCATCCACATGCTGCTGTAACTATCTTAATGTATATTTTTACAGCTTATACAAAAAAAAAATGAGAAGGAGAGTAATGCACGAGAACATTATTAAAGGGATCTATTCGGCCATCTATTACCTTTATCAAACTTACATCCAGTTGATGAAAGTGATTGGAAGTTCTGTTACCACAACATTTTTTAAGTCAATTATATTTTTTATGTAATGATCTGCTTCAAAGATGATTTCAGATATTTGAACTATAAGTATGCCATCTTTTATTCTACTTTTGCCTTTTTTATATGTTGAGAAGCGAGCTGTTTAATGTGATGGTGGTCGTCAGCGAGAATTGCAATGGAAATTTGTTATTTATGTGTAAAGCAACCATTGTTGTAAATAACATTTTTTTGCATTAGTTTATGCCATTTTCTGTGTGTTTTAATATCCATGTAATTTCCTCTTAACTTTTAGATCCCCTTTTTATGAGTGGACAACATTTGATGGTGAACTGTCCTGGGCATAAACTTATAATACATAGTACTTTATGAGGGAATGTACGGATTCTAATCGACTATATGTACTCATTTAAAATTAGGAGAATTCTATTTGTCGCTGTGAACCATTTTGCAAGGGGCAAGCTTAGAATTGTGTATAATAATGAATCATACGCTTCTTTAACTCCAGTGAATTTCCTCTGCGTCAATTATTAGAGAAGTCGATATAAAACGTTCTAATCTACATGGATTCACTGGGTCAATAAGGAAAATCTTTGTCTACGTACTATTTTCACTTCCTAGTGCAATTTTTTATAAAATAGAGAATAATTTTAAAAAATTTATTTTCTCAAATTGAGAAAGAGACACTCAGAACAGACTAGAAATTTCTGTCGGAGACTGCAAAGCTAATTCATAAGGAAAACTATTTCTCAGAAAAAATGGGGAATAGGAATTTAGAAAACATCTCACACAAAAGACAGCTCATAAAGCGAATAAAATTTTCCGCTTTATATAAGCACAGATTGGCAGTCAGAGTCTATAGGTTCACTAACAAAATATATAATCCAAGTTTATACCGCGGGATGTTTTATACCAAATGTAATACACACCTAAAGAATAGATCTAAAATCTTATTAGAAATTACTCGACAACGAAACAACACAGGAAACGACATAAAACAAATACTAAAACTTCTTTAGAAATATTTTTGCTTTACACGCAAATTTTGTTTGCAATCCTCTGTGACGATCGTCATAATATTAAACAGCTAGCTTCTCAAAATATATTCAATGTAATAGGTTCAATAAATGATGACATGCTAGAAATTGAATTCATACAATCAATTTTTAGGCAAATCATTACATATAAAATGTAATTGATTGAAAGAATGCTGTGGTAACAGAACTTCCAATCATAATGTATTAATTGCATGAAATTCTAATGAAGATAATAAACTGCTGAATCGGTTCAATTAACAACATAAAAATACATTACTCAGCTTCTCTCCTGTTATACATAGTATAAAAATATACGTGCAGCAGGTCACACCAGCATCATCCAAAGTCAGTGAATACAAAGAAGAGGTAAACTACATTGATATATAGAAAACTTATACTCGTCTTCGGGAAAAAAATAACAATTCAATACATAAATAAAACACTGGGCCTAGATGATTGGGTGGTTAAGATGGGTGGGATATGAAATGCAACCACCTCTATGAGTTATATACAGAGTAGTTTTGAAAGCAGCTGGGTAAGAAATGCATTCAAAACAATATTTCGTTGTATGCTCCAATAGAGAGGTTAACGCTGATTTTTCACAAAAAGTTGTCAGATTTGTTTCGATTATACAGACAATAGATATTGTTTTGTAGTTTAAATATGTTAAGCAGATAAATATAAAGCTCTAAGCAACACTTTTAAATACTAACCAGCTCTGTAGGAATTTTTAAATTTTTTTGAAAAAATGTCAAAAAATGACAAATTTTACCTAAAATTTTGATTTTTGGAGCAAAAGCGCAGACTCAAGCCGTTTTTTTTCAGCGGTAAAATTTCACGCAGTTGATGTACTAGCATAAAGGCAACTTTTGGCACCTACCCGTTTTTGATTTTTTAAAAATAATTTTTTTCGCTCCACCCTAATGCTTAACCACTTAATGGTCGCATAAAATTATGGTTTAAAAATTCAAATTCATTATTCCCACCACTTTTTTGAAAATAAAGTATTCATCTTATTTAATTCCAAGTAAAATGATACCAGAATAAAACCAATTACACTTTTTTATAAAACTGGTGCGAATCAAACAATTCTGAATAAAAGCCGCGAAGCTTGCAGCCCGTGAATGTCACAGGCGTGACGATTGAGTGGTTAATAATATGACCAAATAAACATTATCTTTGAAAAAAAAAAAAGAGGAATGAGTGGAAAGTTTGATGCAAATTTGTAACAGTGTGAGTTATTTCAATAAATTAGATTTAAGTTTCCCAATATTTTCATTTTTCAATAGAAAAAAATATGCATAAAGAATGCAAATACGCTAACACATATTAACACATTCCCCACTGGTGATGCGAATTCACGTAAAATTTTCCTATCAAATATGTACACTATTGACATATGTTTAGTCAATGCAATATGAATACAACATGAAAGTGAAGAAAATATGAACATGAAGAAAAAACTGTTTAATTTTTTTCATTTTTGTGGATAATTGCGCTGGTTGTATTAATCACTTAACTGATTCTTCTTTTTACGTACAATAAATTAAAAATATAGGAGGTACACCACTTTTTATTAATTTAAAATATTCGTAATATTTAGTCTAAACGTTTCTGTCATAAAATAGTATGAAATTGTATTTCAAAAATTCAGTGGTGTCAAAAAGCTTCAAGTGATGGATGAAGCCAAAACGTCTTACCCGTGACGTATGCGCAAATCAATTAAGTGGTTTACAAAATTTACAATATTTCGCGATAAAATTTCCGTATGCATGGTAGGAGCCCTGGAATTCCATGAATAGGAGCTTCAATACAAGTAATTTCATATAGAAAATATCTGATTGAATAAGACGAAATTTCAATATTTTGAACTATACAGGGTGATTCATAAAAGATGGGCAGAACTTTAAGGGGTTATAATACACTTAAAGACAAATAATATTAAATAAGAGACTAAGAGTCCCAGACGTATTCCCAAGGAGATAGGGGGCATTAAAGTTTAGGGTTCGAAATTTCAAATGATTATAAAAAATGGAAAAATTGTTCGATTCGTTTGCGGTTTTTGCAAAAAATTTTCTTTATGCCAGTATTTTCTTGAAATAAAATTTTAAAGTTCAATTTCAAAAAATGCCGATAGGGGGCGCTTTAGACTTTGGAGTAACAAACAACTATTTTTTAACGTTATGTTTTGTATTTCTTTAAATGATTTCGAAAGCTTAGACTTAAACTTAAATTTTGATCTAAAAATCTGAGTCCTAACGAGTAGTTAAGTAGCGTAAACTGAAATTTGAAATTTGAAACCCTTCTCCCCCCAGAACAAAAATCAGTTATTCCCGATCTTTGTGTCGTAGATTAGGCTCTAACTACTGCCGCGTTTTGCTAAAATTATTCTTTATGTGAGTATTTTCTTGAAAATAAATTTTAAAGAAAAGTTTCAAAAAATTCCGATAGAGGGCGCTTTAGACTTTGGAGTAACGAACAACTATTTTATACCGTTATTTTTTGTGTCTCATTAAATGCTTTCTAAAGCTTAGACTTAAATTTTCAGCCCAAAATCTGAATCGTTAGACGTGGTTAAGTTTCTGGGGAGAGGGGTTTGAAATTTCTACTCCTGAGCACAGTTCAGTTTACCATGTCCAGACATTGTGTGCTGTGATACGAGGTAAAAAGACACAAATTAGGATTATGTTACCAAAGCATATTTATTAACATGTAATTACAATAAATGTTCAAAATTGTGACCACCAGAGGTTATGCACGCAGAACAACGGCGAAGAATGGAACGGCGAACATTCGCGAAAACATCAGGCTTTTCGAGCACTTCCCCTACAGCGGCAGAAAGTCTGGCGACCAGTTCCTCGGGGGATTCAGTGGGTGTCTCATACATAAGGGCCTTCAATTGTCCCCAAAAAAAGAAATCGAGGGGTGAAAGATCTGGCGAGCGAGCAGGCCAAGCAACAGGACCACCTCGACCAATCCATCTGTTCGGAAATGTGATGTCCAGATAGTTGCGGACGTCTCGTACGTAATGGGCTGGCGCTCCATCGTGCTGGAACCACATGACCCGCCGGATGCGTGGAGGAACAACTTTTAACATGTCTGGCAGCACATGTTGTAGAAATGTGAGGTATGTTTTACCGTTGAGGCGTTCAGGAAGAAGGTACGGTCCGATTAGGTGGTCTCCGAGGATTCCTGCCCAAACATTGATGGAAAAGCGTCTCTGATGAGCATGTGGATACGTAGCATGTGGATTGACATCCGCCCATACATGTGCATTGTGTGTGTTAAATGTACCTTCACGTGTGAAGGTACATTCATCAGTGAAAAGCACAGTTCGTCCAAAATGTGGATTTAGCGCGTTCTGCTGCAGAAACCAGCGGGCGAATTCAATACGATTTGGATAATCCCCTGGAGACGGTTTCTGGACTCGTTGCACATGAAACGGGAGCAAATGTTCATCCTTCAGTTCCCTCCAAATCATGGACTGTGAGGTATCCACCTGCCTAGCCACTGTTCGTGTACTTGTACTTGGCTGCGCCGCTACTACATCCAGAATGGCTTCTGCAACAACTACTGATTCGTTCTTTTTTGCACGACCTGCATTCGACCGGGAAGCGAGAAATGATCCCGTCTCAAACAACTGTCTGTGCAAGCGCTCGAAAGTTTTGCGGTTAGGCAACCGCCTGTTGGGAAATCGCTCTCCGTACATTCGTTGTGCCTCTGCACCATTTCCATCTGCCGCTCCGTAAATTAAATGCATCTCAGCCTTTTCCTTATTCGTGAAGGGCACCATCTTCCGATTCATTACTACAGCGACTTACACTTGACTCACCGTTCAGTGGTTTTTATGCCTGAATCGTGTCGAAATTTTGCATACGTGTTCTTCTTCTTCCCCATTTGACATTTGCATACTTTCTGTCTCCTTCTTCACCCGGTGACTAGCGTCAGGAATGGAACTTTAACGTTTGCATGAGCGACGTTTCCAACTGTGCCAATGCCTTTATGAGTGAATTCCGACTATGCAGTCCTTGACGAAAGTTATATTTTTGCCTCGTATCACAGGACAGAATCGTTGGGCATGGTTAAATAGTGCAAACTGAACTATGTTCAGAAGTTGAAATTTGAACCCCCTGCCCTCGCTACTGAACCACGCTCAGCGATTCAGATTTTGAGCTGAAAATTTAAGTCTAAGCTTTAGAAAGCATTTAATGAGACACAAAAAATAACGGTATAAAATAGTTGTTCGTTACTCCAAAGTCTAAAGCGCCCTCTATCGGAATTTTTTGAAATTTTTCTTTAAAATTTATTTTCAAGAAAATACTGACATAAGGAATAATTTTAGCAAAACGCGGCAGTAGTTAGAGCCTAATCTACGACACAAAGATCGGGAATAACTGATTTTTGTTCTGGGGAGAGAAGGGTTTCAAATTTCAAATTTCAGTTTACGCTACTTAACTACTCGTTAGGACTCAGATTTTTAGATCAAAATTTAAGTTTAAGTCTAAGCTTTCGAAATCATTTAAAGAAATACAAAAAATAACGTTAAAAAATAGTTGTTTGTTACTCCAAAGTCTAAAGCGCCCCCTATCGGCATTTTTTGAAATTGAACTTTAAAATTTTATTTCAAGAAAATACTGGCATAAAGAAAAATTTTTGCAAAAACCGCAAACGAATCGACCAATTTTTCCATTTTTTATAATCATTTGAAATTTCGGACCCTAAACTTTAATGCCCCCTATTTCCTTGGGAATACGTCTGGGACCCTTAGTCTCCTATTTAATATTATTTGTCTTTAAATGTACTATAACCCCTTAAAGTTCTGCCCATCTTTTATGAATCACCCTGTATTTATTTTTCGATAAAGAAATGCTGCTATTTCACGCGGAAATAATGTTACCCGTGTACGAACCATGGTATGGGTAAAAATGAGACTTCAAAATTAAAAAGCTTTCATTTAATACTTATAAACAAAAATCGATTTTGATCAATTTTGGGATTCACTGTTCCTTGACGGATAAAAAAAGTGCCACTTTAGATAAATTCGCTTCTTTAAAAGCATATTATACATTATAATTTAAAGATTAATATTTTATTCCATTCTTCAGAACACCAGAAAATTTTCCTATTAAGGCTAGATTCTGTTTTAGAAAATTTTAGCTACTGTAAGATTTTATCTCCAGATATTTAGTACCAGACTCCCAAAATGTCGGGTTTTTTGTAACACCGCTATTTTTCAGAGAAGTGTTCTTTATAATTTTTGTAAACGTTCCAAGAACACTATTTTCCTTGCAGTTGTAGCTGAATATTTTAAGAATTTTTTTGTTTAAAAGTTACTGGTTTAAAAAATTAACTAGCGGAAGACTTTCAAAACCACATAAAGCACGTAAATAGTTAATACGGGTCCTGGAATTTCATGACAAGGAAGTTCTTTGGAACTAGTATTTTCTTATAGAAAATCTCAGAATAAAACGAATTTTCGCGATTTTGAGCTATGCATATTTTTTTAAAAGAAATGCTAGTATTTCTCTTGGAACATAAAGGTACCCATACGAACTATGAATATTCATTGACATTTTCTTCTTCTTTTAACCCTTTGATAAGGAAATTAATTCTATTTTTAAAATTCTGAAAGGATTTATTGACAACAGTATTTTAAAAAAATTCTAAATAGATAAAAGCTATTTTTCTCGCACTTAATAAAATTAAAAGTTTCATTCCAAAGTTCTGTTCAAAAATGTGGTATTTCGTAATTCAAATTAAGTGGGATATATTTTATCTCATCACTATTCAAGGAGTTTAACTCTAGCCCTCTAAGCGTTTGGCCCGTAATATTCCGTACACTAAGCTGCAGGTTTCACTGCAGTATAAGCAATGTTTAAGATATAATTCTAGAAATTTAATGAATTTTCAAAGCATTGAAGAATAATTAAGACTCTCAAGAATTACATTTATATTCCTAAATAAGATTTTTTATGTAATATTGAAATAATCATATTTTATTAGCATTTAAAAGAAAATGCAGAGAAAACAACATTACAATTTTACCCATTTGCTAGACGCTTGGAGGGCTAGAAATATGGTGGTTTACGTTTGGACTGCTCAATATTTATCCCTAAATGCCGCATTGACGACCAAATTTTCGAATGGAAAATTTCTTTTAATTAAGTGCCTGAAGAAAAGCTTCCACTTAATTTGTTCGTAAATTCTAATTTCACTCATTAATTTGATCATTTTAGAAATGAAAGTACTTTGCCCTTGAAAGGATTAAAGGCGAAACATCTGCTTGCTTAGTAAATGTACAAAATTAAACGGACTAATGCTATTCAAATTTTAAAATCAATATTGAAAAAGTTACTAAATTAAAACTATTACTACTTAAAACAAAATATTAGTAATATCAATAATAGTTTCCGGTCTTTTTAGAAAAAGAAAACTTATTTCGAGTTTTTTTTTTTTAAATAAACTGAGAAAAAAGTCGGAATGTAAAACCTTGTTAGCAACTTGAACACCTTTACCTAAAGTGTCAATAGTAAAAATTGTTTTTCACAGCACGATTTTATTATGTTCTTATTAACTTCACATCTGCTGAAATCATTTCGAATTATTATTTGTACATTCTTTATAAAGTAAAAGTGTATTTAATTTAAAAGTGGCACTATTTAATCGAGAAGAAATAAAGCTATGACACAGTAATTTGTATATACTGATTTTGAGGTGTTGATATTCTGCATTGCACCCTAGACATGAGTGTAGACACAAAAATAGCGGCTTCCGTACGCAGATATTTTGTAACGCTTGTACGGTCCCCTAAATCTTGACGAAGCATTTTTTAAAGTTTTCTTTAACTTATTTAATCTCAGAAAAAAATAGAGAGGAAGGTGGACTTACAAAAAAGTTTTGGTAAAGAAATTCAAGGGACATTACCGCTGCCATCCAAATACTCAAGGCTAGTGGACACGATTTGTGGCATATTTGCCAGTCGACCAGCTTCTCGGAAGTTTTGGAATTCCCAACAGAAGTTTTTGAATAGCAGTTTCTTTCATTTTACTTGCTGGATATACATTATCTTAGAAAAGATAATAATTAATAAAACTTTCTGGTGTGAATTTGCAATCCCTAAATAAAATTTCAGACAGATGCAGAATTCTGTAGTGTTGCCTCATTTGGCTGATGTTTTATTGTGAGGGATTCCAAATTCTCACCAGTAAGTTTAAATAGTTATTATTGTTTTATAAAATGATAGCTATTCTACAAATAAAATAAAAAGAAATTGCTATTCAAAATTCGCCTGTATAATTTCCAACACTAATAAGCAGTCGGTCGATTATTGATGACATCGCACATCGTGTCCTCTGACCTTGAGTATTTCGACGGAAAATACTGGTGCCGACTTTACATTACGGATATGTCTAGTATTTGTTTGGAAAAGGATTCCAGTTGAGTATCATTTTTGAGGGAGAAAGACACATGCAACAGTAAAAGGCATCAATAGAAAACAGGCTGCCATAACAGGGAGAATTTTTAATGATGTGGTAAGCTTTCCATGTCCATAGTCAGTGACTTATCTAGTACTCATTACTTTCCAAGAATTTTGAAGTTTTTAATTTAATTCTCCATTTCGGTTTAGTTTTTTTCGTATCCGGTAGATGTCTCTAATTGTACACCCAGTTGTTCATGTTTATTTCTTCTAGTTGGTTGATTTGGCACGTTATCTCCCGTAACGGATATATAAGCCGCATCTCTCTTTGTCTTGAAGAAAATTCTACATTCAACTGCTAGATTTCTGTGCATTATGACTAATCGAATAAACACCTTCGATGAACGGTAAGCTGAAGCAAGACGACTTCAGTAGGAACTTCAGAAAAATATGCATTGGTTCATTGGTTCAAGAATCTGGGTGATATTTCAGAAACTGCTGTTTGCCACTTTTTCATGCATTATTTGTGCATTTTTAAGCGCTGATTTTTTTTCCTTTATGCAACTTTTCTTATATTTTATTTGTGGGATATGTATCATTTTATAAAACAATAATTATTTACTTTTTGAAGTTTCTGGTGATAATTTGGCATGTCCAATATATAATCAGTGAGATGCGGCAAAACTATAGCATTCCGCATCTAGCGGAATTTTAATTTAGGTATTCCGAATTCTCACCACAAAGTTTAAATAGTTATTAATGTTTGATTAGAGGATAGCTATTACACAAATAAAATGAAAAAAAAAAACTGCTATTCAAAATTTTCCAGTGTGAATTCAGCACCTGTGAGAGATTGGCCAATTAGTGATGACATGGCAATTTATGACCTCTGGCCTTGAGTATTTCATTGGCAGCGGTTCACAGTCGCGTTTCCTTAGCTACCAAAATATCACTATTTCTACATTGAACAACTTTATAAAATGGCAGAATTTTTTTATAAAATAGGTTCAGTCTGATAAAAATATTTTATCGAATAAAAATTATGCCCTTTTTTCCTTTTTAATCCTTTCCGGCACACTGTGCCTGGTCGGGGATACCTAATTTTAATTCCAAACTTGCAAACGGCACCAATATTATTCACCAATAATTTCCCATTCAACTAACATAATTTGCCCATGCAGGAAAGTTTTAAAGCATTTATTTTAATCCAAAGTACTAAACTACTCTATGTAAGTTTCTTAACCCTTTTGGTATGAGTGACCAGTATACGTGATCATAAATGTCTCGGAATCATTGTTTATCCTCAATTTAATATATGTAAAATTTTACTGAAAAATTGACCTTATTTAATCAAAGCATTTTTTCGAATCAATAAGGAACAAATCTCTGTTTATAAAGATCGGTGAGAATGATTTAAGAATTTCATAAAAGCACCGGAATATTTGAATGAAAATTTCCCTTTTCTTAAGTACGTGAATAAAAGCTTTTGCTTTTTTCGATAAAAATACTTTTTAAATTCTAGTGAGGGTAGCTCATTTCAGTATTTTATGAGTAGAAGTGTCTTGCCCCTGATTTAAATTATGCCCCCTGGTATAAATTATTAGATCGCCTTAAATATTTGTCATTAAGCGCTAAATAAGATTTCTGGGTCTAAAAAGAATTGCTTGATCCGCGGATCATACCCCGAAATTACGATAAATAGGTGTCATATTTAGTTCTAAAATTAAAAACCAAAGCTTAAATAAGCCATAAACATTTGACATTGAAACTTTTCCATCAAAAAGGACGTAATCACCAAAATAACCCTTTTTATTGCCTGTTTTACTAATATTGTAAATATGATTTAAATCTTGAAATTTAATATTTCATAGAATTAATGTCTTAAGTTTTTTATTGTACAATAATATTGGATTATCTTTTTACTCGAGAAATCTAAAGATCTCATGTAGTTTTAAATACAATATAAATGAAAAACAACGGCATAGAATGCTGCCAATACCTTTTAAAATCAGTTTATATGTGTAAAAAAATCAATTTTACAAAAAGATGGTATTTTTTACATTTCTGACAAAATTTATGCTTTGTTGTAAACCACTAATTTTTTTGGTGAAGTTTGCCTTAATTAATCGTCAAAATTTGCATTTTAATATGGTAAAATGTTTTATTGATCTTTAGTGTTATTAAAAAGCGTAAAAGGTTACAGCTATCATATATATTATAAAGCAGAAGTTCTGAAACTTCCAAATGGGCGTTTTCAAAAACTACCCGATGGATTTTTTTGCCGATTGTATCATTCGATAGGAAATATTTTTCCGAAGGTTTATGATTCATATTTACAGGGATAACTCTGATTTTTCGAAGTAAATTTCGTATTTTTCGATTATTTTTGACAAAAGGGTTGCCAGTAGCTTTTTTGGCGAAAATTATAATTGCTAAAAGAATTAAAATGGCTATATCTATGAGAAATATTAGAAATATCTTGCAAATAATAGCAGAAAATAACTACTGATAATATTAATAATAATAAAGAAAGACCGCTTAAATGAGGCGTAATATTATAAAAATATATTTATCTTGACAATGAAAAAAATATTTGTAATGCTTAAAAAATAAATTAACGCGAAATATAACAATTGGTTCAACTTTTGGCGACTTATCCCTGGTGTTAGAATAAAAACATGAATTTCAGAAATTGATTAAATGAATTTTGAATGATAGTTATTTCCCTTTTTATTATTTTCTTTCTCTTTTTTATCGAATTTCCGTATAATATAACTTACAGCAGAAAAAAAGCAGATCTGATTGTAAAAGACACTATAAGTTGTGAGTTACTATTCGTTTCTAAACCATTTTCATGTTGCTTTTGTCGCCAAAGAAAGTGTTTTTAAGCCGAAAATGTCCTACTGACTTAATGCCTGACTTAGGTTCTTAATGGTCGCAATAATGTTGTTGTTTTTTTTTTTTTCAAGTGAAGATAATTTTTAGAGTATATTTTAATATTCAATCGTAAATTATATAGATATGAGTATAACTCTTTTATTTCTTTTTGCAAATGTTTTCATTGTTAATTTAATTTTTATTGCGCCATTTCGTCAATTTCACTTACAGGAAAAATTTCAGTTTTAGAATTTAAAAACTGGAGAAGGAAAGATTACCCCATAGATTAAAAATCTACCCCCAAATTCCAAGATTAAATGTCAATAATGGATAATCGTAAATGTCACATTCACTTGACATTAGCATAATATAAATACTAATCAAGTGATTTTTAATTCGACATTTTATTTCTACTTTTATATATGTTTTGCTAATTTGTTTTTCGTTATTTAAATGAAACTTTATGCTAATCTGTATAATGTGGCTAATAGTTTGGTGATTTGTATAATTTGGCGAAATTGGTCGACGGTATAACCAAGTAGTACTGAAGGAAAAATTTTGCAACTCAAAGTAAATTTATGCAATTATGCGTTATTACTATAGATAAATTCAACATTTTGAAATGAAAAATTCCCGCTGAATAAAATTTACAAGTCTTTTTTAATTGACCATTTCCTCTTCAATATTTCTTCAATCAAACTTTCGCTATTCTCTTTCGCGCAGGCTAACAAAAATGTATTTTAAATAGTTTATTATAGATAAAACATAAATAACATTCTTCTATTTTTTCAAAAAATATTTTTAAAATCTAATTCTACCATTATGTGTCTTACAGGACAAAATAGCAGAATTACTTTTAAAAATGGTTTTATCTGTTAATTGTATGTTATTTGTTTATTTGGGTGTTTGATTTTACTTTTGTCATCAAAAATGCGATTTTATACCAAGAAGGCATAAGCTGGAGCGATATTCACAATTACTAAATTCTCTCATTCTCTTTTAAATGTGTGAGAGCATTTTTAGGATTTTTTTTTTTATGTTTAATTGTAAATATATAAATAGCAGTTATAGCAAAAAAAAAAAGCGTATAATGTTTAAATTTTAGTATAAATGTCTTCCTCATCCAAACTGTAAAATAATTTAATTGCAACTTTTTAAAGTTTTTGCGCAGATGTCATATACGCACCACATTCGTACGATTGCAACAAAATGGCGATTTTATGCCACACATGGTAAACCGACTATGGTTGTTTATTTATTAATAAACTATTTATTAACTTTCATTTTGTTTTTTAAAATAATATAAATCATTTTGTTCTATAGCTATTAAACTTTTTTATTTATTATTTTTTTTTCAAATAATACAAAATAATTAAAAAATATTTATGAAATTGGTAATTAAAAACCAAGTTCTCCAAATTGGCGCCAGAAAAAAATTGCGCCAATGTGGTGCATACATGACATTTGTGTCAAAGTTTTTTCTTATACATGAGTAGGGAAAATGCAGTATAAATACTAATTAAAGTTTTTTCCAAATGGAAATTTTGTCACGGATTTGGTCATATACTCATCGAGGTATCTCACTGGCGCCAAACTGGCATTATTTGCCTCATATGGTAACCCAGCTATAGTTGTTTATCTGATGATAAGTTGTTTATTTACTTTCATTTTTTTTCTTTTTTGAAATGATATTTGTTGTTTTGTTCTACAGTTACTTTTTATTTATTGTTAATTGCTGTTTAAAATGATAGAAAATAATAAAATATACATAAATTTCTTTGGTATGCTAAAACGAGGATTTTGTCACATTTCGCCAAATTATACAAATTCACATAAATTTATCTTAAATAACTAAAGAGAAAATGCTTAAATACGAAAGAGCAAATAATTTTGTTTTCATTTTTCAGGAGGAAATTTTGCAATAATAAAGTAATTGTTGTAGTGAGAATTTTAATGTGTTTTTTTTTCTTTTTTTTTTTATCGTTGGCAACTTGCTGTAACGAAAAATGTTTATTTTTTTTCCTGCTATTGTTTTGTAAGAGCTGGTTTTGTGAAAGCCATATTAAGATGATATTCAAATTTTTGAACCCTTCCCAATTACAACCCCCTTGGGCCGATTTTGCTCATTTGCAATTCCCACTGAGATATTAACCATCTCAATGTACTTGACGAGTTTGAAGATGATTCTTGCATAATTGTGCCTTTTATCGCGGAGGACAAAATTTAATATACATATAAATTTTTTAGGTGGGAGTAGCTTTGGGTTCCTGGCTTCACATAATGAAAAGTTGTGAAGAAATTTTTCAGAAGTTGTACCATGGTAACGATTGTAATAATTAATATTTCTTCAGATAAGGGAAAATTTAAAATCCTGTTGCCATAATGGTCTTATTTCGCTTCCAAATGTGCACTGTTAGTAATAAACTAAAATAGTTACTTCTAAATAGCTGGTTTTTGCGCAACGTTTAACATAATTTAATATCACAATGGTGTCTAAATCGTTTTCAGCAATGGTCCAAAATAGGTCCAAATGGAGGTCCAAAATATTTAAAATACAAATTTAAATTCACCAGTTCGTTTCATCTACGATTGATTTTGAAATATTGACCAGCGCAGCGGGCATAGCCTGCTAGTATTCTTATAAAAATATTTTTGCCACTTAAATAGTCTCATATTTGTGTTTAACCATCATGGGGTGGTGGTATTCATTTCGAATGTACATTTTTTCAATTATACAGAGCTTCCAAGTTTCCTACAAATATTTTAATTCAGAAAATATTCTTTTATATAATTGGAAAATATGAGCAATTTAAGAAAACAACAACTTCTTTAAAATAATAGGGGTTTGAAAAAAACCGTGGGTTCAAAATTTTTGAATATCGCTTTTAAATCAAAATAAACCTGAACTCCTTAGCAAGGTTAATGCATACATTTACTATATATTTATTAATGCAATAAAACTGTAAAATCTATTTTGAACCAGCATATTTTATCGTGGAAGAAATGAATAGCTCTTTAGATATATTTTATAAATTTGTTACATATGATATATTTATGTAATAGAAGCAAATATATGAAATATCAAAAATTTAGAAAAATAGGAATAAAGATATATGAGAATCAATTAGCTTTAGAAATAAACATTATTTTATGGTGGTTCTACTTAAAATTTCCTCGCGCAGAACGCTTAATGAATTTCAAATGTTGCGTGATTGTTTTAAATATGCATAGTGCATGATAAAACATCCATTAACTACTTACTAAAGTAGCAACTCACGTATCGAGATTTACGTTGCGTGGTGTTGAACAGTAATTTGCACTTAGCCACTGTTGCTAATTGCCCGTAATGTACTTTTCTCAGGAAGGAAAATTATTTTCATTTCTTAAAATATAATAGTAGATTCTATGGCATTTCAAAATGAATGTTTTCGGTTGATAATAACAAACAACTTGCCCCGAGAATATAATATATTTCGATATCTCATTATAAGCCAAAAAAATATTTAAAAAAAAATGTTCAAAAAATTGTATTAATATTAAATATGTTATTCAATGTTAAAAGTTTCATTGATAACCTCCTCGGTTCTGAAGTATCACATGTGATACTTCTGAACTTTGTAGGTTATATACAGAAATTAGAAATTCTTACCAGAAATTTTGAATGAATTACTTTAATTTAGTTAATTATGAAATTTTTGCCATTAAACAAAAAAAAAATTATTCTTTGGGATTTCTGGTGTGAATTCGGAATTTCTAATTAAAACAGGAAACCATGTTAATTTACTTTTGGGTCTGAAGAAGATAAACATTTTTTTTCAGTTTCTCTACAGCTGTGTGAGGCAGGGTTGTCAGTTTGGCCTCAAGCTTTAATTTAAATTTTCATTTTCAAAGAAGACTTTTCACTTTGTGATCTGATCGCGAAATCTAAAAAATACTATTCTCTCTGGTGTAAACTTAAAATTTCTCAAATTTCTTTTAAAAAAAAACTCTCTGGTGTAAACTTAAAATATCTCAAATTTCTTAAAAAAAAAAAAAAAAAAAAAAAAAAAAAAAAAAAAAAAAGGAGGTTAAATTAGCAACGATGATTTAACAGTGCAACAATAATAATAATAATAATAATAATAATAATACCTACAAGGGCTGTAAATTAAGTAATGGCAACATAGGTATAAATCAATTTTTTATGAACTTACAAGTATAATTGCATTACATTCCTTCTATGTAATCAGTTGCAAAGCTTATAACCTTTTGCCAAAAGTCGGAAAGCCGTTTTAGACTAATGGCAAGGTGTTCATTGTTGATGTGAGCGACCGAGCGCCCTACTGCGTGGCGTACAGATGAAACGTCATGAATTTGGTAACCTCTAAGTATAATTCTGGGACAGTCCATCGACAGTCTATGGTAAGAAGACCGCTCAGGATGTCAATCTGCTCTTGAGGAATGGAAGGAAGAACTGTGCGTTGCAAATCCGCAGTCTCATTCCAACCCGAACGAAATGCTTGAACCCATCGTGCTACTCTCCTATACGGTAAAACTTTTGTGCCATAGGCTTTCACTAATCCTCGATAGAATCTGTTGCATTTTTGCCACGGGCAACCTCGATTTTAAGCCACGACCGCTGATCTCCTTTTGAAAACATGCTTTAGAGTGATGAAACGAAACTCTTCACTTTAACGTCACACAACAACTACCCTACTAAGCATATCGACTGTTTTTTGCACTCTACGCATTTACAACAGCACCACCTCACCACTCCCATATCCTATTTGCGCATGCCCACCCTTTTGCGAGTTTCAATGTTAAATTGCCACTATTTAATTTACAACCCCCGTACTTGCGATAAATACGCGCAGACAATGCCATGTTATACTGCCAGAAATTGGCCTATGTCATTGTTAACGTAAAAGGTGTAAAAACAACCGCAGTGACATTTCATGTATATGTTTTCACTTTATGTGATCGCGAAATGTATAAAATGCTATTCCATCTGATGTGAACTCGAAATTCTGAAAAAAAAATGGAGGCTAAACTAGCAAAATTTTTGAAATAAAACTGCTTTTGTAATGCACCTGTAGAATTTTTTTTCCATATCAATTTGTTCTTAGGTTCTGGTGGCATTTAAACATTTCCCTATTTCAGAAATAGGACTAATTCTTCTGTATAAATGGCCATACTGGTGGTATTCATACCCTCAATATAAATTCGACATGCTTCATTTATTTATTTATTTGTACCAGCATATTTTATTCGTAATTCCACCCTTGTCTAGTCATCGAAGTCTTTGAAAATGTTTTTGTATGATAAAGCGAAAAAAACTATGAACCGAATAATTTGTTTTATGAAATTAAATGTCCTTAACACTAGAACCGCGGGAAATTTTACCGCGAAAGTTTAAAAAAAATAATTCACATCATGATTTTTATTTAAGTCTATTTAACTTATTTATTTTAAATAATTTTTGTGCAGCTTGTATTTAAATTACTTTAAAAAGACTTATCTGGCTCGAATCGATATCTTTTCACTGAGTACGGGTCAAAATGACCCGTCTCCGTTGTTCTAATCCTTTTTAAAAAAGGTTAACCTATTTATGTTAAAATTCATTTAAAGAATTTTTTTGTTCAAAAATTCAGAATTCATACAAAAAATTCTGAATAGTAATTTTCAGTTTGTTTAATGACAAACACTTAAATAAAAATATCACTTAAATAAAAAGATTCTCTATACGGATTTGAATTTCTGGATTAAAAAGACATTTCTTAAATGGAGACATACACTATATAGTCAAAAGTTACCGGCTACTTACGATTTTAGGTATTTTGTTAAATACCTAGTAAAATACGTGGACAATTATCCTGAAACTCTAAGTGCCTAAACATAATAGTATGGGTTATACATTTTCATGAAGATTTTTTTCCCAAAACTCCTCAGGGGACAGTCAACAAATCTTTTTCAACTCGTTGTCAGTCAACAAATTGAAAAAAAAAACGAATATCTTTGGGAAATCCCTGTCAAAACTAATGTAGTAAAAGTGTTCAAACTGTAGATTATGACTAAGAGACTTGTTTTTATAAGCTGTGTTCATTTTTATGCAGATAGCATGTATACTTGTAGAAAAATTAAGGTTTTTATAAAAACAGTTCCTATTTTTTCCAAGTTTTTGGCTTATAATTTGCAGAGTTCTTAGTATGAAATAATGCTATTTTCCGAAAATATGACAAATAACAGTGTACATAAAACCCTGCTATCAGAATTAAATAATAATAATAATTGAATGAAAAAGGAGCAGGTTTACTAAATACTTTTTCATTGCGCATGCTTAAACGCTATCAAAATTCCATTTGCATATTGTGTTAACTAACTATATAGGGCAACTTTTATAAAAGTCTCAAAAAAATAACCTCTAAAGTTCTGAAAGTGTTCATCGATAGAATAAGCCCAAGACCCGTTATTCTCCAAATAAAGCAAAAACATGAGGAGCTGCATCCATTTATCCATTGATTAGTGTCAATATAAAATACATGATATGGCACGTACTACTTGCTGTATTTGGATACAGCCCCTCATGTTTTTCCTTCATTTTCGGAACAACAGATATTGAGCTTAATCTATCGACGAACACTTTCAAAATTTTCAAGTTATGTTTTTGACATTTCGCAAAAGTTGCTTTATACATTTAGCTAATAATTTTTCAATTTGTTGACGGTCCCCAATGGAGTTTCGGGAATAAATCTTTACGGAAATTTATGACCTGTACTAATATATTTAGACACTTTGAGTTTAAAGATAATTCCTCATGCATTTTTCTAGATATTTAACAAAATGTCTAAAATCAAAAGTGGCCGGTTACCTTTGGCCATATAGTGTATATACAATAATGGCTCAAATGCTAAATGATGAATTTAACATCATGAGCTCAAAACTTTAAACTTGCATCTTTTTAACTACTGGACTGAATGACTCCCCGTTTAATATTCGAAAGTAAAATTGCTGCAGAATCCTAATGTGATTTCAAAATAAAATAGCAATATTAAAAATTTTATGCCTTGAATAATTCAATGTTGTTTGTTTTTGTAAATATCTATATGTCGTCGACCACATAACCTTGAACATTGTACGTGTTCATTTCGAATGTACATTATTTCAAATATTCAGTGTTCCACGTTTGCAAACAATTCAGAAAATTAATTCAGAAAATGATTTTTTATATAATTATAATATTTGAGCGATTTAAGAGAACAACAATTTTTCTAAAATAATAGTGGCGTGCAAAAAACCGCAGTCTTAAAAAAATCTGAATATGGATTTTGGGTCGAAATAGACTCAAACACTAAGAAGAGTTAAGCAAAATACGTATAATAAAAATATCATAGTCAGGGTTCGCACAGTGTTACCACTAAATTTTAAGAATATTTTCAAAGTGTTTCACTGCAGAAAAATATCGCAAAATCTGTGAATGAAGGTGGGGGTTGTGAATGTTGTGGCTTAAAAATTAAATGTAAATTTTCTTATTTTTAATAGTGGTGCCAGAGTCCTTGGAAATTCCAAGGAGTGTGCGAACCTTGATCATAGTTGATGATGTTTCTAATACATTGCAGGGTTGCCACACACAACTATTTTTTTTTATTCTAGCTCAAACCACTTTTTCAAAACAAAACTCTTATTCAAAGCACATATTTTGCCAACATGTATAAGAGAAATACACTCACAAAAATTGCATTTTAAAAATGGTGGTGGCAAATAAAATTCAGAAATAGTTGCACGTGGCAGCTCTGCATTATCACCAGTTTGATTTTTTCCCTACGATTTGCGACATATTTATTATAGATTGGTTAATATAACATAGTTTTCTATTTAAGACTATATACTCGTTTAAATAATATTTAATTATCTTGCATTTACAAAATAAACTTTTCTTCCACTCTTTGCGCTAATTAACCCTCCTAGTACTGCCGGAGCAATTTTTTATAAATTTTTTTGTTTGTTTGTTTGGAAGATTTTAATGTTTTGAACAAAAAAAAGAGATCCTAATAAGTAAATCAAAGATACGTTTTAGGAAAAAGCTACATCCAATAAAATTAAATTTATAGTTCATATCGTCCAAAATTAAGAACTCTTATCAAAATTCAAAACCCTTTACTTAACCCTTTCCGGCGCAGATAAATTACGTTCGTAAAATGAGAAATTGTTGACTGACACCGGAATTTACAAAATACTTTTTTAGAAATTAAGAACTCCCTGATTTAAGCTGTGATTGTAAAAGTAAAATTTTACTAAAATATTATTGGTGCCGTTTGTAAGTTTGAAATTTAAATTAGGTGTGCCCGGACTGGATACACTGCGCCGGAAAGGGTTAAGGCAGCAATCGGATTTCGCTTCTTATAAACATTATTTAAAGATAAAATGGCGAGGAAACAATATTTAATGATTTCCTTATTCAGAATTTTTTAGATTATTGTAGTTTTTACTAATTGTGAAAATTGAGATCAGAAAAATAACTTTCATTACCAAACTGAGCACGTTTCAGTAAAGTCTTACTAGGAAACTTTTTGGGAGACCAGAAGTTTTACTAATTCTGTTATAAAAGTAACTACTTCATGTCGAAATCATTACGGAATTTATCGTTTATTTTTCTCGGAAACAAAGATATGTTATGTTATAAGGGGTTCATTATCCATCAAGTAAGGATTCTAGAAAAAGGAACGTCTTATACCTAAAGTCATTAATTATGCGTCTTAGAACAAGGACAAAATGTCTTAAATAAAACTGATCACATTTCTTTTTAATTCTTGAACTATTTATTCTTGGCGGAATGTAGGAAATGTTCTGATCTTAATCACACAAAAATAAACAAGAAAGAAAAATTTTCCATCACCTATAAATTATAAAAACCTTTCCAACATTTTCAAACTATTATTTCAAGATTTTTTGATCCGATACAGGGAATAAAGGTACATAAATACATCTTTTAGAAAATTCGAAAAAGAATTGAAAATCTTATTTCAGCATTATAGGTCCTTAATTTCGATGGTTCATTTTCGTACTGATTAATTTGAATACTTGAATTCCACTTTAGCAAAAGAATTTTTGAATAAGAGTTTTCCTATTATTAACCCTTTAAGGTCCCTTTTTTTCATTTTAAGATCAAAATCCCTTTTACATTAATAATATTAATCTTAGCTATCCAGCAGACTTACTGAAGGTTAAAGATTATCTCATTCTCTGAAATTTAAAGAATGTATTTATTTTGTGTATTATTCAATTCATATTTCTATGATAATAGGTTAAGGAAGAGTTTATGGAGACGTTTAGAAAATGCCGTTTTAGAACAGGTTTTAACATATATTATAACTTTCTTATGTTTTTGCATATTATCACGCATGATTCGCTCAGTGAAGCAGCCCATATTTTAATTTTAAAAGGTGAAATACATGTATAAAATAAATGAAATGCCAGCGGTACAAAGAGAATTAAGAAAACTTTTATTTTTAATGTTATTACTAAATGTCAAAGCATAAATGATGACGTAATAAGTAAGACATAGCCATTTACTATCATTTCTGTAGATAAAAAGTAACAGAATTAACCTATGAAACGAAAAAAATAGTCGCTGAAAAGCGATGTACTACTAATAGTATACCAGATCAGAAAGCGTTAAGAAAGTAAAGAAAACTTTTATCCATTTCAAGAAATATTTCTGTGCAAATACTGGTGTCAAACAATCATTGCAGCATTTTATGAATAGAGTAACTTTATCCTTGAAAGTGTTAAACACAAGTAGTGTAAAATATACAACTACATTTGAAGGGTTTAACACTAGAACCGCGGGAAATTTTACTCAAGTTTTGTCAAAATATTCCGCTTCAGAATTATTATATAATAATACTTAACTTCTTTATTTGAACTATTTTTGTGGTGCTTATACTTATCTTATTTTTTAAAGAGTTTTCTGGTTCGAATCATCGTTTTTTCATTTCATAAGGGTCAAAATGACCCGCCACCGCGGTTCTAGTGCATAACAAATTTAACTCCAAGTCAGCATTGCCAGTGGGCTATTTTTTTTTAAATTCAGATTTCTTGATTAGCACCACATTTTTGAAATAGTAAAATTCCGTTTGTTTTCGCCTTTAGTAATGTGTCATTAAATAAGGCGCATTTTACTATTTAAAAAAAGTGGTGCCAGTCAAGAATCTCAATTTAAAATAAGTAGCCCATCTGGCAACACTGCTTCAAGCCAACAATGATTGCAGCTTTTTTCAGTACAAGATTTTTTCTAAGTTACAGCAGAATGTGATAAACTGCACTTTAAAACAGCAAAATAAAGACTTCAATGCATATATACCCATTCAAATTACCACCTTGACAGTCTCTCTTAAATATTCTACATTATAGTTTAAGTAAATATCTGCAAATGTTCAGAAACTTTTCCGCTGTTTGAACCAATAATTCCTTAATCCTTCCTTAACATTTTTTTTTAATGCTTAATAGAGTGAATTACTCCAGAATTTAAAAAAATATTTTTTCAAAAGTGATAAACAACTTTTTTTCCACGTTGTTCATAAAAATAAAATTTTCATTTCAAATTTCTGGTGTCAATGTCGCATTTGGCAGTAAAAATTGACAACTGTAGGTGCTACGTATTTACATAATTACGAACGCACCTAAAAAAATGGAGGAATACCCTTTTTATGAACGACTGTTTTTGAAATACTTGTTTTTTTACAAAATGCGTTTAAATTACCTTCTATTGGAAAGATACACCCTAAATTCTTAAAATTTTGTATTTTTATACTGTACTTGCAAACATGCATACCTATGAACCTTCCAGTTTATTTTGGTTGGAAAAAAGCATACTTGAATTAAAAAAAAATTACACGTACTTCATCATCTACAGTAGCCATTTGAAATCCACAAGTTATTTATTTATTTATTTTACAAAATAACAATTCTATTTAATATACATTTATTTTAAATACCCGCGGCTAACGTTTAAATTGGGACTAATCACGGGTACTATAATTTCCGGCTTGTTATCCGCGGATAAAACAATTCTTTTTGGAACCAGAGATTTTCTTTAATTATTTAAGCCAAATATTTACCTTGATCTAAAAAGTTATTTTTTTTTTTATAATCTGGGTCAAAAAATGATTGTTAGGTCTGTGAATTACATATCGGAAATCACGGTATGTACAGTGGAGTTATAAATAAGGAGAAGGAGACATTTAGTGTACAGCTTACTAGTTGCGAATGAAGTAAATGAGAAACGTATCACAAGATTGCCGCTGATATTTTACATCATAACAACAGTTTCTAATGACTACAGAGCAAATTTTCAAACACTAAAATTTTAATAATGTTTATTCCTTTTTTTAGCGACTTAGTCATTAAAATTTTCTCACACAAATGGGGTTATAATTTCTGTTTGATTTAATTGATTGAAGATTTCCCGGTTATTATAAAATATTCATAGCTGCCAACTTTCAACTAATCTTCCGTAATACTTGGATTAGTTTGATCCAGGTTAATGTCATATCAAACCAGAAAATATATTTCATGATTCTTTATTCATTTAATTTCAAGATTTTTAGTGGAACATACTTAAATTCATTTCTTTGAAAAATTTCTGGTTTGAAACTCATTAAACCCATAGGGTCAAATTAATGCATGTATTACGGATAATCTACAGGGTGGTCAGTTATTAACGTCAGGTGTTCAGAGCCCTCTAGCGAGTAAAGTTTTGGTCAAAACATAACCAAATTTGATCTGCATACATAGTAGACCATGGGATTTCGAATTCTTAAAAAAAATTAAAATAAAAAGTTTTAAAAATTGCCACTACGGGCAATTTTAGCGTGGTTTACCGACTAAAATGCATTAATTTGCATAAAATCAGTTGTGTATAGCAATAATGAGTATAAAAGGAAAGGCTGGGAGAATTCTCATCATTATCAACTCTCACTATACTTTGTTAGTCAAGCTGTGTTATCAGCAGAACGAGAATTGCAATGATGCTCGTCCTGAATTTCACCGATTACAGAATTTGCCAAAAGAACCGATGAGCATAACAAATTTACAAAAGATGATTCATCGATTTGAAACTATGCGGCAACAAGGCCTAGGACGCAAAGTGACTAGTCAATAACAAGTTATCGAAGCACCAAAATTGCTGATTTTATGCAAATTAAATGCATTTTAGTCGCATTTCAGCTAAAATTGCCCCTAATGGCGATTTTTTAAACTTTTTATTTTCTTTATTTTTTTTTAAGAATTCGAAATCCCATGGTCTGTTATGTATGCTGATCAAACTTGTTTATGTTTTGCCCAAAATTTTACTCGCTAGAGGGCTCTGAACACCTGACGTTAATAACTAACCACCCTGTATGTCAGGTTGGCACCTATGCATATTTTATTGAAACTCACATGTCATTTTCACTGTCACAATCTAGCGCAAACACAAGGACGGATTGCCGCCAAACTAAACTTCCACCACTAAAAATGAATGTTTGTTTTATGCTACAATTATGGCTGAAACTGTGCAATAAAAAGGCGTTTAAAAAAAGGAAAAAATCTTGTTAAATTTCCTGGTGAAGATTTCCACGACAGTAATGAACAACTGTAAAGCCGGTTATAGATGAAGCTTCACTAATTTAAGACTATGGCATTCCTGTTTATTCGTACTTCTATGGTATGCGCAGAGTGGAAGTATGAATAAAAAGAAAATGATCTGTCGCCGGTATCAGGTCAAACTATCCAAAATGAAAGCAATTTTGCCTGTGGGCTTTGTGATACCAGTAGGCAACTCTTTTTTTAAATTCCGATTTTTTATTACATTTTTAAAACGGTCAAATTCTTGTTTTACCTTAATTAATATGCCATTATGTTAAACAAGGCTAAATAAATAAGATTACTGATATAAAATAAGGTTAAATAAAACCAAACTCTGTGGCATTACAATCCATGAAGGATCAGCGCTGACAGAGAATATCTCTGTTTACTAGATCCTGGGTTCCGAGGTGGTATGCAGCAATACTTCCCGGCCAGGGGGTCAGCCTAGAGCGAGATCCTCGGTGTTTAGCTCCCAAGTTGGTATTTATTTTATCGACCCGAATGGATGAAAGGCTGAGTGAACCGTGCCCAATCGGGATTTGAACTCTCGACCTGCGGCGCTGCAGTCAAATGCTCTGACCACCCCGCCACTGGGCTTTAAGGTTAAATAACTGTTTATAAAATGTTTAAATATGTGAATCCAAAACTGCAGTTAAATCCGCTTAATAGTCATAAATTATGCGTAAAAACTATCCTTATTAATATCTGATTTGAAAATAAAGAAATTAATATATTATTAACTGTTCCATGAAATTAAAAAAGAGAATTTCTAGTCAATAGCTATTTTTGACTTTTTTTTTTATAGTTTGAAGGACGTAAAAGTGTATGTGCAGTTCTCTATACATTAATAGAGGATTC
Organism: Maratus speculifer; assembly: GCA_964019185.1. Taxonomy (NCBI): domain Eukaryota; kingdom Metazoa; phylum Arthropoda; class Arachnida; order Araneae; family Salticidae; genus Maratus; species Maratus speculifer. The sequence goes on from OZ025293.1 coordinate 59,128,538, forward strand.
CATAATGCTTTTTGGCAGAGTCTTTATATATTTATTTTTATTTTTATTTACTACGTATCGATATACACTATATTGCCAAAAATCACCGTCCACTTGTGATTTTAGACATTTTTTTAAATATCTAGAAAAATACATGAGGAATTATTCTGAAACTCTAAGTGTGTAAATATAATAGTATAAGTCATATATTTCTCTGAAGATTTTTTTTCCGAAACCCTGTAGGGGATCATCAACAAATTAAAAAAGAATGAATATCCTTTGCATAACCCTGTCAAAACTAATGTTGCAAAAGCGCTCAAACTGTAGATTATAAGTGGCTTTTTGTAATAAATTGTGTTCATTTTTATGTCCATAGCATGTATGCTCGTAGAAGAATTAAGGTTTTCATAAAAACAGTCCCACATTTTTCTACGATTTTTGTTTATTATTTGCAGAGTTCTTAATATAAAATTATATTCTTTCCTGAAAATATGACAAACAACATTGCAAACAAAAACCTGTAATCAGAAATAAAAAATAATAAAAATTGTATAAAAAATGAGTAGGTTTACTAAATAATTTTTCACTGCGCATGCGTCAACGATAGCAAAATTTTATTTGCATATTATGTTAGATAAATATATTAAGCAACTGTTGTGAAAATCTCAAAATCATAGCTTGAAAATTCTAAAAGTGATCGTTTATAGAATAAGCACAAAATCCGTTATTACCAAAATGAAGCAAAAAAATGAGGAGTTTTATCCAAATGTAGTAGTACGTCCCGTATTTTGTATTCTATACAGGGTGTTTCTAAACTCATGGCACAAACTTTAAGGGTAGGTAGAGCACAAGGTAATAATCATTTGTTGTATAGGAATTTATTGGGCCAAGTGACGCATTAAGCTAAAAACACCCTCTGGGCAATTAAACCCCTTTTTTAATTTTAAAACTTTCTCATTTATACCAGAAAATTTTTATGCTACCCTTTTCTTGAAATTGCATAATTACTTAAAAAGAAAATTCTTCTTGGAAAATTTTTGGTATGAAATCGAAATTTTTTTTATTTGAAAATAGAAATAGATATACAGTGTCTCACAAAAGTGATGGGACACTTGTGCTTTATAAAAAGAAACTGCAATAAAATAAATAAACAAACACGTGCAAAAATTTTTTGGGTGTGTTTCATATTTAAACACACATAACAATTATTACATAACATACATTTTGTCAAAATATTAAAATATTAATTTAGTAAAAATACAATTGTTCAGAACGGAGCAAAAAATGGCTCACATAAGTGATGGGACACTTACTTCAGCAGTTTTTCTAATAGATTTTCCACGTTCAATATGCAAATTAATAACTAATTTTCGAATTTCAGGCGAAGTTTCTTTTCGTTTAGAATTCATGGCTACACAGAGCTAAAAAACACAAAAATTCCAAAACAAACTGGAGAGAAATACTGCAGACGATTTTATAAATTACTGCCAATTGCTTTTAAGTAAAAATAAAACCCCAAAAATATTTTTATTGCTTATTTCAGACGATTTTTGTTGCATATATAATGGTGTCCCATCACTTATGTGAGCTATTTTTTGCTCCGTTCTAAACATTTGTATTTTTATTAAATTAATATTTTAATATTTTGACAAAATGTATGTTATGTAATAATCTTTACTAAATTTAAGTATGAAACACACCCACAAAAAAAATGTGTACATGTTTTTTTAATTTATTTGATTAGTTTCCTTTTGTAAAGCACAAGTGTCCCATCACTTATGTGAGACACTGTAGAAATTTTTTGAAATATAAATGGAGTTTTTGGTTGATTCTACTGGTGGTAGAGGGCAGTAAGTGACTGGTCGCCATTCAATACCATGCATTCAAGTAGAAGAAATTGCCATTTTTAATTGTGCTATCGTTCGTCATGGAAGACTGCATATGCCGAAAAAGCCGACATGCATTTCATGGATGGTCGTACAAATGGCAACGCCAGAGCTGCCCGACGATGAATGCCTGATCATGGAATGTTTCAGCGCTTACACCGTCAGCTTTCTGAAACAGGCTCTTTCTACATCACCAGACAGGAAACTGGACGAGAAAGGACTGTACGCAAGTGCAAGCCTGGAAGAAATTATTTCGAATTTTGTGAGTGAAAAGCTCAAATCAAGAACAAGAGCTGTTGCACAGAATTTAGGTTTGAGTCATCCGACCGTTTAGAGAATGTTAAATGAAAGAACATCTTCTGCGGTTGAACTTTTGCCAGTGGGTTTTGCCGCAACATGTATTGCACCCAGACTTTACTGCTCATATTCTAATTACAGATGAGGCTGTCTTTATACGAGAGGGTGTATTTAACCACTTAATGGTCGCATTAAATTGCGGTTTAAAAATTCAAATTCATTATTGCCACCAATTTTTAAAAAAAATATTCATGATATTTAATGACAAGTAACATGATACCAGAATAAAACCAATTACACTATTTTCTAAAACTGGTGGGAATGAAATGATTCTGAATAAAAGCCGTGAAGCTTGCAGCCCGTGAATGTCTCGAGCACGACGATTATGTGGTAACCCTTTGAGCTCTGGGGTGTAAATTTCTTCATATTCCAAATGGCATACTGGCACCAGTATGTTGCAAAGAAAAAACAGGTTAACCATAAACACGAAAAAATACATTAAACATTTTTGAAGTAAATTTGGTCAAATTTTCTGATGTCATTGTGACATTTTAGAATTAAAATTATGAGGTAGAAAATTCTACCAGCAGAGCTCAAGGGGTTAATGCACACAATTTCCATCTTTGGGCAACCAATAATCCACCTGCTTATCAACAACGATTTTCTGTGAATTTGTGGGTAGGTAAAGTTAATAATTATTTGATTGGCCCATGACTACTACCTGATAGGCTGTATGATCACTGTTATCTTATTTTTTGCAGTAGGTTTTACCAGAACTGCTGCAAGATGCTCCGATCGTCATTCGTAATCGAATGTGGTTTCAACATGATGGAGCGCCCGCGCACTTCAACACTGATGTACACAGTTACCTGAATGCCACATTTGGCACGCGATGGATTGGGCTTGGTGGACCAGTTCCTTGGCCGCTGCGATCTCCTGATTTATCGAGCCATGATTTCTTTTTATGAGGACATCTAAAGAGTCTTGTTTATTAAACTCAAGTTGACTCAGACAAAAATCTAGTATCTCACTTATCTGAAGCTGCTGCACGTGTTCAGCAAATACCTGACATCTTTAAAAGTGTATGCTAATCGTTCCACCGACGCTGCGAAGTATGTATCACAGCTGGTGGGCACAATTCTGAAAACTTATTTCAAAATTATTGTATGCTTTATTATTTATTTGTAAACTGTATTGTAAATAAATATTTTACCTTTTTATTCATTTATTTCCTTTGATGAGTTTGCCAGGTGTGCATTTTTTTAATGAAAAATTTCGATTTCGTACCAAAAATTTTCAAAGAAGAATTTTATTGTTAAGTAATTATGAAATGGCACTAAAAGGATTGCATAAAAATTTTCTGATGTGAATAAGAAATTTTGGAAAATTAAAAAAGGGGCCTAATTGCCCCTTTGGTGTTTTTACCTTAATGCGTCATTTGGTCCCATTCATTACTGTACAATAAACGATTGTTACTGTGTGCTCTACCTACTCTTAAAGTTTGTGCCATGAGTTTAGAAACTTTCTGTATTGACACTAATCAATGAGTATATGGATACAATCCCTCTTGTTTTTGCTTCATCGGGGAATAACGTATATTCAACTTATTCTATTGACGATTTTTCAGAATTTTCAAGCTATGATTTTGATACTTTCACAAAAGTTGCTCTATACATTTAGCTAACATAATATGCAAATGAAATTTTGATTACGTTGACGCATGAGCAGTGAAAAATTATTTAGTAAACCTACTCATTTTTCATACAATTTTTATTATTTTTTTATTTTGATTACAGGGTATTGTGTGCAATGTTGTTTGTCATATTTTCAGGAAAGTATTTTATTTTATATTAAGAACTCTACAAATTATAAGCAAAAATCTTGGAAAAATTTGGGACTGTTTTTATAAGAGAGTTCATTTTTCTACGAGTATACATGCTATCGACATACAAATGAACACAGTTTATTACAATAAGCCACTTAATCATAATCTACAGTTTGAGCGCTTTTGCTACATTAGTTTTGACAGGGATATCCAAAAGATATTCATTCTTTTTAATTTGTTGACGGTCCTGTATCGAGTTTCGAGAAAAAATCTCCATGGAAATGTATTACTTATATTATTATATTTATACACTTAGAATTTCAGTATAATTCCTCATGTATTTTTCCAGATATTTAATAAAATGTCTAAAATCGCAAGTGGACGGTTATTTTTGTCATATAGTGTATGTATGTCAAAGTGGATTAATTTTTATTTATTCGCAACAAAATTAAAAAAGTTTTGCTGCCATACAGTTATACTATGTTTTCAAGTAAAATCTACCACAACGATTTTTTTTTGTAAATTATAGTATGATTGAATATAAAAATAGTTACCATTTTTGGATAGGAATTAAAATGTAAATCCTAATAATAGAAAATCTTAAAATTCCTAAAGTAATTTGTACGCTTGAAAGGCAGTTGTTTATAACATATGCCATTGTATCTTATTTCTAAACTGCTAAATGGAATCCAAATTGCTTAACACCTGGAAGATTGTTGGGATATGTTTTATTCTACTTAATTTTAATCTAGATATATGCTCCAAAATTTTGAATAATTTTTACCTTATTAACTTTGAAGTAAAAGACCTGAAAATCAAAATTTCTTTTTTCAAAAATAGTGGTTTGCTTTCAACATTGCAGAAACCCAATTACTTCGAACTGAAAGAAATTTTTTCCTTTTACGATATTCGTAAAGACACAAATTTCTTTAATTTCAAATAATTTTGTCTGCAATTTTTGGGAACATTTTACGTTCGCAACATTTTAGCAATCTAATTGTTTTGCCAATTAAAATTTTAAACAGTACATTCCTATTACTTCTAAATAGATTTCCGATTTGAGAGTTGAAATCAAAATAGCCATAATAACAATTCTTAATAACTTAAGCCATAATAACTTAAAAAGACAATAAAACATTACTGGATGCTAATTTAAGTCTTTTAAGTAAAAAAATAAATTTGGTTATTATTTTCTGCAAATTTCATATTAAATTTAATGGAATAACTGACAAAAGATTGACGTGTTTTGATTTACTTTTTTATATGTGTAAACGACAGGACAGTATTTCAACAGTATCAAATACTGTTACGCGGATAACGCTTTTTAATTCGCAGGCTATCAAAGCCTGAGCGTTTATGTGCCCGTCCGTTCTGTATGTATATATGTATGTATGTAACGCGATAAATCATGATAAAAAAAAGATTTGCTTCAGACTTCGATACAAATTTATTATAATAAGGCATTTCCCTGCTTAGTTTTGGGAGTTCACTGGAAAAGTATAGGGATGAACGGAGGGCTAATCCCTGCTCTTCATTTAGATAAATCGATTTTTCATGCTGGATTATCAGATTTTATTCAAATTTTAGATGTAGTATCATTATTGTGAGGCGCCTCCATGATTAGTTTTGGTATTCATTGGTTAGGTAGAAAGAGATGGGAAATGAGGGGTACCCCCTTAATTTAGGTAAATAGTTTTTTTACGCGAAATTAACATTTTACAGGCCAATGTTCCTAATTGGGAACATCAAATAAATTTAGTAAAAATTAAATTTTATTATACTAGACTTGAAAAAGTTAGAAGCAATAGTAAAAAGATGACTTAATTTGTTGAAATAGAAATTCTATTCCTACCATTAATGAGGAAATGTACAAAAAATCATAAAAATGACCATTTTTATTGTTTCTTACAGTGCAAAACTAAACTATTCATAAAAATGTGAAAAACCATCCAATACTTCTAAAAACAGTTTGGTATGTGAAAATTGTTTTTATCAATAAAAAAAACATCATATTTGATAATAATATTCAAAAGTACATTCGGGATTGCTTATTAAATATTCATGTTCCCAATTGGGATCTATTCGATCTATACGAATTGGAATATATGCCATTATCCTGCATCGACAAAATTTTTTGTAACTGGAATTTTTATTGAACGATAATAGAAAGGGGAATCCTCTTTTAGAGAGAAAAAAAGAGAAAACTTCGGAATTTTTTGAAAGGGGAATCCCCAAATTTTGTGAAAGAACAGTCGAAATTTATAAACAGTTTAGTGTATTCTCTTATCAAAATTAATTTTTAAAGGTATTGAATGAGATTTTATTAGTGAACTAACATAGTATGGAGAAAATTTTTAAAACTCTAGAGGCAGCTGTTGGCCATCTGATGACTTTCAAAGATTCGGATGTTTCAGATTTTTCAGAAGAAGAACTTGAAATTTGTCAGCTTCCCCTTGATGAAAGTAATCGCATCTCAGAAGAAGAGGATATTGATGACAATATGCTTAATCCTGTTGGCCTTCGGATGTTTTGGTCACCTTAGTATTTTTACTAATAAAATGCCAATAAGCCAAAATAGTTGCGATAATGAAATTTCAGGATCTGCTTTCAATCAACAAAAGAAAATAAACGAAATAAACTTTGTAGTTCTTATAAGGTTGAAAAAATGAAGTCATTTACACAAAAATGGAAAAAAATGTTTAGCAAGCCCATCAAGAGTGAACCAAAAATAAAAATTGCAGATGAATTTCCAGAACTAATAGAAGCAGAATCAATTGACAATTTTTTTCAAATTTATTTCCTAGGAATATATTTCCTTCTAATTTATTTCCAAGGACATAAGTTTTCTGGCAGAAATGACATCAACTTATTCCGCTGAAAAGGGGACTAACATTCAAACTGACAGGAAAGATATTGTTTAGTTTTTTTGGTTACATTTACTGAGTGGGTGTTATCAGGCACCCACTGAAAATGATTACTGGAGCACTTCCGAAGACATAACTGTCCCAATAGCCTCATCTGTCATGCCAAGAAAAAAATTGAAAGAAACCAAAAGAAACTTTGATTTGATGGATAAAATTTCATTGCAACCTGGTGATAAATTGGTGGAAAATCCAACCAATCTATGATGAACTAAATGCAAAATGTAATCAATTTGGATTATTTCACAACCAGCTTAGCATTGATGAATTAATGGTGCCATATTATGACCGCAATTCCACTAAAATATTCATTCGAGGAAACCATTTCGTTTCGGATTCAAAATCTGGATGATTTGCTCTAATAATCGTTATCCATATAAAATGGAGATTGTGCAGGAAAACAGTCAAATGAAATAGTCCCTCTTGGCACTAGGGTTGTAAATAATCTTTTGGTAGTTGTTGCAAACTCTCTTCAAGTAGAAATATTTTTGATAACTTTTTAACCACTAATGATTTGATGAAGGATCTTGCAAGTAGAAATATAAAAGGTCTTCGAACTATCTGATATCATCGAATTAAAAATTGTCCATTGACACCGTCCAAGCAGATGAAAAAACAAGAAAGAGGTTCATTTGATTACCAAAGTAATGGATCGGTATTTTTTTGCCGCTTTAATGACAATTCTGTGGTGACAGTTTCTTCAAATTATTGCACTCATCTTCTAATCTAGTCGACTAAAAGATATTCATGTAAATATCAGAAGAAAGTGAACATACAACAGGGCATTTCCATGCGAACTTGTTTGTCTGTTACATACTATGATTTTTGGCTACCAGTATTTGAAAGTGAGAAAATGAGATTTAGTTTATCGAAGATATATCATCAATTGAATAAGGCGAAGCAAACTTTTCGAAAAAAACGGTGGCCAACAAGCATAGCGATTTTCAGTTGTGTAACAGACTAACAAATTCGCATGGAAATGCCCAACAACCAAATTTATACATAAATATAATACTGAGTGGGAGGAGTTGACCTGCTAGATAGAACGTTAGGAAGCTACCAACACTTTGCAGTAAAAAATGGTGGTGGAATCTATTTTTTCATGCATTATATATCGCTGTCGTCTCTAGTTGGCTTTTATATTAAATAATTCATGGAAAGCAAAGCAAGCTGACTCATCTGTGGTTTCGCCTAGAGGTTATAATTGCTCTTCTAAGAATTGCACCAAGAAAGGATGGGCCTCAACCTGGGGCACAAGGTTCACAGCCATATATCACAGAGAAAGTGTGATAGCCATTTCCTTGTACAAACAACAAAAGTTAGATGTACTCTGTGCACGGTAAATGCAAGATTGGCTTGCAATGAGTGGAAGAAAAAATTGCATTTAAAATGCTTTCCACTGCTTCATGGAATAAAGGTATAAACTTAACTTTTTGATATTTTGATTAAGTAAAAAAATAGTTTTCATTTAAATTTATAAATTTCCAACTTAATTCATATGTGTACTTAAATTTAAAATAAATGTTTCATTTCATTCTATTTTTTTTACTTAGAGTTTAATCAATTCATAACTATATTCCACTTTTGAATCGAGTGTAAAAGTTGGTAGTGACCAATGGTCTCCATTAGGAACATGCTTAAAATTATATATATATATATATATATATTCATGACTAATATCCCTTAAGTAAAGCATTGGATGGCATAATGTGCAAGAAAATAATTAAAAATATACTTGGATCTGAAAACGGCCGATTTATGGTTAAACGATTTACTTCAAATTTTGAATTTAGGTTCATTCTGATAAGTCTCTTCCCTGATTTACTTTGGCGATTCCCTGGTTAAGTATAATGGGAGGATCAGGGAGCTACCCCTCTTAATTTAGGTAAATGGGCTTTTCACTCAGAATTAACCGATTTGCTTCAGTTTTTGATATAAGCTCGTATTGATAAGACGCTTCACTGACTACTTTTGGAGTTCTTTTGTTACGTATAAAGGGGGAATCTTGATTGCTCCCTACCTTACTTAAATTAGATAAATGGATTTTTATTGAGAGTTGTCCGATTTGCTATAAATCGGGATGAGAGTTCCGCTTTTTTGGACACCAGTATTTTATCAGAGAATATGTTGTTCTTTTAAATCGCAAAAATGTTCCGATTAAATGAAATATTATTTTCTCTAACATAATACTGGTGTGCAAGAACGCGGAAATCTCATCCTTGTTAGAAATTTTGGATGTAGGTTCTTTCTGATAAGGCGAATGCTCGAATATTTTTGGGGTTTACCGATTAAGTATAAAGGGGGAAAATGGATGAGCATATCCACCCCCTTTAACTTATTTTTTTCTTGAAATATTATTTTCTCTAACATAATACTGGTGTGCAACAACGCGGTAATCTCATCCCTGTATAAATTTTGGATGTAGGTTCTTTCTGATAAGGCGAATCTTCGAATATTTTTAGAGTTTACCGATTAAGTATAAAGGGGGAAAATGGTGGAGCATATCCACCCCTTTAAATTATTTTTCGAGGGACATTATCCTTGAAAAATGAAGCTGTAATATACAATTAGTGTGAATAGCCTGTGAGCTCAATTCCATTTGTTAAACGGAACAATATTCTTTTTATTTTAATAGAAAGTTTCGATTTATGTTAATCAGAAATTCTGCGATAGTATATTATGGGGAATTTATTTTATCGCGGAATGTCCGTTATTATATCATGAAAATATTAATTTTAAATTTCTTAATTATGAATTTGGCTATCCGAATTTAACAATTCACTAAATTCGAACACTGTTGCATATATATGCCGAAACATAGCTGCTAACTTAGGCATCAGAGGGTTAAGGAAAATGCTAGAATTTGCATCTAATTTTTAAACACGTATTTCCTTTGAAGCATCGTGTATTGAACTTGCTGAAACAAAAATGTAAAATTGCAGCTCACTGGCTGCCACTATATGTTTCGAGAATTATCTGTTTTATTTAATTATGGGATTTCTGCGATTTAATAATACAATTGTTTTTCTTTAATAAAAGTGGCATCCAGCGGGTAGAATTTTGCATTTCAGATCTAAAATCTGATCTGCATTGAATGTACACTCTGAGTACGACATTTAACATTTTTTTATTGCAAAAATATATTTCTGCATTTATGGTAAAGTCGAGGTTGCTAATGGGCTACTTTTTTTAAAAATCTAGATATTTACACCACTTTTTTGAAACAGTATAATAAACCTTATTTTCATCTTATATAATATGAGTTTCAATATATTAAAAGACTGGTGGAAATAAAGAAGTTTGGAATTTTTAAAAACGTAGCGCACAGAGAACACTGGTTCAAGTGTTAATATTCAAATCAGTAGTCAGGGATCACGTTATTTATGTAGAAGATGTATTGCATATCGACAATTACTTTTAACCCTTTTCGGCTCTAAGAACTTCTGTTACTGAAATGTTAAAGTTATTGATTCTTAACAGGATTTGCGAAAAATGTTTTATGATAATAATTGAAAGCTTTTCTTCACGTTATTCTGAGGAGGCAAAAGGTTATTTCGCAATTTTTTTTTTCGATATGGGAATTGGGTCACCATGCAAGAAGGGGTTAAAGAATAAATTACAAATATAGGGTTTCTCAATATCTTTGGTCAAATCTGTATGTTTAAAATGGAATCAACATAGAAGCGAAGAAAATCAGGTACAATTCAAAACTAAATGCAGGTAGATTTAAACGAAAGCATCGATAATAATATGTAAATATACGTATAAGAAAAAAAACAATGCCTAAAAAGGAGCTAATATAAAAACATACATAATGCACATAATCAATAATTAACTATTAAAGGTCGATTCTAGTCTGTTAGTATGAACTTTGAATCGTTATGGAGTAAAACGTATTCTTAAAAGATCACTTTAGAAAATATAATTTTAACTTTGAAATAACCAAATAATTTTTTTTTTGAAAAGTAAACAGACAAATCACAAATTTTTTTTGCATTATTTTTATTATATTGTGTAAAAAAATGCTTGGTCTGCAGATGCATGTGGAAAATATATTTAAAATTTTGCACTCAAAAGAGTGTTTAGAACTGAGCAAATCCATTAAATTGTTTGTATTTTAACAGTTTTTTCGAAAGTGTGAAGCAAATGTTTTTTTTTTTTTTTTTTTTTTTTTTGATTATGTAATATTGGGAAAAAATAAAATAATGTTTTTTTCTTTAACAACGTACTTTGTTTATCACTTTTTTCAATTTGTTATACATTTTTGAAAATGCTAAGAAATGTCATATATATAATCATAATTAAAGTACACAAATTGAAGACATTGCGGGAAATTTAAAAGTTCAGATTTAAAGTGGATTTTATAAAAAAAAATTGTATCTTTCATAGCTGTCGAATTTCAACGATTTTCAAATAGAGATCATAGCCGTATTTTCTACAGAGATTTACTAATAATTAAGGAGAAAATTACTTTTAGATAATAAAGGTAACGTAAAACGAAAAAATGTGATAGCTGAACTATTACTTGAAAAAGATATCTCGATTGCAGATTAAGCCTCGTAACCAGCTTTTAGTATTTCCTGTGGATTCTTAGTTTTACATGGTTGAACCAGAAATTTAATGTTAATATACAGGGTGTATCTAAACTACTGGGCAAAACTTTAAGGGGTGGTAAGTACTCATCAAGACAAATAATATTAAATGAGAAACTAAGGGTCCCAAACGTCTTCCGAAGGAGATAGGCGCCATCAAAGTTTAGGGTCCAAAATTTGAAATGATTATTAAAAACGGAAAAATTGGTCGATTCGTTTGCGGTTTTCACGAAAACTATTCTTTATGTCAGTATTGTCTTGAAAATAAATTATAAAGAGAAATTTCGAAAAATGCCGATAGAGGGTGCTCTAGACTTTGGAGTAACGAACAACTATTTTTTACCGCTATTTTTTGCATCTCATTAAATTTTTTTATCAGTTTAGACATAAACTTAAATTTTGAGCTCAAAGTCTGTGGTTAAGTAGCGCAAACTGAACTGTGTTCAATGGGAGTGGGTAGGTTCAAAATTCAAATGATTATAAAGAACAGAAAAATTGGTCAATTGATTTGCGGTTTTCACTAAAATTATTCTTTATGTCAGTATTGTCTTGCAAATAAATTATACAGATAAATTTCAAAAAATGTCGATAGAGGGCGCTTTAGACTTTGGAGTAAAGTACAACTATTTTTTACCGTTATTTTTTGCATCTCGTTAAATTTTTTTAGAAGCTTAGATATAAACTTAAATTTTGTGGTAAAAATCTGAATCGTTGAGAGTGGTGAAGTAATGCTAACTGAACTGTGTTCAAAAGAGGTGGGAAGGTTCAAATTTCAAATGATTATACAAAACGGAAAAATTGATCGATTCGTTTGCGGTTTTCTCTAAAACCATTCATTATGTTCAGTATTTCCTTGAAAATAAATTTTAAAGATAAATTTCAAAAAATTCCGTTAGAGGGCGCCTTAAACTTTAGCGTAATCAACAACAATTTTTAATTGTTATTTTTTGTATCTAATTAAATGCTTGCAAAAGCTTAGGCTTAAATTTTGAGCTCAAATTCTGAATCGTTGGGAGGGGTTAAGAAGCGCAAACTGAACTGTGTTCAGGATTTGAAATGTTACTCTGCCCACCCCACGAACACAGTTCAATTTTTCGCTACTTAATTACTCACAGCGCTTCAGATTTTGAGCTCAAAATTTAAGTCTAAGCTTTTAAAACATTCATTTAGATTTTTAAAAAAATAACGGTTAAAAATAGTTTTTGGCTACTCTAAAGTTTAAGGCGCCCTCCAACGGAATTTTTTGAAAGTTATCTTTAAAATTTATTTTCAAGGAAATACTGACATTAAGAATGGTCTTAGAGAAAACCGCAAACGAATCGACCAATTTTTCCGGTTTTTTGTTTTATAATCATTTGAAATTTGGACCTCTTCACCCCCATTAAACACAGACCAGTTTGCGCTACTTAACCACTCTCAATGATTTAGATTTTCAGCTCAAAATTTAAGTTTATGTCTAAACATCTAAAAAAATTTAATGAGATGCAAAAAATAACGGTAAAAAATAGTTGTATGTTACTCCAAAGTCTAAAGCGCCCTCTATCCTATTTTTTGAAATTTATCTGTATAAATTATTTTTAAAACAATACTGACATAAAGAATAATTTTAGTGAAAACCGCAAATGAATTGACCAATTTTTCTGTTTTTTATAATCATTTGAAATTTGAACCTACCCACTCCCATTGAACACAGTTAAGTTTGCGCTACTTAACCACAGATTTTGAGCTCAAAATTTAAGTTTATGTCTAAACTTCTAATAAATTTTAATGACATGCAAAAAATAACGGTAAAAATAGTTGTTCGTTACTTCAAAGTCTAAAGCGCCCTCTATCGGCATTTTTTGAAATTTATCTTTGTAATTTATTTTCAATACAATATTGACATAAAGAATAGTTTTCGTGAAGTCCGCAAACGAATCGACCAATTTTCCATTTTTCATAATCATTTCAAATTTTGGACCCTAAGCTTGTATGGTGCCTATCTCCTTCGGAAGACGTTTGGGATCCTTTGTTTCCCATTTAATATTATTTGCCTTGACGTGTACTATCACCCCTTAAAGTTTTGCCCAGTAGTTTAGATACACCCTGTATATATCATCTTCCGAGGAGGTAGCTATTTAATTTCGTATATTATGTACAAATTATTATTTTTATTTCTGGTTTGAAACATTAAAAATTTTAATTTCATGATAGAAAATAATTAAGATCAAATAAGACAATAAGAGTGTTAAAAAATACCCAAAGTACGACTCTTTCTTGGAAATAAATAGTCCAAAATATCAGCAAAATAGAGATGATTCTGAAATTCAGATTACAAAACTAATTAATTATAAATAAATTTTATTTTAATACGATTTATAGCTGTAATTTCTCACGGTGTCCTCCGGCACATTTCACTTGTAAGTGTAGGTGCCGCATTGCAAGTAATGGGATACGAAATAGTATAGAACGGGTTATAGTTATGTGCATCTTGCTGTATTGGAATCTTAACCCCCTGAAGGGCGACGGGATATAATATATCTCACTTAATTTTAATTAAAAAATACCTGATAGACACAATAATACTTCCGACTAATTCTCTAAACAGGTACTTGATGCAGGCTCTATTTGAATTTCCCACTTCTGAACTGAAACGAAGTGATCTTTTTGTTGATGTTAGAGTTCTTTTAGATGTTATAGGAAGGAGGCAATTATCATTCTTTTAAAATGAAAATCTATATGAAGTAATGTAATACGTACATTATTGAAATCAGAAAGGAAGCTAATATTTTTCTAAAATTAAAATCTATATATAAGTAATGAAACATGTATGTTATTGAAAACAATGCATATTTATTGATAGAACACATAAAAGGGAATAAAAAAACTCAAAATAAAAAAATATATATATACACAAGAATTTGCTGCAGCAAACTTACTAGCAATATCTGGATTAAACAAGTAAAATTAATCGACACATGATGGAACTACACGTTGTGTTTTCTATGGCATCTATATCATTAGCCTCACTTCGGCTTAAAACCAAGTGCTGCTGAGTTGTGGCAGTGATTTTTATTCCTTTTTTATCATTAGATCTTATCAGTCAATTTGACTGATGTTTGGCTGAAACGATTATATGCACCACGCTGCTTTAAGTATCACTGATATTTTTGGATTAGATCGATATTTAAGGCCATCATGGCCTGGATCACTATTTTTTGATTACACTTTTTGGAGAGAACACACTATCACAAACACAGGTAGGCGAAGAACACATAGCCTGTAGTCAACACCACACTTTATCTTCTTAGGGAATCTTTTAATTGGCACTATTTTTTTAGATGATGTCGATCACACTTATTGAAGAAGACACACGATCACATGGAGACACAGAAAGCACACAGCCGGTTAGTCAGCATTACAGTCTAACTTCTTAGGAGATCATCTTGTTAAAGTAAGATAGAAGCAAAAGATTCATACTTGAAGAATTAACTTACAAAAAATATAAAATATCACCAGCCCACGCTGCAGAAAAGGCTTTTTTTTACCTAAACTACAGCTCGGCTTTTTCGCGTAAAACTTGTAGCTAGAAGTAACAATATGCCTAGAAGTGGTATGTTTAGGTTTGGATTTGTTTGATAAACATTGCGCACAATTTTCACAAAAACTTTTCGTATCTGAAAACATTCCTTTCCAGTAAAAATTTTTGTTAACTAAATCATAAGTTTTTTTTGTACCAAAATGTGGTGGATGAGCAATCTCTAAGCAACATTTTATTAAAGTTTTTGGAATGACTATCTTATTTATAATTGAATTAGTTTTATTTTTGTATTTGTACATCAGCAGTTGAGTGTGAGAGTCAATAAAAAATTTTGTTTTTGTTTTACTGTCATCATTATTAATCTTTTCCATTATGTCTTTGATTTCATTGTCCTGAACTTGTGAAATTTTTATGTTACTTTGAGTGAGAGATTTGTCTATGGCAAAAATATTAATGTTGTTTACATTATATTTTTCAACCTCCATTCGAGACAGAAAATCAGCAGGGTTCTGTTTTCCTGCAATATGAGTTATATCATATTGAAATTGCCCAAGATATAGTAACCACCTAGCTACTATATCAGGTTGCTTATCCAGCTGAGCATGATATGTTAGTGTTTTAGCATCCGTGAGAATTGTGAATTTTTTACCATATAAATATTCATAGAAATGCCTGCAAGCTGCAAAAATGGCCGAAAGTTCTCTACGAATTGATGGATATCCTGACTCAGCTTGTGAAAGCTGTCTTGAAAAAAATTCAATAGGGAAAAATTTGTCATCATATTTTTGCATTAAAATGCCACAAATGGAGATTTTTGATGCATCAGTAACCAAATACAACTCTTTATTGTCATCCAGTTGTTTAAGAGTAGGTTTACCAAGTAATTCGTCTTGAATTTTATTAAAAGAATTTTGACAGGCTTCCGACCAAATAAAAGGTGTGTTTTTACGTGTTAATGCCACAATTGGTTGTACAATCTCTGCATAATTGTAAATCATATGCCTGAAAAAATTATTCATACCCAGAAATGCTTGAACCTGTTTTAAATTTTTTGGGACTGGAAATTGTGTCACTTTATTTATGTTGTTATCAGAAGGTGAAAAACCTTCTTGATTAATTTTGAAACCCAAATAAACAATCTCTGGTTTACAAATTTGAACTTATTGCGGATCAAGAGTTAAATTAAATTTTGATAATCTGTCGAACACAATTTGAAGCAGATTTAAAAGTTTATCCATATCATTTTCTGCCGCGATAACGTCATCAAGGTAAAATTGTATGTTGCTACCTACAAGATCACTAATGCATTTAGTCAAAAGAGTGTGGAAATAAGATGTTGAGTTACGACTTCCAAAAAATAATCTGGTAGGCATAAAATTTCCAAGCTCGCAGCAAAATGCAAGTTTAGGTTTGTCACAATCCTGGAATTTAATTTGAAAAAAGGCTGATTTCAGATCCAAAACACAATAGTACTTTTTACCCGCAATTTGATGGAGAATTTCTGAAATCTTTGGTAAACAAATTTGAAATGATTCTGTTATAGAATTCAATAAGCAATAGTCCACAACCATGCGAAAATTTTGCTCTTTAGATTTATCTGTAGATTTCTTTTCAACAAGTATTACAGGAAAATTGTAATTTGAAACTGATGGTTCAATTATTCCTGCATCTAAGAGCTCATTTATTTCTTTTTTGGCAATTATTTTGCAATTTTTGGAATTGGATATAGTCGTGTTTGAATGGGAAAATTATGAAGCAGTTTGAATTCAGGAACCACAGCATCTGTCGAACCCAAAGTTTTGTATCTTTTGGAAAAGACTTGTGAGTTGTTCATTAGCATAGAAATTACTTTGCTTTTATCATTTTCATTTAAATGCCCTAAATCAAAATCATCAACTTTAAGATCATCTTTTCTGAGTTTTTGAATTTCTGACAAATTTAAAGTATTCACCTGCAAAACTTCAGAATTGCTGGGCTCAATAATATCAGTATTGTCGAATATTTGTAAAGTGCCAATTTTTAGTTGTTTTCTGATATTAATTATTTTATTTGAGTTATTTTCCACAATAGTGTAAATAAATTTTTTGTCTACAACATTGTTTACAGATTTAGAAATTAATTTAATTTTGTTTTAACTGGTATGAGATTTACTTGTTTACTGTCAGCAAAGCATTTTGGAATGTGAAGTTTAATAATTGAAAAAGAATTAGGAAGAGTTTTTACATTATTTACAGATTTAGCATAATTAATTTTATCTTCTGACTTTATAATATTATTTGAAACTAATTTAGGAGATGATTCATAAAATTTGAATTTTTTGCCATTCATGATTAGCTGCTTGTTTTCGACATCCATGAGAATTTTATTTCTCTGCAAGAAATCATACCCCAGGATAATCTTGTATTTGCATTGCAATCATTTGGAGTAACAAAAAATTGATTTTCGAACCAACATTTGTCAATTTTGAATTTTATGTTTACTGCAGATAAATAGTGTATAGAAGTGTTATTCAGTGTGTTAATTCTGACAGACCTGGATAAATATTCAACTTTACAGTGTTCTTTTATGATTTGTAATACATTATTTTGAATCAAGCTGAGATTCGCACCTGAATCTAACAAAGAAAAAACTTCTTCCTGACCAAAATTCAAAGTTATTATCGGTAAATCTGCTTGTTTCTGACTACACGACACAACATATAAATTATCTTGCTCATTAGTCTGAGTCTCAATTGAGTTAAAAGCTTTTTCATTGTTGATACTATTAGTGGTCAAGGATTTGTTTATTGAAGTTAATTTTGCATTGCCTGAATTATTTTTTACTGTTTTGTCTGATGTTTTGTGTTGTGGTAGAGATTTCTTTTTGATATGTGATTTTCTTTTGAATTTAGTTTTCAATTTTGAATTTTTTTTTTTTTTTTACATGGGGAAATCTTTTTTCTGTTTTGGGTTTTTATGTCTGGGGTTTTGATGTCTGATTTGTTAGTACAGTAAGAATCCACCAATAGTCATTCATCAGTGGCATTTTGATTTCTGAACCTTCTTCGAGAGGAATTACCTCTGAAATTTCTGTGAGAAGGATTGCCCTTAGAATTACCCCTGAAATTTCCTCTGAAATTCCTGTATCGCTTATTTACTCTATTTCGAGCAAATTGTGTTTTATTTTGTGTGGCATTTCTGACTTCAGGAAAATACCAGCATTCGATGGTTAAGTGTGGTTTACCACAAATCAAACAAACATTGATATTTTTAGTGTCTTTAGATTCTGTTTCCAGATCAGAGTTAAGAATTGTTATGTTGTTTACATTTTTTGTAAGTGTAAGTTCCTGAATTTTGTCTGATAGCTCTCGGATCTTAGCATTTGTCTGCACCTGTGAATTTAATAGTGTGTTTAATTCAAAAGATACTGTGTTGTTGACATTCATGTCTGGATCTTTGAATGCATTTTCTACATTGATTGCAAAGTTTAATGCTGATTCAAAATCTTGTGGGTTTTGTTTTTTAACTTCAATTCTGATGTCTGAGCGAAGAGCCTCTAAGAATTTATTCAACTTTAATTTTTGAGCCAAGTCTACAATATCTGCATTCGCATCATCGCCTATGTTTAGATATTCATTTGCTGCATTTTCAGTTTTTTCCGCTAAATGTTTAACTGTCTGCCCTTGCTCCTGGAAAATAGATGAGAAATTTTGTTGTTTCTCTGCAAATGATATAGTTTTAGAAATTTTTTTTGCCAAGTTTTGTTTCAAAAGATCAAAATCATTTATCTTAGATGCAACAGGGTCATTTGCAATATGTTTTATAGCCTGATCCTTACAGTGAAGTTTTAGAACAACTAATTTTCTTTTCTGATCCCAGTTTTCCAAATCGGCCAAATTCTCTATTTGCTGGATAAAGAATTTAAAATTTTCGCCCTGGGAACCTGAAAAATCTGGTAATGAATTTGCCAAGCTCACCTGTTGTACATTATTTCGCCTCATTTTTAGATGGTATAAATTATCAAAAATTGTACCTAATTTTTAAATTCAAATATTTCCTCAAATTTTTAGATTATATTTAATTTAAAACAAATATAATTACTGCATATATTATTGACAATTGATACCCAACATGAACAAAATCACAGTGAAAATTATAAATAATGATAAAAATTGAGCATTAAAATGGTATTTTGACTCACTTCAACTTTTAAAATAATTCATTATAGAAGATACTTATTAATGTAACTACTAAATATGAATATAAATATTATATGAAAAATATATGCATACATATCAAAATCATAAATCAGTAAAATATTAAATCAATAAAATCATAAATAAAAATTTCATTCTCAAAATTTTGATGCTTGTTATTATTATTATTTTATTATTATTATTATTATTTAATTTAAATTACACTTTTAAAGAATTTAAGAAAGAAGATAGATATTTTTAAAAGAATTAAACCAAGATTCGAGACCTTTAAAAAGAGAAAAATAAAAAAGAGTTCTTTTGACACGGCACCATTTATATAGGAAGTAATATAATACATACATTATTGAAATCAGAAAGGAAGCTAATATTTTTCTAAAATTAAAATCTATATATAAGTAATAAAACATGTATGTTATTGAAAACAATGCATATTTATTGATAGAAAACATAAAAGGGAATAAAAAAAACTCAAAATAAAAATACATATATATACACAAGAATTTGCTGCAGCAATTTTACTAGCAATATCTGGATTAAACAAGTAAAATTAATCGACACATGATGGAACTACACTTTGTGTTTTCTATGGCATCTATATCATTAGCCTCACTTCGGCTTAAAACCATGTGCTGCTGAATTGTGGCAGTGATTTTTATTCCTTTTTGGTCATTAGATCTTATCAGTCAATTTGACTGATTTTTGGCTGAAACGATTATATGCACCACGCTGCTTTAAGTATCACTGATATTTTTGGATTAGATCGATATTTAAGGCCATCATGGCCTGGATCACTATTTTTTGATTACACTTTTTGGAGAGAACATACTATCACAAACACAGGTAGGCGAAGAACACATAGCCTGTAGTCAACACCACACTTTATCTTCTTAGGGAATCTTTTAATTGGCACTATTTTTTAGATGATGTCGATATTTTAGATGATGGCGATCACACTTATTGAAGAAGACACACGACCACATGGAGACACAGAAAGCACTCAGCCGGTTAGTCAGCACTACAGTCTAACTTCTTAAGAGATCATCTTGTTAAAGTAAGATAGAAGCAAAAGATTCATACTTGAAGAATTAACTTACAAAAAATATAAAATATTACCAGCCCGCGCTGCAGAAAAGGCTTTTTTTACCTAAACTACAGCGCGGCTTTTTCGCGTAAAACTCGTAGCTTGCCGCTTTTTCAACTGTTGCCAAAAAGCGTTGAGAAGAACTGAGGGAGAAAAAAGTGGTTTTCTACCGTGAATGATTTTTCTCTCTCTCTTCACACGCTGGAGTGGAATTCACGTGTTATCTCTCTCTTGCGATTTTCGTACTGGCTGTGGGAGAAATGAAGTGTTGTTTTTTTTGTGATGCGTTTGCTCTGCCGATTGGTTTTGAGTTCTTGCCACTTGTTTATATTAATATGTAGAGACCTTTCTCTCTACAGATGTATCATGCTAAATGGCCCTTAATAAGATTTTATTATGTTCTGTTTCATAATTAAATTCTTTTCTTGTGCCATAATTAATGTTGATTATTTTTCGATTGAAAGAAACCGCAACTTAACCCAATAGATACATTAGGTTAAAGCTAACATGATTTTTTAGAATAATTCGACTAGAATAGAACAAGAAATTTGGAATGAATTTTTTTATTTTATTAAGTACGCGAAGAAAACTTGTTATGGAACAAATTTGTTTTCAAATTCTGGTATCAATCAATCATTTCAACATTTTTCGAACTGAACTACTTTTCCCCTCAAAAGGTTAAGTGGCAGTAAGGATTGGGGTGCACTGACAAAAATCAGTTTTTAACAGTTTCCTTTCTTTTCATAAGCGTTTAATTATAATATTCAGAGTATTCCTGATCAAGTACATGCTGTTCATAAGGCTTCGAAACACAAGCTTCAACTAATACGTGGTCGGATTCCTAAGTAATGAGACTCTCTTTATTTGACGTCGGCTCGCGCACCTGTTCTTAGGGACGATAGTGGGAAGCGTTGACTTATACAGGGTGTCCCAAAAGGTCATGTCCAAACGGCACACATGGTTGTGTCAGGTCATTAGGAAACAGAATTACATAGGAAAGGGGGGTCGGAAACGCGATTGTAATCCGCTAGAGGGCGATAAGCGATGTCAGACGAAAGCGCGGGCAGTCGGATCATTCGAAGCGCGGACGTTGCAGAGAAAGGATGAACCAGTTGATGAGCACTTGGATGAGCACTTACTATGAGTTGTAGCATTTTTCTTTTTTATTTGGTACTGTTTTGTTGTAAAATAAAGATATTTTACACCGTTTGTTATCTTTTCTTTGCGTGACGGTTACGATGCAATTTCACTGTTTAGATCGCGTTTCCGACCCCCCTTTCCTATGTAATTCTGTTTCCTCATGACCTGACACAACCATGTGTTCCGTTTGGACATGACCTTTTGGGACACCCTGTATATTGCCTTATAAAGGCCGAAAAAATGCGTCACGCGCAAGCGAATGGCCATCAAGGATGTTTGGAAGATTCACCCCGATAACGCTCCCAGCTATACCTTCTTCATCGTGGACACTTACCTGGCTCGGCTGAGTGTTCCAATTGCCCCATATCCTCCCTATAATCCGGACTTCTCGCCCCCTGACATCTTCTTGTTTCCGCGCTTAAAATCAGCGCTGAAAGGTAACACGCTTCAACTCGATCGAGGACATCCAAGAAAATGTCAAGATAGCCCTTGAAGCCGTCCCAGAACAGGCCTACGTGGACGCCTTCGATTCATGGAAATGCCGCCTACAAAAGTGTATTGATGCAGGAAGTACCTATTTTGAAGAATACTGGGAAATTGTACCAATTCGCTCAATAAATCTGTGCCTTTGAACAAAGGCTCATTACTTATGAATCCAACCATATATGTTTAATCTCTACACAGGAAGTGGAAAATACTTCGCAATTAATTTTACTTAATTTTAATTTGAAACTCTCAGTGTTGTACCAGAATATTTGAAAAAAATATTTTCATCTTATTATGCATGTGAAGAAACCATATTTTTTATTTTGAGATATATCTTATTCGCTGATTCTGGTGGCTTCTAATTTTTTCGAAATTATCATAACAAATGTAGTTTACCCGTCAAAAGATGTCAAATAGTATTTTCGTTACTTTCCAACAATTTGGAGTAGGTGCTAAACTGTAAACCGTCGGATACCACTAATTTTTAAAGGCATAGTGACTTCCTGAAAGGAAAAAATTCGAAGTTTTGATAAAGTAATTATTTCTGTAAATTTTTAATGGTGTCCAGAATGGCACAGTTTGACATCTTGCTGTGCAGTATTACCAGTACGTTCATTTGCAAATTCAAATTGTTTGATTGGTACGACTTTTTAGAGACAGGGAAATTCCCTTTGCTTTCACTTTATCCAGTCACTCAAAAAATAAGAAGAATCTTACTATTTAGAAAAACTGGTGACAATCAACAATATGAATAAAAGTAGCAAACTGCCAACACTTTACCTATATGATGAACAGCCGTGTTGTCGAACTTTGCGGCCGCAAAAACATCAGAACTCTTTTTTAAATATTTGCTTCCATCAATTCTGAACATCTCTGATTGAATAAGGTGTTGATTTCTGTAAGAGTTTTCTGGTATCAGGCGGAAGTGAGGTTGTACGGCTTTATGTGGAAGCATGAAAAATACGAAATCTCTTAACTCATTGAATGCCACATCAGTCACCGGTGGCTGACACTGAATTTTCTGTTTAGGTCTGGTCAGTCATCGTTGACTGACACTGTATAGATTGCGTAAAGGGAACAGTGTTGCCAGATGGGCTACTTTTTTTTTAATTCAGATTCTTGATTGGCACCCCTTTTTTAAATGATAAAATGTGCCGTATTCATTGACATGATAATTAAGGCGAAAAGAAAAGGTAATTTACCGTTTCAAAAAAGTGGTGCCAATCAAGAAATCCGAATTTTAAAAAAGTAGCCCACTGGCAACACTGAAAGGGAATCTTATTTCGCGGTCTAAACGGAAAGACAGACAAAATAAATTTGGCGTTCAAGGTGTTAATACTTCTAAAGACACAAAAATTTTGTTCGTAAAATAATGAAATAATTGACTGATCCCAGAATTCCCAAACAATTTTCTTTTTAGAAAACAGAAACCTGCTTTTCTACACATTCAATATAAAAGGGAATAATTAATAAAATGTTCTTGGTTTTGCTTGTGAGTTTTGAAATGTTCACGCCGCATGACCTTTGAAAGGGTGAAAATAGTTACAAGGTTCGCGTACTCCTTATATTTTTTAGGGACTCTGGCACCACTATTAAAAATAAGGAAATTTACATTTAATTTTTAAAACAAAGGATTTGCAATCACCACTTTCATTCACAGATTTTACAATAGTTTTCTGGAGCGAAATACTTTTAAAACACTCTTAAAATTTAGTGGTAGAACTGTGCGAACCCTGAGTTATTTTCAGGAAACATTAGCAAATATGCTTTCTTACATTGCTGTGTAAAATATTTTACGGTTCGCGAATTTTACTACGTGGCCGAGGGAGAAAACATCGACTTGTAATTTGAGGAATGTGGGTCGATTACCGTCGAATCATTCGAAATTTTCTGTTAGTATTTTCATATTAAATTCTGCCCTGTGATACCTGTTTTCCTTTCTATTTCTCTCTCTCTCTTTTTGTTGTTATTGAAAATTTTCTATAAACAATATATGCAATTTACCCTTAAATACATGTTTTTTTCTCGAAAAAATTATACATGATTTTCAGATAGGTTTATTACATGGGGGAAAAAAAGAAAAAAAAAGAGATACATTTTTCGAATAAAAGGCCAACATTCCCCATATTGCACATTAGCAATAAAAGTAAAATCCACTTTCATAAATAAAATATTGAAAACTAGTAAATATTTTAATAAGTATGCATATAAATACTCCTTTTTATATATTTTTTATTTTTTAAAACTTATCAATTAAATGCAAGAGTTATTCCTTTAGTATTATGCTTCTTATTCTTATCATCAGATATTTTAAGATAGTTTTTTTACTTTTTTAGTAGCATATGTTTGTAATTTTTATAAGATTAATTTTTCATATGAAAATAGTGTTTGTAAGAGTTAAATAAAAAAATGATTCAGATATGCATCACTATGCACTTAACCCTTTCCGGCACAGAGTGATCACTCCGGGCACGGCTAATTTTAATTCTAAATTTGCAGATGGCACCAAGAATATTTTAATAAAATTTTGCTTTTACAATGAATGGTTGAATTAAGGCGTTTTTAATTTCTAAAAAGTCCTCTCTAAATTCCGGTGTCAGTTAATAATTTTTCATTTTACGAACACAGTTAAAGAAAAGGTTTGCCTAGTGTTGCCTGAAAGGGTTAAGAGTTAACCCTTTGAGCTCTGATGGTTGAATTTTCTACCACTTAATTTTAATTCTGAAATGTCTCAACTGCACCGGAATATTCGATCAAATTTATTTGAAAAAGGTTTAATGCATATTTTCGTGTATATGGTAAACCGAATTTTCTCTTTCCAAAATACTGGTGCCAATGTAGCATTTGGAATTCTGAAGAAATTTACTTACCACAGATCAAAGGGTTCACAAAAACCGGAATTTATGTGTATCTTGGAAAATATCTGATAATCATCTCATATTATAAAAATGTAATTCAATAATTTGGAACCACTTCATCTTAAAAAGTATCTATTGTCAAAGCCGCATATTTTAACTGCAATGATAGCCCAGTCATTTTAGCAAAAATAGCGGAAAAAATTAGAACAAAGCTGGATTTTCGCGTAGGTACTAGTTAGGGTATGTAGTTAAACATACAAAAAGTCCGCATCGATCCGATGTGAGCTTTCGCCGCCAGGTGGCGCTAAAGAGCTTGAAAATCGGTTTTTGTGAATATCTCACGAACAGTGTCATTTAGAAAAAAAAGTTTAGTTACAAAGTTGTAGATAATTTAATTTCCTGTAAAAAGTGTCATTAACATTTGTATGTCACACCAACGCTTCCCTGTCAAAAATGTAAAAAAGTGAACATATTTGAAAATAAAATTATAAAAATTCGAAAAATCTGCTGCTACTTTAAAAAAAATTATGTAAATAGACCTAAAATTCTCACCTTTGAATGGAGAAAGTGAAATATAATATACATTTATGCTTATTTTCACATTACTCTTGAGGAAAAGCATTTAACGCGTTTTCTTTATTGTGGTTTCCCCCTTTGGTATGTTCCACTTATAGTGACTGACTTAATCCAATTTCAGAAGTTTAACTGCTTTAGTAGTTCTTTGCACAACTTCAATTTCTACAGGCAATTCAGATTCGTCACTATCTGTATTTCTTTCTTTCGTTTTTCTGCTGCTTTCAGTATTTTTTGTTTGCCTTTCGATATCATCATTGAATTCAGAAGTAGCGTTCCCTCCTCCCTTGCAATGGGCAGGATACATGTCAATATATTCTTGGTTTTGAAATTCAATTTCACTTGCATTATGACATGAAATTCCGCAGCAATTTATGCAAATATCATAACATTTCAATCCAAATTATCGGCATCCACATGCTTTTCCACATCCTTTGGAGCAAGTACAAAAAATTGATTGAATAATATCTTTTGGTGCGGGCTGTAAGGTAGCTGGAATTGGAGACAAATTAGGTGCACTTTGCCTGCACAAGTTCTAAGGATGTAGTTTATTGCCCAAACTGTATTGTACGAATGTGATACTCGTGTTTATTATGTACTATTATGATAAACACGTAAACTGTGCAATCTAGCTGCATCTTCGGTAGGCGGCAACGATGAAAGGTTTTTTTTAACCAACAGCAACTTCTTTCTTGAAACATACATAACGGTGCTTGTTCAGAGAAATTTCTGCTTTACCACCGCATAAAGTAAGAAAAATAGATTTCCTGCCTCGGAAATTTCAAATTGGGATACTTGATCACTTTTTACAATGCTGGCAGCTTGTATGTTATGATCTTCTTTCTTTTTCAAAAAATTTGTTAATGACATTTTACCTTTCCCAAACATTACTGATGTCGAGTCACAACCTGAAAAAGCGTGAAGGAAAGTACATGATCTTTCAGAACAGCATAATTGTTAAGACTGTGCGATGAATACAGGATGGTTGCAATTCGTCCTCTTCCTGGCTTAATAAAAAATATCTCTATCGCTGGAAAGGCTAAAGCAGTCAACAACACGAGCAAGTCAACATCATCGCCAACAACAGCAGTAAGCGCACCAGATTTTTCTATTTCAATAGCTGTTTAAACAATTAGTGTGTATGCATCATCGTCTGCTTGTTTCACTTCAAAACTAGTCTGTATAAATTTCTCCATAAGCATAGATATGAGACGCGTCTTACCTTAATGATTAGATTTTTAAAAAATTCTTTTTTGCGATACTTTAGAGCTTTTTTTCACTTCTATATAAAAGCTTCGTCTAATGTATCAGAACATAACAAACATTTTTCCTTAAATTCAAACAACGGATTTTCATTTCTCAATTTTTCTTTCAATGGAGTAATTTGTGCGGACATTGATGATTTTTCTGCAATAGATTTATTCTATGATTTAATAGAATCCTTTCCTGTATAATTTTTCTACACTTTGAGTGAACGCACATTCACTATTGTTTTTAGCCATTTCTTCAAATATTTTCTACTTAAGGTCACTTCTTTCCGAACTTGCTGTCACAATAAACTTCAGTCCCTTTTTTCCTATTTTTACATAATCTTTCGAAATGCAATCCTCGCCGCATACAAGACATACTATTCTGTCAATCTCCATTTTTCGCTCACAACCAGCAATTAAGTAACAGTCATTAGGTGCGTTCGTAATTATGTAAATACGTAGCACCTATTGTTGTCGCTCAGTCCGTCCGTCTGTCCGTCTGTCTGTCTGTCTGTCTGTCCGTCTGTCCGTCCGCATATAACAACAAAAAAACTACCCAACCGAATCGTTTGAAATTTAAAATATATAATTATTACATAATTTTGTCGAGTCATTTCAAATTTTATGAAAATCGGATGGACAGATCAATTACAGGGACAATCAAAACTATTCCGTTACATTACGGTCAATGGGGAAAAAAGTTTCAAATGCATTTTAATCGTTTGAAATTTAAAACGTATAATTATTACATAATTTTGTCGTGTCATTTCCAATTTTATGAAAATCGGATGGATAGATCAATTACAGGGCCAATCAAAAGGATTCCGTTACATTACGGTCAATGGGGAAAAAAAGTTTCAAATGCATTTTAATCGCTTGAAATTTAAAACGTATAATTGTTACATAACTTTGTCGAATCATTTCAAATGTTATAAAAATCGGATGCATAGATCAATTACAGGGACAATCAAAAGTATTCAGTTACATTACGATCAATGGGAAAAAAAGTTTCAAATGCATTTTAATAATGTTACACTCATTGGAACATAATAGAATAGACATGAATCTATGAAGTATGTATTAAAATATACATTATGTACAATCTGTGATGGAAAGAATATTTATTATTAAATTATAGGGACACACAAATGTATTCACTAAATAATGTTATACAGTGAAACATTGTTCGGGCGTGTTTTAATTATATTAAACTACCTCATATTTTATGTATAAGTTATACTTTAATGAAGTATAATAAAAATTACTCCCTGCATATTTACAGGAACACAAAGATTTCGACCACTGTACTGTATCCAAAGTACGCTCTACTATATCAGCACGATCTGGATATTTTAAAACTTCGTTATCGTACGAACGCACCTCATTTGCTACCCTTCACGTGCAATTTCCAACTTATTTTAAACTGTCATAACTATTTAACAATTTCTATAACATGCGTTGAAAATAAAATTATTCCCTTTCTAAAATCTCACACATGGGCATGCGAAGAGAAAATCGCGCCCGGAGCAAAGCTTCAGTTTGGCGCCCCCAGCTTTCTTTTGTTACAGGCCAAATATTAGTTGGGTAGTATAAATTTGGCGCCCCCTAAATATCCGCAAAGGTGGCGACCACCCCCTTCGACCCCCCCCCCCCCTTTCGTACGGCGCTGATCTCATAAAGAATACTTCGTTCAGTAAATTAGGGTGATTTCATACTAGCGAAATGAGCTCCAAATGACAATTAAATATTGGAAAGATACCTGCACGTAGTACATTTCCACAAATGCAAAGAGAGATAGGGTATTGGGCAATTACTATTGTACGAGCGCGAAAACGGCATACAGACAATGGGGGAGTTCTTCCGTATTTGTTCTGCCGCTTCGCCGCGTTATGACTCTGCTTCCGCATTTTTTCCAATAACGTTTAGTTTAATTTTTGGCAGGGAAGGGCTGTTGTGACAAAAAAATGTTAATGACACTTTTTGTAGGAAATTAAATTATCTAGATCTTTGTAATTGAACTTTTTTTTCTACATGCCATTGTTCGTGAGATATTCACAAAAAAACCAATTTTCAAGATCATTAGCGCCCCCTGGCGGCGAAAGCACACATCGGATCGAGTATATTAAACTACATACCCTAACTAGCACCTATGCAAAAATCCAGCTTTGTTCTAATATTTTCCGCTATTTGTAAAAAAAAGGTGCTAAAATGACTGGACTATGATAGTTTATTTCAAAAACCATTTCTTAGCACTATTTAAAAATTAAAAACAATTATTCCACGCTAAACGAAAATAATTCTTATAGGAATTAGTCAAAGCATAAACTTGTGGCACACGTTTATTTTATAGATATTAACTCTATTCTGAAAGAAACTTCAAATTAAAGTAATTGTGAATAGTATTCAGAGCATAATTTTCTCTTATGTTTTTAATTACAGGAAAAAATTAAGTCAATATATTTAGTAAATATAAAATTTTATCGGAAAAACTACTTTAAAGTAGCGATCTTAATCAAACTAAGAGAGTAATTTATGGGTTAATAGATCTAAAATGCAAAATATCTTAAATCCTCTAACAGAATTCTCCAGGCCATGTTAAATAGCTTTTCAAAGAAGATTGTAGAAAAGTTAATTAAGATTTTTGAGTTATGCTCAAATAAACAAAGTAATCAGTTTAGGTGTTTATATGCATAAATTTATTTACTTCCCTTTCAAGGAACTTATTTCAGGAAGAAAATGAAGTATTAAAGAGAATTACATGAAACAAATTCATAGTACTTTGCGGTTTTACTATCCATTGAAATTAAAATGAAAATGCAGTAGTTTTAAACGATGCAAAACTTATATTGCGCGTAGTAGATTACAAAAGAAAATGTAAATACTGTTGTAATATCTGCCTAGAATATTATTGCATGAAATAAGGAATGTAGTGTATGATAATTATTATTATTATTGAGAAAATACGGCTATTGTAGATGTTTCCTGATAAATATTTTTCAATGTTATAATAATGCATAATATATAATTAAAAATATCGTTGTATAGCAAAACAACATTGCCAATTATTCGTTTTTTTTTTTTTTTTTTTTTTTTTTTTTTTTTTTTTTTTACACAATTTAGAAAATTTCTTATTCTTTTAAGTCAAGGAAAAGTTCAAATTAAATATTAGGGGGACCGGAAAGTAATGTCGTTTTTTTACATTAAATGCAAACAAAGAAATTTTTAACATGTTTTTATTTTTAATCAAAAAAATAGTCATACCCGTTAACAGCAATCTTTTCTCATCTAATTTTATCATTTTCTATACCGGAACGATAAAAATCAATTGTTTGTTGAGCAAAATGCCTCAAGAAGGCGTTTTAGATAGCATCCAATTTTTCGAATTTTTTACCAGGTAAAAAGTGTTGTAGAGATCGGAATAAATGGTAACTTAATGATGTAATGTCGGGCGAATATGGTGGATGAGGCAGAATTTCCTACTCAAATTCATTAATTTTTTCTAGAGCTTGTCTTTCGCAGTGCGCTCTTACATCATCCTGCTGCGGAATAACATCTTTTCAAATGACATTTTCTGGCCACTTTTCAATTAAAGATTGATTTTTTCGAACTTATAGTTCACAATAAAAATCTGCATTCACAGTTTGTTCAGGTTTCAACCCTTCAAAATGAGTAATGCCGCGAATACTCCACCAAACACAAAAAAGTGTCTTTTGGAATGTAAACATGGCTTCATGCCGATTCATTCGAAGAGAGTCACTGCCTTTTGCGTAGTGGATTATCACAAAGAACCCGTTTTTTATCTCCAGTGATCAAATGATCAAAAAACGGGTTTTTATTGCGCCGTTGATGGAATAATTTGCATGTTCTGGATCAGTTGCTTTGTTTTCTTCTGACAACTTACAGGGGACCCATACACCAGCTCTGTTTACTTTACCAATCTGTTCCAAATGTTCTTGGGTGTTTGACCAAAAATGGTAAAGAGTGCTTGATAGTTCCTGGATTGTCTGACACAGATTTGCCTCCACTTTTGCCCTTAACACAGGATTGTCTAAAGATATCGGTCTTCCATATCGAAACGAATCAGAAAGATGAAAATTGCCGCAGCCGAATTTGAAAAACCATTCTTAGCATTTGTGAATGTCTAATAAACCTGGATAAACATCGCAAATGTTTTTGGTAGCAACTATAGCTTTACTATCCTTGTGAAATTCAAAAAGCATACAATGCCGGATATGAACCTCTGATAGTATTTGACTCGCCATTTCTTTTAAACCGGCAAAAATATAATTATGAATTTATTATTTATAAGTGAACAAGTCACTTTAACCTTAAAATGTCTTTGACACAACATTGAAGTACACAATCATCTGATTAACGGTAAACAGACATTGGCAAGTGAAAAAACGACAATACTTTCCGGTCCCCCTAATAAAAGAATATTTTCTCTATTAAAATATTAATGTCCAAAAAAGCCGGAGACTTTTCAGTTATGCGAAAAAGGATTTACATATTTTCTTAAAATACGACTGTCTATTAGCATTTCATTACTACAGGGTTTGGAACATATAATATCAATTTTATTTATTTTGCCAGTATTCATAGCTGCCATCTTTTACGCATTTTTGCTACCACTAAAATTATACAGAGATTTTCCATTTGTTTAATTATAAGATTTCGACGATTAAATAAGACAATATTTACTATAAATTTTTTGTGGTAGGAAAAATGCGTAAAAGTTGGCAGCTATGAGTATCTTATTTTTTTAACCTTCCTACCCTGAATGGGTCTAATCGACCCAGTCCTATAATGCGTTTCATTCGATTCAAACCAGAAAATTTTTCATAAAGTAAATTAAATAAACAACACAAAGATTTAAGTTAAATAAGTATGTTAAATGGATTTAGATAAAAATTCTGGTGGGAAATATTTTAATCAAGTTTGAGTAAAATTTCAACGGGTAGGAAGGTTAATACGCTTCAAAAGAAATTTTTAATAAGGCATTCATTAGAAAAATACCATAAAAATGAATGAAAAAAGATACCGGTAAATACAGTAAAATTGCTATATGCTCCCACGCTGTAACTGCTAATTATAGAATACACAGGGTGAGTCATAAATATCGAAACAATAGACTATCCTCCCTAAATATTGCCCCTAGACACATAGTTCCAATTGCAAAAATTCATAAAATAGGTGAAATTTTTCATAAAATAAGTTGTAACTCCATGGAGGGGGGGTCTATTTGAAAAAATACGAAAATTAAATTTTTTATACGACTCCGTAGGATAATAATTCCAACTAGGAAAACTTTCCTTATCCAATCTTAAATTCGACACAAAAAATTGCATCTTCATATCTTCAAAAATCTATCTTTGAGTTATAATTTTGATTTTTTTCTTCGATTTTTTTGTGAGGGTTAGCCATATATTTTTTAAGAAAATCACATTCTAAAATTTCTCAGAAAATTTATAAAAAATTCAAATGATTAGTACTGGTTTAAGTGGGATAATTAAAATAGTAATAACTCGAAAAATTATTTATCGGAATTCAACTTCTTTCCACATAATTAAAGATCAAAGTCTGATTTTAGTTTTGTTCCAGTGTTTTTTTTTTTCATTGTTTTTGTGTTCCAGTGTTCCGGAGCCGTTTTCATAAAAAAATGCTAAAAAATAACCAAAATTTTAAAATTTTGCATAGATATTATCTATCTATCTATATATATATATGGGTGATTCTCAAAATAGGGGACAATTTATGTCTTTCGGCATACAAAACAAATTGAGAGGTTTTCTGTCATGTTTTTACATTTAAATATGTTTGTCTTAATATTACTCATTATTTGCACTCAAGAATTACTCACTGTTTAGTTAAAAACACCTTAAAATAACAGAATAAATGTTCAAAATGACATTAGCATGGATGTCCACCGCAGCAGTGCCTTGTATATACTAGCTTTTTCAAGAGTTAATATCATGTTTATAAAATAAAACAGATGTTATTCTTTCTTTAAATTAATCAAGGAACGGATTTATCCAATAAATTTCTTTTTAAAAATAAAATTATAGTATATAAAAAAAGAATTAAAGTTTGTCCTCCATATTCTGTTTTCAAAACAAGGTCATACTATAACAGCTGGTTATTAATCAAAATTTCATTTTCACATATGACAATAGTTTGAAAATATAAAGTCTCTCCATGGCAACAAGTAGCCATTTTATCCCAGCCTGAAAATAGAAGCATGTATTGTATTTTAAGAGTAGAAGCTGAATATTAGGGGCGTACATCAATTGTATGTCATTAGAATGGATAATAATTTTCATGTTTATTTTATAATTAAAATTTTTATTTTACTTATTTACATAGGACTTTTGTGTTTTAAAAATCCCCAGAAAGGACTATTGCATTGTGATTATATTATGTCTCATAATCTTATTTAAATTAAAATTTGTCATTAGCATGGACAAATATCAGTGTCATTAGCATGGTTTTTCTGTCAATGCTAAAGACTCCTATGTGCATAAATGTAAACATTGCTTATATTGTATCTTTTATAAAGTTTAAATTTACATATAAATTTAGGTATTACATTTATTATCCCTAAAATATGCCTTAAATCTGTCAAAAAATCACTAAGACAGCTTCTTACATTGTTAGTGTCAGAATGTTGCTCATGTACACGAAGTTTGCTCTTTAGTAATGATTTTATTCTCCTTATATGTATATATGTAAAAATGGAAACCATTTGCTGAAAAGGAAGGCTAATAAATATAGAAAAAAATATTTAAAGAGGAAGAAAATAAAAATTTCTTAATATATTTATTCCATGCAATTTGTTTTGTCATTACCATGGCTCAAAAAATACTAATTATTTTTTTAAATTAATTTTTAAATATTTAGCTATGCTGACTACATGTAAAGTATACCTAATACTATATTAACAACACCTATTTTTTCAGAAATTTTGCTAACAGTAATTTTTTTAAGATTTCACTTTTGAAATTGTCCCCTTCTTTGAGAATCACCCATATACATTAATTTCCATTATTCTGTGTTAAATTATACTGAAAAATACCAAAAAAAAGTTTCAAAAGTAGAGTTTAAAAAAGTCTCTGAACGTAGTCGGATACCTTAACGCATATTTTTTTCGATTTTTAATTTGATATGTCTTTCTCGAATTATTCGACCGAGTCCAGAAATTTCCGACACCCTGTATATTACTAATTTCTAGATGACTTCATGTATATTGAGAGACGATTAATATCTAAGGATGGTATAAACTAAATGCACCATATCTGTAACCATATATAGGTGTCGAACGCTTAAGGGATTTTTTTTTTAAGGTGAATATCATTAATTTTTTTTATTAACAGGAAAATAAATCTAAGTTAAACGCACAAAATTTTGCCTTGCTTACGAAGGGATTTTCTATAGTAAAATACTGGTACCGAACAATTTTTTGGTCTTGTAATTACGGAACAAGTATGACGTTTGTAAATAATATTTTATTTAACAGTGTCTTTATTTCAAATACAACGTGATAATTGCTCAAAAGTTTTCCACCAACTGATCACCAATATTTTCTTCCAAAAATTTTCATTTTAGGTTTTTCTTGCAAATTGCAAAAAAATCAGCATCAGAGGTTGATTCTGGCGCAGTAGAAATTTACGATGAAATTTTCTGTTAGTCATAGGAGCACTGATGTGAGAATTTTCTACCACTTAATTTTAATCTCCAAATGTCACATTTACACCGGAATATTCAACCACATTTATCTGAAAATAAGATAATTAATTTTTCCATGTATCCCAGGTAAAAAAATCAGCAAAAAACCTTTAGAAAAAATAAGATTTTACAGGGATTTCGAAGGCAAATTAAAAGCACAGGTTTATTTGAGGGAATTTACTGTTAATCAAACGATTTTATGCAGGCATTTATCTGACCTCCAAATTACTAATCGGGTATTTTGAAGATCACTTCAGGTATTTTGAAGGAAATTGAAAACTGAACAAAATGCACAGATTTTTAAAGGTTGTATAAGGGCTTTTATCAGCAAGTTAATGGCTTTCAATTTACCTTTCGTGACTTAGCTGATTTTTGATAAGTATACTTCAGGTGTTTTGAAGGAAAATATAGTCTTCAATTTACCTTCAGTGTCTTATCTAATTTATGATAAGTGTACTTCATGTATTTTGAAGAAAAATATAGCCTTCAATTTACCTTTAGTGACTTAAAGACTTAGTGAATATTTACAATTTCTTAGTTCAAGCCTTCGTTTTGTTACGCGAGGACGTGTCCCAGAAATGCTCTTCAAAATACAAGAATAGGCGCGACCCACGGCCCGCGGGACAGAAACATTTTATTGATTTAGATGCGTTAATATCTCAGCTACATTTTGAGGTAAGTTGCATGTTTTCAGGACAATTATTAAATTATAAGTAATTACTTATCACATCCCTTTGCCTGTTAATTCTATCGGCGCTTACAGATACTAAGTTCCACATTTCTAAGTATTTAATTGCTTAAACTCTTAATTAAAAATTCTCAAATCATGTAAAAATCATCTCCATACTAATTTTCAATCAAGATTAGTTTATAAAAATTTTCTCATAAAAATTCTCGCATTAATTAAAGTTTTATTATTATTTCTTCCAAATTAATCTAGAACCACGTGTTCGAATTCGAGCTAAATAACGCTAAGTTTAGCCTAATGAGGATAAGTATTAAAATATATATCCACAAGATAGCGTCCCGTTCACCCCTGCCGGTAGCAATTGAGACCCCGTAGCGACCACGTGGAATTTCTGAACTTTGAAAAAAATCTCAAGGTTAAAAACTTCAAGACAATACACTGGCCTCAAATGTACCCTGTAATTATATATTGTAATTATATTTATATATTGTAATTATATGCATTTATATAAAAACTTTAACTATTTTCTCCATTTTTAATGTTTTAATTTCTAAACATAGAATATTTTTCGACTTTTTTTTTTCAATTTTTTGCAAAAATATTTTTTTTTCGAGTTTTTAGATAAAAACTAAGAAATTCACTAATTATTACATAAATTTAATGATTTTAATTAATTTTCTTTAAAATTTAATTATTTTTTTTAGTACGGCATTTTTGTTTTTACCGGCGGTTGGCATGATTACGCCGCAACCACCGTACTATCCATCCAGCCGTAAAACACTAATTTCTAATTATCTCATTAATTAATTAATATTTATTCTTTTCCGCTGGATTCCTATACCTACGACTTCTAAATTGGGGGGAGGAGGGGTTATTGTTTATTTTGAGTACAATTGAGAAATGTGCAATTTAAATCTTTCTTTTCACACATTTGCAGGGAAATTGCAGGTTTGTTTCCTTCAAGAAACCTTAGTTCCAAATACCTGAATATTTTTCAGGGAAAATGCGGGTTTTTTACCTTCAAAAAACCTTAGTTCCAAATACCGGTATTTTACCGGAACTTTTTTTAAAGGTTTTTTTGCTGATTTTCTTACCTGGGATATTATAAGTCGAATCTTTTGTTTACAAAATACTGGTGCCAAAATACTGGGTATTACAAAATTAAATTACTAGGTATTTGAAAAAAGCTATTCCCAGAGTTCAAGGGGTTAAAAAAAATTCTACTGTTCACAGACCATTTGTAAGCCCTACGTTTTAGCCTTTTTCCTTTAACAACATTTGCAAGAGAAATCAACTTTATTATTTATGTTAGAAAAATACTGGAGGGGATTTTTATTAATATAATGTGATTAAATCAAATTGTCATTTTAGGCCAGATTTCTGAAAATTGCCGTGGCAGTCAACATGTAAATAAAGATAATTACGTCTTACTAACAATTTGCACTCGAATGCCCAGTCTGGTTTTACATCATCTTTCTTTGCAAAAATTGTTTTCGCAACAGCAATAATGGAAAATAAAATAAGCCTTATGTAATTTGAGCATTTTTTGATATTGTGTAATTGAAAATAGAAACAAGTGCCGACCGAATAAAATTTGTGAAAGAGACACCGCATACAAAAGAGTTAAAAATTTTTTTAAATGATTAATAAAAGATTTTCTAAGTGAATTTACCAATTACCTAAACATGTATATTAATAATTATATTATAAAAAATTGTACATTTTTTTAAATTTCTTGTTACTTTAAAAAATACCTTAAGAATATGAAATATTTAAAAAGGTTTAATGAAACACCCATTAGACACTAATTATAGTGGTAACTCACGTATTAAGTTTTTCTCTGCGTGGTTTTGTGCAGTAATTTACATTTTAACTGTAGTTGATAATTGCCAAAATAAATGTTTCTCAAAGAAAATACAAAGCTTTTTTTATGCCCCCTAAGTATACTCTTTTAGAAAATCGATTTTTGTGACAATAAGAAGACATATAAATCTGAACTAAATCCAAATGTAATACGTCGAGAAAAATTGCACTTTTTAATAATAGACAATATTGATTTCTTATTACATAAGATAATAAATGTATGAACCCCATTTTTGAACACCAGTATTTCCAAGTAAACATCTACGCAGTAATATTCTACTCAGTTTGTAATAGAAAGATACGCAAATCAATCGTTTGAAAATAGTCAAATTTAAAGAGGAGATCAGTAGACCCCGTGTAATATGCAAAATTATATGAGGATCATTTCGGTAAAATTTATTAGTGTAAGTTAAAATTTCTTTGAAACTGATAAAGGGGCAGAACTGAACTTAACTTTAACATATTATGTATTGTATGAGAAGTCTATGGATGATATGCATCTTTGAACAAACAATTCAAGTATTGCAGCAACTATTCATTATACTTGCTGAAATTGTGTTATCTGAATTTTACGAAATGTTTATGTTGAGTCTTCAGAAAAGGACACTAGTTATTATTTCTGAAAGAAGACACTAGATGGCAGCACCAAACATTTGATACTGACAAAACGAGATTATTTTGACTTTAATTAATTATTATTTCTCATTAATTCTAACTCATTTGTATTTGTAAATTCCTAATATGTTTTAATATATATATTTAGCATTTAATCACTTGTTTAATTCATCTTTGAGATATATTGTATTTGTTATACTGAAGACTGTTAACTGCGGACTAGTTTAGAACGAAATTTTTTCATTCTAAGTATATTTACAAAATCTCAAATCGAATTATTCTATTAAAATATCTAAATTCTCAAGTAATCTTATTTATTCGTGTGAAAAACCTCATCATTCAAAACTATATAATCATCAAGCAACTCTTCAAGCGGTTTTCAAGAAATCCATGATTCTAAAACCAACATTCTGATAAAAAAAGGGTGCAACGTGATTATGCAAGACGCCGTCAAGAAGAATGTTCTTCAGGTAATGCATCTCTTCTGATTATAATTAATAAAATCTCTGTTAATACAGTATAAATCTCAACATAATAAAAGTTTTTGGTCCATCGAACCGGAGCATCTAGTGTAATACATTTAAAGTTTAAAGATAAATGTTAATTGAGTCATTATGAAGACGAAGGCGGAAATCGCCAGTGAATCGAAGTTTAATTTCACTATAAAAGAAATTAATCGTTATAAGCAATTGAAAATAAAAATGTTCAATTAAATGAAAAACTCAAATCAGAATTAATTAGCTTAGAAGCTGATTTAAAAAAATCTTATTTTGGAATTGCCGAAGAAAGCATAAATGATTTATATGATTCGTTTACAAAGGCAAAGGATATAGTAGTTGACGATTTAGTTAAAATAGAAGAATTTTTTGTAAATGAAGGTGTAAAAAATACAAGAAAATAAAAATGAAACCAATAATAATTCAGGAATTTCTGTCAAGGATAACACTTTAAGATTGCCTAAATTCGAATTACCGATATTTTTTTGGTGATATTGGTAATTGGATTACCTTTAAGGAAACATTTTTGACTTTAATTCATAATAATGAAAATTTATCAGATCAGTTAAAATTTTCTTATCTAATAGCGAGTATAAAGATTTATCCTGCTAAATTAATTTCGGGTTTTTCAATTTCCGGCGATAATTATAAGGAAGCGTGGAAACTCTTGTTAATCGTTATGGTGATCGTAAGAATTTGGAATATTCATTACTGTCAAAATTCATTAATGCTAAATCATTAAAATCACCTACGCAAAAATCAATTCTATAGCTATTGAAAACTTGTAATAAAGTTATTCGAAATTTAAAATCTTTAAAATTTGAATTTAATGAATTTGTTGATTTGATTTTAGTTTATTTAGTTCAAACGAAATTTGATGATAATTTACGAAAACAGAAGGAGTTATCATTAAATGATGATTGTTTTCCAACTTATGAAATGATAATTAGTTTTCTTGATAAACAAGCACGTAGCCTGCGGAATTGTAATGTTGAATTTGTTAAAACTGAATCTAAAGCTAATTATAAATTTAATATAAAATCTCAACATTTTTCAAAAAGATCAGAATCAAATACTGTTGTAACGGATAATGTAAATAAATCATAAAAAATTAATTGTCCACAATGTAATGAACCCCATCAACTTCATAGATGTCCATCAATGCAGAATTTAACTATTCAGCAACGCTGGCATTTAGTAAAATCAAAAAAGTTATGTACGAACTGTTTACATTGTAACCATTTTGTTGCTAATTGTTTGATAAATACCACATGTAAACATTGCAATTCAAAACATCAT
Source organism: Maratus speculifer (assembly GCA_964019185.1). Classification (NCBI taxonomy): domain Eukaryota; kingdom Metazoa; phylum Arthropoda; class Arachnida; order Araneae; family Salticidae; genus Maratus; species Maratus speculifer. The sequence goes on from OZ025293.1 coordinate 59,167,825, forward strand.
ATACTCCTTCATCGTGATCAATCTGCCCCTGCACAACAGCAAATTGTTAGACAACAAGATCATGTAACAGCCCTAAATGTTGTAGGTAATTTAAATGAATCTAATTGTTTTACTAATCAATTGTTTAGTGAAAATTCTCAAACATTGTTGGCTACTGCCATTATACGTGTAAAATCCAAATCAGACAAATTCATTCCTTGCAGGGTGATGATCGACAGTGGTTCTCAAAAGAGCCTACTTTCTAAAGCTTGATTTAAAAAACTAAGTCTGCCATCAAGGCCTACAAATCATAAAATCTCAGGAATAAATAATTTAATTGCAGAAACAGCTCTCCAGGAAGTTTCTTTGACATTCTCTCCCCATTTTAATGATGAAATCTTTCAATTAGACGCGTTAGTTGTTAATCAAATAACAACAAACTTACCAAATTTTTTGATTAGGACTAAGTTTTGGCCACATATTGAAGGCTTGAATCTTATGGATCCAAATTTCCATGTGTTCAGTCCTATTGATCTCCTTATAGGTGCAGATTTGTTTGCCAATATCATAATAGGAGAATCTATTTTAGGACCTAAAGGATCACCGAGTGCTATTAATTCTAAACTGGGTTAGATACTATCAGGAATTATTTATTCGAATGAATCAAACTAAAATTCATCTGTTAGTTGTCATGTTAATACGCAGATTACTTCTCAGCTGCAAAAATTCTGGGAACTTGAATCGGTTCCCAGTTCTGATCCAATTTCTCTTGTTGAAGATAATTATTCTAAAACCATTTCACGCGTAGAATCAGAAAGATATGCTGTAAACTTGCCGTTTAAAGCTAAACCAATCCTCGGTGATTCAAAATCTCAAGCTCTAAAGCGGTTTTATTTTTTGGAGAAGAGGCTCCGCCAAAACCTCTTGCTTAGAGAGCAATATTTAGCATTCATGCAAGAATATATCGACTTGGGGCACATGGAACTTGTACCAAATTCAGAAATTTCAAATCCGGATCATTTTTATCTTCCACATCACGGGGTAAAAGAAGAAGGTAGTCCAACTACACGACTTAGAGTAGTATTTGACGCATCTGCAGTTGGTTCATCAGGCCGCTCTTTAAATGATTATCTAGAGATAGGTCCAAAATTGCAGCCGGAAATATTTCCTTTATTATTAAAGTTCAGAATGAATCCAATTGCTTTTAGTGCTGATATCGAAAAAATATTTAGGCAAATCCTCGTTAATCAAAAGCACACTGATTATCAACGCATTCTTTGGAGATTTAATTTAGAAGACACTATAAAATCATACAGGCTGTTGACCGTTACATGCGGTTTTTCCTGTGCACCTTTTTTGGCCATTAGGACATTACGCCAGCTGGCCATTGATAACGAACAATATTATCAAAAAGCCTGTCAAATTATTCAAGATGAAATTTATGTTGATGATCTTCTTTCTGGATCCGATTAACGAGAAAACGCTCAGAGTTTAGTAACAGAACTAATAAGAATTATGAAAAGCGGAGGTTTTAATCTACGAAAGTGGACCTGTAAAATTCCTGATGTAATAGCTCACTTACCTGATGAAATGAAGGCTTCCTCGAAAAGGGTCATTCAGGAAGATGATACTGTTAAAGTTCTCGGTTTACTTTACAAATTCGGTTAAATGATTTAAAGGATGTCAAACCAAAACGAGAATTGTTATATGTAGTGGCTTATTTGACCCTCTGGGTTTTTTCTAGCTCCTACAACAATAAAGTTTAAAATTATGATGCAAGATCTTTGGAGGGATAAGATTTCTTGGGATGAAAAAATCCCACATTCCATACAACAGGTTTGGAAAAAATTTTCATCTGAAATGCATTTATTGAAATCAATAGAAATTCCTAGATACATGAAGTTATTTAATCAAGTAGTTGTTCAAATTCAACTGCACGGCTTTTGTGATGGCTCGAATAAAGCTTATGCTGCTGTTACCTATTTACGTGTTGTTACACCTGAAAAGGTATTTGTCAATTTGTTTGCTGCAAAAACTAAGGTCAATCCTATAAAACCTCAAACTTTGCCAAGAATTGAACTTTGTTCATCTCTTTTACTAGCAAAGTTATGTTCTGTCATTATCGACACATTACCGGTAAACTTTGACAATATTTATTCGTGGTCAGATTCACAGATCTCAGTTGACTAAAAGCACCACCTTTAAAGGAAAATCAGTTCGTACTCAATCGAGTATGTCGAATAGAATCATTAATGCCTTCCCATGAGTGGAATCATATTCCAGATACTTTAAATCCTGCAGATGTAGCTTCTAGCGGAATCCCATCACGAAAGCTTTGTAGTGTTTCTCTAATTTATTCTCGCGCGCGTGTTTCGTTTCTAATTATCACTCCATTGATGAAAGAAACGCTATTTTTTTTTACCAACATGGAATAATTTTATTTACAGCTTTAAACAGATGGCAAACAAATGTTACAAATCTTACTTGATGTATTCACAAAGTTGGCCAGTCATTCACAAGGCTTTTGATATTCAATAGTATATGTGATTTTTCAAATATACAAAATGATTATTAACGTTAATTCTCGCGCGCGTGTTTAAATTAGAGAAATAGTACAGCTTCTTAATCATTCTCTGTGGTGGCATGGGTCTCCATGGCTGCTGTCAAATGAGCAAATCCCAGTACCTAAGTTCACAGCTCCGATATCTGAGTTAAATCAAGTAATTGACTCTGTCAGTAATGTAACACAAGTAAGTGTACCTCTAGACTTTCTTCTTAAGTTTTCGAAATTCTCTAAGCTGTCAAGAGTCACAGCCTATTGTTTTAGATTTATAAATAATGCTAGAGATAGTACATCGAAAAAATTTGGAAATCTAAGTTCAGAAGAAATCTCTAATTCAATTCAATGTATTGTAAAATTAATGCAAAATTCTGAATTCAACACAGAGCTTAAGTTGTTACAAGAAAGAAAGCCCTTACCGAGCAATAGTAAATTATTATCACTAAATGTATTTTTAGATTCAAGCGATATCATTTAAGTAGGTGGTCGTTTGTCACAACACCAGTCTTTAACCTTTGATAAAAAATATCCAATGCTACTCCCAAAGAATCACTTTGTTACAAAGCTATTAATAAAGCATGTACATGAGAAACATATGCACGCAGGTGCACAGCTAGTACTTTCTATTATAAACCAACAGTATTGTTTTGTTAATGGTCGTTCTACTGTACGACAAGAACTCAACAATTGTGTGCTTTGCAAACACTTAAATACACAAGCTTGTCAACAAATGATGGGAGATCTTACCGTTGACAGAATCACACCAATTCGTCCATTTTCCAAGGTTGGTATAGATTTTGCTGGTACCTACTTAACTAAGCCAAATTTGCCTAGAAGTAAGATAAAAATGAAATCTTACATAGCTGTATTCGTCTGCATGTGCACTAAGGCAGTGCAACTGGAAGTGGTATCAGACTTGTCTGTGCAAGCCTTGCTAGCAGTCTTAAAGAGGTTTATTGCTCATAGAGGCCTACCGTCTGACATTTACTCCGATAATGGAAAAAATTTCGTAGGTCTAGCTAATCAACTGAAGCAGCTATTCTAATATTTGAGGGAAAGTGAAATCCAAGATTTCCTTTCGAGCCAAAAAATCAATTTCATTCCTCCATATGCGCCTCACTTTGGTGGGCTATGGGAGGCAGCTGTAAAGCTTACAAAAAATCATCTGTTAAAGGCATGTAAATCAAGTATTTTAAATTTTGAAGAATTATCCACTTTGCTGCATCAAATTGAAAGTTTCATAAATTCAAGACCTCTAACGCCAATGTCCTCAGATCCATTATATCCGCGCGCATTAACGCCGGGTCATTTTCTAATTGGAGCACCACTCATTGATATTCCCGAAGCTTCTAATTCACGAGCTCTATCATTAAATGCTCGTTGGCGCCTTATTGAAAGGTCTAAGAATCAGTTTTGGGATAGATGGTCAAGAGAGTAGCTTCAACATCTCCAACAGCGTCCTAAATGGACTACTCCAAGTGTTAATCTCCGAGAAGAAGACATGATGAAAATTCATGACCGATCCCTGCCCATGAGATGGAAAATGGGCCGCATTCTACAAACTTTCCCAGGACAGGACAATCGTGTTCGTGACGTTTTGATTAAAACAGCCGACAGTGACATCAAACGTCCCATTACAAAAGTGTCCCTTCTACTGCCGGGGGCGGAGGATGTTGAGCCTTCAGAAAAGGACGCTAGTTATTATTTCTGAAAGAAGACACTAGATAGCAGCACCAAACATTTGATACTGACAAAACGAGATTATTTTGACTTTAATTAATTATTATTTCTCATTATTCTAACTCATTTGTATTTGTAAATTCCTAATATGTTTTCATATATGTATTTAGCATTTAATCATTTGTTTAATTTATCTTTTAGATATATTGTATTTGTTATACTGAAGATTGTTGACTGCGGACTACTTTAGAACGAAATATTTTGATTCTAAGTATGTTTACAAAATCTCAAATCGAATGATTCTATTTAAATCTCTAAATTCTCAAGTAATCTTATTTATTCGTGTGGAAAACCTCATCAATCAAAGCTATATAATCATAAAGCAACTCTTTAAGCAGTTTTCCAAGAAATCCATGATTCTAAAACCAACATTCTGATACAAAAAGGGTGCAACGTGATTATGCAAGACGCCGTCAAGAAGAATGTTCTTCAGGTAATACATCCCCAGCAAACACAAATTTGTCGAAAAAGTCACGATCGGATGTCAGAATTATCATGTTTGTCAAGTATATCGATTTTTAAGCATCATTGCGGCATGTTTTAATGACAAAAGAAAGTTATATCATACAAGTGGTGCCAATATTATTAAAGAAAGACGATAGAAAATCCTAGTCCTGTAAAAGCGTTAAATACTGTTATCTATCAATTATCCTATACATGATAGTAGTTTAACATGTCACTTATGTATGTGTTTTACGGTATCACCTTTAATACCATGTACATGATAATTTTCTAGCGCGACACTGATTTTGTATCGATGTCCTGCCATATTATTCGTGTACAAGTTTGTCGTAATGAAAAAGAAGAGTGGCAACATCCACGAGGCTTGATTTGGAATAATGGCGTTTTCCGCTGTGATATGTATTTGTGTGTTGCATAGCGTGGCCTAACTATCTTAATTCGTCGTTTCCTTGTGGATTTTTTTTAATGTAAAAAATAAGTGCTTTACTAAATATTCTTTATACACTAATTATTTAATATTTACAACTGAGTAAAAAATTTTAAATATTGTAGGTGACTTGCAAACATCAGTACATGTTTTCATAATGTAAACAAACAAATATTTCTTAAAACATTATTTACGTAACTTTATGAGCAATCTATACAAGTTTTTTTTCCCTTAGGACCCATTTTATAAAAAGTAAAACTTATTTTTAGATATGCATCATATCTTTATACTTTTTTTGTGTGAAAAACATTGTCCCCAAAAATGAAATACAGTTTCTCAAAATAACAACAAATGTTTATTAATAATTACATCTTTAAATCCTTCTGCTAAAGTTTTTCTTTATGGTAAGTTTAATGTGTTAAAATATTAAACATTTTAATAAAAATAAGCAATGAAAGTATATTTTTATCGAATGGAACTTTGAGAAGAGGCCTGTTTTATTGAAAGAAATTTTTTGAATGGGCCTCTTTTATTGAGATTATTACGAATACAAAACTGCGAAGGAATTTTGTTTTGAAACATCAATTTAGTTTTAAACTTAACCACCATATTTGTTTATTGTTGAGTTTGACTTGCAATAATTTTCAAAAATTGCATTTTGGCATGTTTGGGAAAAAAAATAAAAAATCAGGGACTTCATTTTGAAGACGCAAAACACGTTTGTTTAAATAATTTGATAAAATGCAGGGTAAGCCCAGTCTTGTATTAATTGAACCGTTAAATGATTGTCAAAAACTGTTATCAATTGTTTATTTTATTTATCATTGCTAATTTCCAATCATGTTAAAGACAATTTTTTAATGTATACATTTATGAAATCATGTATATTTATATTAACATTTACTGCTGTTTGTCCACTAGAATGAATATAAATAATCAGATTTAATGATTTACCTGGGTAGGGTCACCTGTAGGGTCGTAGCTCTATCTCCAGGGCACTGCCCTGAAACCTCCATTCCTGGGGACCCCCAAACTAATGGTTAAAAAACACTATTGATTTTAGTTTCTTGTCTAACATCCTATAAAATGCCCAGCACCTAGCTAAAAGTAGTAATTAGATAAATCAAAGCACTAGAATATATGTTTTTGCATGTCTGTCGATCTCGATATACTCCGTACACTTCACATGCTAAAGCAGCTCTAGAACAGACAGCAAAATGTCGAGTCGAATGTGTCATGTCATGTTTGCCGATCCCACTGAAGTTAGTATAAGAAAGAAAATATGAGTTTTTGATCACTTGAATGATACAAAAAGCGTCTAAAAAATTCTAGAAAATCTCTCTTATATAAAATCGAAAAAAAAATTATCAAAATTTATCTTTCAAAAGGTTTTTAAGCAGAATCAGGAACAGGTACTTATGTATTAATGCTGCCGCAGCAGAAGTTATGCTAATGTGCAAATAACGAGCAATTTTGTTGTTCTTACGTGCATGTAGTTATGTTTTGGATTCCTTGTTGCCTCATTGTTTGCTCATTTTTGACGGCATCTTTTGTGTACGTGCAAACAAGAATGTTCTTTATTATTCTTCTGCTTATTCTTCACCTGGCGTTAATACGTAAGTACCCAGAAACATATGATTAAGTTACATAAACAAAAATGAACCTAAGCAAAGCACTCTTCAAAGTATTCAACCAATCAGGAGTATGTATTTTCTACCCTATGCTAGTTTTAGTGGAATCGACAAAAATTTTGTCTGCGCCAAGTACCTGCCCAATTCTATGTTTTTAAGCCATTTTTTGGTTTATCATACTGCGAATATTTAAACAGCGGTGTGGGGGGGAAAACTGCACCTGGGGCCTCCAAGTTTATAGTTACAGCCCTGGTCACCTGGGGTAATTCCTGATCAAAAATCAACATCCAATTATTATGAAAACTATTAAAGGTATTGTTCTTAATTTTTTGTGGAATAAACCCCAATGACGGTTATATAATAAAAAATCTTAATTAAATATATATATGCACATAATTGAAATTTGATATAACTTTTAAGTGACCAAGAATTGTTCTGGAAACGGGGTAATTCTCTGTCCTTCTGGGGTAATTATTGGTCAGCAGAATCCTTTTTGACGTAAAGAATGTATATTGATAGTTAATGTTTTAAGACTGAGTATTAAAGTAAATATAATCACTCTTGTAAAAGTTTTATTCATCTCATAATTGTTTAATAATAAACCATAATTTGTTTTGGTATAGATACAAAATTATTTCATATACAAAAGACTTGTATAGTTTACAAAGCAAGCATGAACTAGCCAAAGAATTTTTGTAGCATTTATTAGCAGTATTTATTACTTTTTTATCCACTGTAAATGGATTAATCCTTACAAATTTATTGGTTAATAAAATATATAACTAAATGTTTATTTTTTTGATTTTATGACTAAAGTTTCTGGATCCTTTTTCAAGAAATTTTACATAAACTTTAAAATGGATCTTTAACACTCGGCATAACATTTGGATGTTTGTATTGCCTATATATATGTTTATGCATGATTTCAGCATTTTGCAATAAGAGAGTTTTTCTACTTAATTCTTCTGTCATGGAGTGTGTCTTATCTTACCGTTAGAGCACTTACCGTTTTTGCATTTACAGATATTTTTAAGGAGGCTTTAAACTTGCGATTAAAAAAAGTTGTAAGACAATAGTTTTTAGGGTGTACACTTTTAATAGATAAAATATCGTATATAAATATAATAAAATTATATTATTAAGCAATAATCAGGAATTGCCTCACAAATATGGGACAAGTTAAGATTGTAGAAAAATAATGAATTCTGTTTAAAGACAGGAAAAAAAATATGCGAATTTTGCTGAAAAATTGCAGATAATATGCGAATTTTACCGAAGAATCACAGAAAGTATGCAAATTTTGTTGAAGAATCACAGAAAATATGCAAATATTCTCTAAAAGGGCTGTAAAAAACTGAATTTTGCTAAAGGATCATGGATAAATGCCAAATTCTTTGAAAAGACCATGGAAAAAAGTGCGATTATCGTCAAATGGTCGTAAAAAACACATTTTGTCAAAATACTTAAAAAAGAAAAAATGCGAATTTCGTCAGACGTCTGAGTTTCACTTAATTAAAATAATGCATACTTTGTGACGATCAGCCATTAGCATCCCCCTATCACCACCACCATTCATAGATATGTACTACAATTTTAATATGTAAATGCTTCCCTCTTATTTTATGATTTTCCTTGACATTTGATTGGGGGAGGAGGCAGATTAATGGGACTTTGTTTTTTACGATATGAATTAAAAATGGAAGTTTAAATTATCATTTAAATTAGGTTGATAAGGTGTGGAAAATCTCAAATTTTGCTTATAGGAAATAGAAAAATCATGAATTTTGCCAATGAGGTGCAGAAAAAATATCGAATTTTGAAGATCAGGCACGGAAAAATCACAAGTTTTTGTCAACCAAGCTTGGAAAAAATCGCGAATTTTTTCTATCAGATGCATAAAATTGCCCATTTCAATGATAGCACAAGTAAAGATCGTGAGCTTTCTTGATGATGCGTCAAAAAATTGCATATTTTCTTCATCGGCTGTAATAAAAAACAAATAATTTGTCTATTTATAGCTCAAAAAAAAAAAAAAAAAACATGAACATTGTTTGACGCAGAAAAAAAAAAGATATCGTTGATCAGGCATGAAAAAATTGCAAGTTTTGTAGATCAGGCACGGAAAAAATCTCAAATTTTATCGATCAGTGCATGTAAAAATTACAAATTTTGTTGATGAGGTGCCGTAAAGTTGGAATTTTTTTTCATTGGTTGCATACAGACTCAAGTTTCATCAATTTGTCGAGGGGGGGGGGGAATTCAGTTTTCATCAGTCATTTAACAATCTCAAATTTCATTTATCGGGTGCAGAAAAAAACGTACTCTGTAAATGGTTGATGGAAAAATCTCAAATTTTGTTGACATGGGTGCAAGACCTTCAGTCTTGAAGAGATTTTTGGCCAATTCTAAATTCTACTTTATATACTTAAATAATAGTAGTTTTACTGTCAAAAACATTTAATCACTTTCTTTTATTGTAAGAAATCAATTTTTTAGCCATAATGCAAGGCTTAGAAACATAGGTGCAAGTTTTTCAGTCCTGAGACTGAATTCGGTCTCTTAAAAATTCCTGAGAACGGAAACGAGACGGAAGAATCTCCTAGGACGGAAGTGGATAGTGAAAAACACGCGCTTTTCATCAAAGGATCACAGGGAAAAAAAAACATGATTTTCGTGAAATGATCGCTGAAAAAAGTGCTATTTCTGTCAAAGGACTGCAAAAAAGACACGTTTGCTGTCAAAAGCTTGCGAAGAAAAACGCGATTTCTGTCGAAGGATCGCAAAAACACGCTATTTCTGTCGAAAGATCGCAAAAAACACTCTAATATCATCAAAGAATTGTGAAAAAAGGCATGATTTTTATCAAAAGCTTGTGAAGAAAACGCAATTCCTGTTAAAAGATTGCGGAACAGATATCATCTCAGTCAGAGAATGCAAAATAGACGCAGTCTCTGTCAAAGGATTGCAAAAAGAGATGAGTTTTCTGTCAAAAAATTGCAGAAAAAACACAACTCCTTTGTTAAATCACCATAAAAGAAAAATTATACAGGACACGTCCTGTATAAGTTTTCTTTTATGGTGATTTAACAAAGTTTTTATATTTATTGATATATATTTATCGCCAGTTTTTTCGGTGTTTCTCAACACAACTCCTGTCAAAGAATCGCGAGAAAAATGCTATTTCCATCAAAGAAGCTATTTCCGCCAAAGAATCGCGAGAAAGATGCTATTTCCGTCAAAGAATCGCGAGAAAGATGCTATTTCCGTCAAAGAATCGCGGAAAAGATGCTATTTCCGTAGAAGAATCACGAAAAAGATGCAATTTCCGTCACAAAATCACGAAAAAGATGCAATTTCCGTCAAAGAATCGCGAGAAAGATGCTATTTCCGTCAAAGAATCGCGAGAAAGATGCAATTTCCGTCAAAGAATCGCGAGAAAGATGCTACTTCCGGCGAAGAATCGCTAAAAAGATGCTATTTCCGTCGAAGAATCGCGGAAAAAATGCTATTTCCGTAGAAGAATCACGAAAAAGATGCAATTTCCATCAAAAAATCACGAAAAAGATGCTATTACCAGTCAAAGAATACTGGGTAGATGCAATTTTTGTCAAAGGATCGCAAAAAAGTGTAAAGTCGCGTGAATTTTATCAAAGGATCGTGGAAAAGACGTGAATTTTGTCAAAGGATCGTGGAAAAGACGTGAATTTTGTCAAACGATCGTGGAAAAGTCGGGAATTTTGTCAAAGGATCTAGAAAAAGAGATTTCCATCAAATGATTGCAAAAAATTCCACGATTTTCATCAAATGATTGCAGTAAAAACTCGATTTTTGTTAAAGGATCGTGAAAAAAATGTGAACTTTGCCAAAGCATCGTGGAAATCTGTGATTTCTGTTAAAGGATCGCAAAAAGACACTATTTCCGTCGAATAATCGCAAAAAAGACGCTATTTCCGGTCAAAAAATACAAAATTAAGTACACTTTTTGTGAAAGGATCGCATAAAGGTGTGAATTTAAACGAAGGATCGGGGAAAAGGTGCAAATTTTGCCAAAAGATCGAGAAAAAACGCGATTTTTGTGAAATGATTGCAAAAAACCCATGAATTTCATCAAATGATAGCAGAGAAAATGAAATTTTTTTCGAAGGATAGCGAAAAAGAACGCGAATTTCATCAAAAGATTGTACTAAATACTTGGATTTCATCGAAAAAATGCAGATTTCTGCTGAAAACTAGAAAAAACACAAATTTCAGTGGAAAATCGTAAGTTTCGGTTTAAAATCGTAAAGAAATCACAAATTTCAGCAAAATATTGTAGAAAAGTTGAAAATTTTATCGAAAGATCGGGGGAAGAAACTAATTTCATCATATATTTCATCAAAACACGAGTTACGTGCTTCTTGTACCTATGTTTGTCGATCGACTTCGTAAAAATCTCGAATGTTTTGATAGACTTCGTACGAATCTCGAAGTTTCTCGATAGACTTCGTACGAATCTTGAAGTTTCTCGATAGACTTCGTACGAATCTCGGAGTTTCTCGATAGACTTCGTAGAAATCTCTAATTTTCTCAATCAGGCGTGAAAAAATTAAAAATATTATTCTGGAGCAGAAAAAATTGAAAATATTATTCTGGAGCAGAAAAAATTGAAAATAGCATTCTTCGAACATGGAAAAATTGTGAATTTTGTTGATTAGGCTTGAAAAAAATTGCAAATTTTGTTAATTGGTCACAAAAAAGCACATTGTGTCATTAGGAGAAAAAAAAACGCACAATAGATTGATATGAAATGGAAAAATCGCTGATGTTGTCTATGCACTCTAAAAGTGGAAAGAGTGAAAAGCTCACTTTTTGGGAGAGTGAGAGCCATTTTCACTCTTTTTAGAGTGACTTTTGTAAAAATACACTCCAAAAAGAGTGGAATTTTCCACTCTATACAAAGGAGTGAATAATCTCACTCTATAATCGAGAGTGAGAGGATCACTCCATGGATGAGAGTGACTGGCTCACTCCACCAATGAGAGTGAAAGCCCGACATTAAAAATTAAAAAAAAATTCCGTTAAACTTTGAACCAATATATGGCGTAAAATGGTAAAAAACACCAAAATATTTCAATTTTTAATTTCCAAAACCTCTATTTCATAATATAAACTGGAAAATTATGCTTATTTCGTATTTTTAATACTCACTCTTTCAAGAGTCACACTCACTCCTTTCAAAAAAGTCGATACTGACTCCTTTCAAAAGAGTCAATCAGTGTCTTGTCGTTTCTATCCAAATGTATCCGCCATTTTAGAATAACATCGTCTTTCCTGTTATCCGACATCAAACAAACTGTGCCTCGAACTGTGCTTTTCTAGTTTCTACTTAGCGTTTCGATTACATTTTTGTCACTATCGATATAATAGCGGATAATCTATTCTATCTTAAAATTCAAACAACCAACCATCCTTTAAAAAATGGGCGCGATATTTCTTGTTCGTCTCGCCTTTCGTTGGTGTTAGTGATTTCGATTCGAAGGAAGCAAAAAACAAAGGTAAATAAATGTTTTTTGAAACTCATTATTAAAGTAGTAATAAAAAGCAAGTGCTATTTCTTGCTATGTTAGTTAACTATTTCGACGCGTTTTCAAACTAACACATACGCTACGCTATTGCTAAATTTTTGTAAACAAAGTTTTTATATTTAATCATGAGTTTAACAATTGTTTGTAACTCTAAAATTCTCAAAATATATTGAGATGTTATTAACTTTCAAGATGTTAATAACTCTTTCCAATGTTATATCGTAAATTAATTAACAATACTACGACTACGTTTTAATGTGCTGTAAGAATTGTGCCTTTTCGCATATTTCTATATTTCAATTATTGATTTCTTAAATTTATAACCCTTAAAATTAATTTTTAGGTTAAAATTGCTTGAATATGTTTTTCAGAAATGCCAACATTACTTTTTCTTATGCATTTTTGTCATTATTAATTTCATTTTGAAATTGTGTCAATTTTAGCTAAGTTTAAAGAGTAGTAAAACCAGAATTCATACAATTTTTTATATACAGGGTGATTCAGCTCGTCGGTGACAAACTTTAAGGATCGATAGAGCACACCTAGACGAACATTTTTGAATAGGGAATGTAGGGTCCCTGACGCGATGGTAAGGCGCTAGGCGCTTTCGAAAATTTGGGTGCCGAAATTCGAAACGTCATAAAAACTAGGGAAATGGTTAGATTTTCTTGCTTGTTGCGTCGAAATGATTCTGTTTGTTTAGACTTTCTTCAGTACCAATTTGATAAGCGTATCTCTTAAAACATGGATAGGGGGCGCTGCAGACTTTGGAGAGCTAGACAACAACTTTAAGCCCGTTATTTTGATAATTTAACACATGCTCGCCAAAGTTTATACTCTAACTTAAAGTTTGAACCCAAACGTAGAGCCCTGCAAAAAACGTAAGAGCCGGAATAAAATGTCAAAGTACAGGGTGGTCGAAACTCGAAGGCTCCTAAGAGATAAACAAACAGATTTCTTGACTTATGGCATGCATTTTCATGATTCTGTTTGCTGGGGCTCACTGAAACTCAGTTGAACGGTACAAAAAGAAACATCGATAGGGGGCGCTTTGGGCAAAAAACATAATTCGTTGACATTTCGGACGCTAACTGGAAACGGGGCGCTACGATCAGTTAGAAACAAAACAAGAGAGTAATTTACTTATCATAAGAAGCTATTAAAACTGCAGTTTGTTTGTTTTTTTTAACAAACATAGCTGGTTTCAATCATGCACAACGCGCGCAATAAAATTTACATAAGGTGATTTTTGCTGATTTATGCAAAAGATATCGTACCATATCGATATGCAAAAGATACGTAATGCGTAGACGACAACGCGAGATGACGTAGTTGTATGCGCAGACACGTCTTTTGAACGTGCGGTACCTACTTAAGCTTCGGGTTACTTGTCTGCAGATCGGTAGTAGGATGGAACGGTACACAAACTCTGAATTGGCTGACATGCATTTGGCGTATGGCGCTGCTGGTTGTAATGGACGAGCCGCTCAGCGGTTGTACGCCGAGCGTTACCCCAACAGGCAAATCCCCTGCCATGCCTTCTTCGCTCGAGTACACCAGAGGTTGTCCACAACGGGATCTTTCGACGGAGGCAGGCCTGAACGGGAGCGATCAGTGAGCACCCCCGACAACGAAGAGGCTGTGCTTAACCTGGTTGAGGACAACCCAGGTCTTAGCACGAGAGATATCGCCAGACATGTTTGCATTTCGCAAGCAACTGCGTGGCGCATCTTACGTTCCCGGAATCTGCACCCCTACCACATCCAGCGGGTGCAGTTGCTCAGAGAGCAGGATTTTGGCCCTCGAGTGGAATTCTCAAGATGGTACTTGGCGATGAGATCCAGGGATCCCCGTTTTGTAAACAGCATTTTGTTTACGAACGAGTCCACCTTCAGCCGGGAGGGAATGTGGAACGCCCACAACAGTCATGTGTGGTGTGATGAAAATCCACATGAAACCAGAAGCCGAGCAGCCCAGGAGCGTTTCTCAGTAAATGTGTGGGCCGGCATTCTGGGGGATTGCCTCATTGGCCCTTATTTGTTACCTGAACGGCTGACAGGTGGAAATTACCTGATTTTCCTGGATCAAGTGCTGCCGCAGCTTCTGGGGGAGGCGCACGTACCCGAAGGTTCGCGTCGCCAGATGTGGTTCCAGCACGATGGAGCTCCGGCCCATTACACGAACGACGTGCGTCTCCATCTAAACGCAAGGTATGGCCAGCGGTGGATCGGGCGTGGGGGTCCAGTTCACTGGCCTGCCCGATCACCAGACCTCACCTGCTTGGATTTCTTCCTTTGGGGTTACCTGAAGGCCGAGGTATACCATACACCTGTCAGCAGTGCTGAAGAACTTGTGGCGCGCATTGTGGCAGCTGCAGGGCAGATCAGAGATACTCCTGGCATTGTTGGAAACACACACTCCTCAATGCGACGGAGGTGCGAAGCCTGCATCATGGCCCAAGGTCGAAATTTCGAGCATCTTCTGTAGTGTTATTTTTTGTAAATAAATTTCCAGTATCATTGATGTTTTTGGTCTAAATTTATTCAGAAGTGTTGAGCAGAGGTAGAAAATGTGTTTTCATTATTACTAACCGATCGTAGCGCCCCGTTTCCAGTTAGCGTCCGAAATGTCAACGAATTATGTTTTTTGCCCAAAGCGCCCCCTATCGATGTTTCTTTTTGTACCGTTCAACTGAGTTTCAGAGAGCCCCAGCAAACAGAATCATGAAAATGCATGCCATAAGTCAAGAAATCTGTTTGTTTATCTCTTAGGAGCCTTCGAGTTTCGACCACCCTGTACTTTGACATTTTATTCCGGCTCTTACGCTTTTTGCAGGGCTCTACTTTTGGGTTCAAACTTTAAGTTAGAGTATAAACTTTGGCGAGCATGTGTTAAATTATCAAAATAACGGGCTTAAAGTTGTTGTCTAGCTCTCCAAAGTCTGCAGCGCCCCCTATCCATGTTTTAAGAGATACGCTTATCAAATTGGTACTGAAGAAAGTCTAAACAAACAGAATCATTTTGACGCAACAAGCAAGAAAATCTAACCATTTCCCTAGTTTTTATGACGTTTCGAATTTCGGCACCCAAATTTTCGAAAGCGCCTAGCGCCTTACCATCGCGTCAGGGACCCTACATTCCCTATTCAAAAATGTTCGTCTAGGTGTGCTCTATCGATCCTTAAAGTTTGTCACCGACGAGCTGAATCACCCTTTATATAAATTCAATTATTATTGGGAAGTGTGAACAAACTATTAATTTTTAACCAACTATACCAGTATTTCATAATTAAAAAATATATAATATGTTTTGTCCTTTTATGAAATTCATTATGGTTTCAATTTCAAAATGTTAAATTAAGATTTGCCAGCCAATACCTTTGAAAATTTTATTTTTCTTGCTAAATTCAATCTCACTTTACTTTTGCTATTGCAGCTGTATGTAATTACTTATATTTGATTTGTATAAAAGGATGGCAGCCGTTTATTTCACTATTTTTTAATTAAATTTTCAATTTTTTTTGCAATCTTCTGTGAAAATTTGCTGATTTTGTGCTCTTTTAATAAATTTGTGTTTTTTTTTCTTTCTTTACGTTTCTTTGATGAAATTTTCTGTTATATGATGATTTTTTGAAGAACCTTTTAAAAAATCTTCACATCTTTTGACAAATTTTGCAAACTTTTTCACAATCTTTTGAAGAAATTAGCAGGTTTTTCTGTATTCCTATTACAAGATTTGCGGTAATTTTGAAATCTAATGACAAAATTTGTGTTTCTTTGGAATTCTTGGACAAAATTTGCAGTATTTTAAAATTTCTCGTTAAAATCGTAATCAGTTGTTCATGATTTTACAAAATTTCTCCTGATCCTAGATCACCACCAAAGTTTATTTAATCTTTTTTCTTTTTCTGGGGTTGGAGGGGGGGGAAGAAGATACCATCATTAGTGACTGAAGCTGTAAAGATTTCAGCGATTGCAAAGCGGGTTTGTTGCATTCATTGTTTTTTTTTTCTTTTCTTTTCATGTACGGAACGGTAGGGGTGTATAATAGGGTGGGCCGAAAAAAACTTTTTTTCGATTTTCGATTATGGCGGGTGCGGAAAAGTGGCCACTGGTGGCACTCAGTTCATACAAAAAATTTGAGATTTTTTGGACATTTCCTTACCCTGCCGCAAACGGCTTGAAATTTTGCAAAAATGTTCATTTTTGAACTTTTTTCGAAGAAAATTAAAAAATGTTAAATTAAATTTATTTTGGTTGTATTTACTTGAAAAGGCATATTTAATGTACCAAATGTTTAAATAATATCTGATCATGCATTATTTAATATCTATGTGTATTATAACTTAGGCTTTTTTTATAGCTTTTTCGCGTATAACAGGCAAAAGTTGTATTTGTTTGAATCGATCGTTAGTTTCTATATTATTTATGTCCCTTGGTCTTCTTTATATTTTTTCTATGTTTCAAATGTCATATATTTGGGGAAAAGGCAGCAGTATACTTCAAAAACAAATCTGGAAGGTGAGAAAGTGGTGAAGCAGGACTCTAAGCGAGCGCAATGTCTCGTCGTAATACTCAGGGAGTGAAGGACGAAATAGTTGAGAGCCAAAATGCGATAAAGGATTCTTATTATTTATCCTTGCTCAGTTACTTGCGACATTTGTTCAGTGTTAACGTGAAACCCTTTTGTAGTGATTATACAGTGCTTTTTGGGTCGTTTAATGTGCCATTATAGTGTTTTGTGCGTTTTATTACGACGAGCTTAGAAATGTCTAGTATAAAGAACCATGACAATGCAAAGACACGTGATACCGTGAAAAGTAACTTTTTGGGGGCATCATGCATATTGAAAGAATTGCAATTGCCAACTTATGCTGATAATCATGCGCCACTACTACTGGTTGCTTCACTATGTAGAAGTTGTGACAGCAGAGGATACGAATCTCGTCATCGATAAAAACAAAGTCAGAAGAGAGAAATAGAAACTTGGAAAGAAGATACAGGCAGAAGTTATTGATAGAAGGAAAATTAAAAGCATACTTTTTGATGGTAGAAAGGATAAAAGTATATTAAGAGGAAGAAAAATAACAAGCGGCACCGTCGAGAGAAAGGCGAGGAACACATCACCGTGTTATTTGAACCTGGTTAGGAATACTCGGGTCACTTGATACCTCGTTCCGTTATCTTGATACCTCGTCATTTCAGAAAAGTCTAACTTGTGGTGACTTGGAAGATTGTATAATGATTTTGCTATTTCTTTTCGGTGACCGGAACGCGGTGATGTGTTCCTTGCCTTTCTCTCGGCGGTGCCGCTTGTTATTTTTCTTCCTCTTAATATACTTTTATCCTTTCTACCATCAAAAACTATGCTTTTAATTTTCCTTCTTTCAATAACTTCTTCTGCCTGTATCTTCTTTCCAAGTTTCTATTTCTCTCTTCTGAGTTTGATTTTATCGATGAAGAGATTCGTATCCTCTGCAGACACAACTTCTACATGGTGAAGTAACCAGTAGTAGTGGCATATGATTATCAGCTTAAGTTGGCAATTGCAATTCTTTCAATATGCATGACGCCCCCCAAAAGTTACTTTTCACGCTATTGCGTGTCTTCGCATTGTCATGGCCCTTTATACTAGCTATTTCTAAGCTCATTGTAATAAAACGCACAAAACACTATAATGGCACATTAAACGACCCAAAAAGCACTGTATAATCACTACAAAAATGTTTCACGTTAACACTGAACAAATGTCGCAGGTTACTGAGCAAGGATAAATAATAAGAATCCTTTATCATTATCCTTTATCATATCCTTTATCATCCTTTATCATCCTTAGTCATTGCGCTCTCTTAGAGTCCTGCTTCACCACTTTCTCACCTTCCAGATTTGTTTTTGAAGTATACTGCTGTCTTTTCCCCAAATATATGACGTTTGATACATAGAAAAAATATAAAGAAGACCAAGGGACATAAATAATATAGAAACTAACGATCGATTCAAACAAATACAACTTTTGCCTATTATACGCGAAAAAGCTATAAAAATAGCCTAAGTTATAATACACATAGATATTAAATAATGCATGATCAGATATTATTTAAACATTTGGTACATTAAATATGCCTTTTCAAGTAAATACAACCAAAATAAATTTAATTTAACATTTTTAATTTTTTTCGAAAAAGTTCAAAAAGGAACGTTTTTGCAAAACTTCAAGCCATTTGCGGCAAGGTAAGGAAATGTCCAAAAAAACTCAAATTTTTTGTATGAACTGAGTGCCACCAGTGGCCATTTTTCCGCACCCGCCATAATCGAAAATCGAAAAAAAGTTTTTTTCGGCCCACCCTAGTGTATAATCTATATCAGCAGTTTTTATGTTTGCATATATAACAGATGTAGCAAGGATTATTTTCAAGATGTAATAATTCTTGAGAGTAAATTTTGTTTTATTAAAAGTGCTAAAAAAACAAACATAAGTGGATGGTGCTCAAAAAATGTAAACTTTAGCAATGAAAGAGAAAGAAAAAGCAGATTGACAAGATTTTTCCATGCCTAATCAATGAAATACCCATTTTTTCTGCACCTGATCAACAAAATTCGCAATTTTTTATGCGTAATCAACCAAATTTGTGCTTTTTATGAAACCAATCCATAAATTTGCAACTTTTATAACACCACGCGAAAAAATTCACAATTTTTCTGTGCTTGGTCAAATATTCACAATTTTTACGAAGCCAATTGATGAAATTTGTGATTTTTATAAAACTGATTGTCAAAATTTTCCAATTTTCTGTACTTGATCGACTAGCTCCATACTGGTTTCTTGTCTGATCAACAAAATTTACGATATTTCTCAAGTACAGCAACGAAATTCGCAATTTCAACAAAGCCGATTGATGAAATTCACAATTTTTTGGGTGCAACCCATGAAATTCATGATTTTCCGAGTCTGATTGTCAGAGGTTGCATTTTTTCGAGTGTGATTCTTGAAATCTGTTACTTTTACGAAGCATATCTTCAAAATTAACTATTTTTGCAAAGCCAATTAACAAAATTCAGGATTTTTACCAAGTTAATCAACGAAATTCGCATCTTTTACAAAGCCGATGGTTGAAATTTGCAATTTTTATGAAGCCGATTGCCAAAATTCGCAATTTTTACGAAGCCGATGGCCAAAATTCACAATTTTTACAAAGCCGATAGCCAAAATTTGCAATTTTTACGAAGCCGATGGCCAAAATTCGCAATTTTTACGAAGCCGATGGCCAAAATTCGCAATTTTTACGAAGCCGATGGCCAAAATTTGCAATTTTTACGAAGCCGATGGCCAAAATTTGCAATTTTTATGAAGCTGATGGATGAAATTCATGATTTTTGTTTTTGTGTGCACACAGTGCCCATACATGCATTAGACCTTTTTAATGATTTTCCATTGAATTTACTGAACAGTTTGCTGTATCCATTAATTTTTGTTGTTTGTTTTCATATGGGCAAAGTGTTTATACATTTGTTATTGACTTCGGCTTTAACAAATTTCATGCACTTTAGACATCATTGTACAAGTTTGCTGCATCCATGAATTTTATGTGCATAGAGCACTGATATGCATCAGTTACTGCAATTTTAATTTTTAATGTTTCATGCATCATATTTTTTCATTAATAATTTTGCAAATCCATGTTTCTATTTTAAATATGTTGTTTATCAATTGCTATAAAGGTACTACAGTGCATCATGGTGGTCTGTGATCAGATGTTGTTCCCAATAGATTTTTTTTCTCTTTAAGAACCTGATAATTTAACTTTAATTCTAAAAATTTTTGTCGTGACAAATTATAAATCCAATACAAAAGTATTCTAATAGAAAAAAAATATGTAGGTATATGCACTATACAAATCAATAAACAAAATATGAAAGCATAATTTTTGCAGCTTAGAACTTAGTATTGTTATTTAATTCATAATGTAACATTCATGAACTGGACATCTAAAATAGTTATAAGAATCTTAATGTAGTTTGATAATGTTAGTTTACAAGCACTTATTAAACTTGCTTGATTAAAAAATTCATTTGCCAAATTTTAGCAATAGCATTGGTTTTAAAAGAAGTGACTTATACTCTATAATAATATTTTAACATTGAGTTTCATAAAATATTTATTTACCAGTTTCTTTTTTTTTCCTATCAGAAGCTTTAATTTAATATTCATAGTATAGCCTCTTTTATATAAGAAAAGAAAAAAAAAATCAGGTACTGTTTCTACTAAAGAATGCAAAACACTCATATCAAAATTTAAAGCCATTATTTAAATAAATTACACCTAAAAAAAAAGATAGATTTAACACAAATTAATATTTTTTCAATTAACCCTTAGTGTCCACATGTTTTTGTACTTTATGACTGACGGCTCCATAGCGAAGCCAACAGAGCGCTAAGGGTTAAAATAACTAACTCACTAACAAATAAATATTTTGAAATACTAACAACTAAAATTTTTTAGCTTTATTGTGAAGAGCATAAGTAGCTGTTGGCTGTTTGTATGACAGCCAATTATCAACACATGGAATATAGGCCCTAAAGAGGGAGGGGGTGCCTTTCATGGATGGTTGTTCAGTGAAAATCCAAGGTTAGAAGAAAACCATGGAAAACTCCAAAAAATTAAACCGACAGGTGTGATTGGGTCCATTCCAGGATAACAGAATAACGGTTTAAGTAACAAAACAAGTTGATGTTGTTTTAATCTCAGAATGAAAAATTATTGGAATTAGGAAATTTGTTTTATCTGAATTTTAAGCACCACCATTAACTTTTATTAAATATACTTAATAATTAGGATTTAAGCGATTAGGAATAAAAATTACATTAATTTTATTCATGGTAACAGAATGACATGTTTGCTACCCTAGTATTTCACCATAAGCTTATGATGCAAAATCCAGCCAAATTGTGTATACAGTCGAGGATCTATAATCCGCGGACCCATAATCCGCAATTTCCCATAATCCGCGTTACTTTACGAATGTAAACAATGAAATAAACAGTTAAAAAAAATTACAAATCCGTGATCCAAAAATGATTTTTTTTAACAAATAATAAAAAATGTAATAAAAATCATAATAAAACATGTATTTTTTTTAATTTACTCTTTTATTTTATTGACAGTAAAAAGCTAAACTGTATTACGGAACGTGCCTAAGCTTACTGAACGTTCGAATTGACGACTGTTCATTCGTAGCTATTTCAGTTTTGGCAAGTTCAGGAGAGTAAATAACCATTGAAAACGCACTATTTTGTGTGCATCGCGCGCCCTAACAGTAAACACAGCACAAGCTGAGAACTAAATATTCAAACGTGACGAAAAAACGTACAATAGTTAGAGGGCTTAAACGGGATTTTTCCGCGATCGTTCAACAAAATTTACAGGAATGAATCATGATGAAATGAATGAATCATAAATTTTGATACTTGAAAAAAATTGTTTTTTTTTAAACGTAAAATCTGTTGAAAAAACGCAGAAAAAAAAGGAGAAATTTGTAAAAAAAAAAAGCCAAAACAACCATGAAATCATTTAAAAGAATCTCGAAAAAATGCACGTTTCATCAAAGATTCATGATTCATTCATTTCATAATGATTCATTCATTTCATAATGATTCCTCTCATTCTCTATCGCCTTTGAGAATGGGGAGGGAGGGCGCTTTCTCGGGATTTTTTGAAAATTTCAAATTCTTTATAAAGTGGGGAGGGGGCGATTTTAAAAAGTAAAATAACTTTAAAAATGCATTTTTATAGATTACTTTTTAAATTAATTACTAGATTTCATATTTATCTTTCCATATTATACTGATTATATAATTAAAATGCTGTCTAAGAATGATAAAATGACGCATAATCCATTATACTCTATAATCCGCACAACCTTTGGCCTCAACTTGTGCGGATTATAGATCTTTGACTGTAATAAAGCTTGTATGAAAATATCGGGACCAACAAGGGGCTAATTGTGATATATTCATTGATTTTTGAATTTCTAAATCAATAAATAGTTATAGAGTAATCAGGGCTGGCAAATTTCTGCTGGGGTGGTTTTAACCAGTTAAAACTGGCATGGCAGAAACTAGTTTCTGCCAGTAAGCGCCAAAAATTTACAGAAACTAAGAAATAATACTAATAAGAATTTTAGCCTGCTGTGATTCATAACTCACATATGTTTAATATATAAGGAATTTACTCTTTAAAACATTAAAATAAAGTTTCTGAATGTTATTCAAAGTAGAAAGTAGTTTGAAAAGAATAATATAAATACTTTGTTTATTCATTCATTTTTGTTCATAATTTTCTATACCTTGAGAAATTTTAATAACAGTAATCTGATGCTGTACAAGTTTAACTATTGATATTATTGCTTACGATTGAATTTATATTTAAATTTTTAAAACAAGCAGTTATGTATGGCACAAAATTTGGATTGATATAAAAAAGCACCTTCCTTGCCCTTTCTTTATGCTCAAATGTCAATTTTGATGCCATATACTTAGAATGAAGTAAATAAGATAGCATAAAAGCTCGCATTGT
Organism: Maratus speculifer; assembly: GCA_964019185.1. Classification (NCBI taxonomy): domain Eukaryota; kingdom Metazoa; phylum Arthropoda; class Arachnida; order Araneae; family Salticidae; genus Maratus; species Maratus speculifer. Next base: position 59,190,760 of record OZ025293.1, read on the forward strand.
ATTAAATGAGATTTGAATCTTGCATTTGCGAGTTTGCATGATATTTTGATTATTAAATAAAGTTAAGGAAATTGTATGAGCAGCTGCAATAGAACAGTACTTTTATCTAAAGCAGTGACAATTGATTTTAACATTTGTAAAGTATTTAACTTCTTTATAAATCATTACATTTATTTAGAATTTTAATAACTGCTATGTCCTTAATATCATTTTCATGAAAGATTCAAAACTATCAAATTCTAATACAAATTTATTTTTTAATTAAAACTATTCACAATATTATATTTGTTATTTTCCTGAATAAAATGTATATAAGTAATTTAATACCATTAAATAAGTCTTAGTAATGGAAAAAGAAAATGTTACTCTGGTAACGGAATGACAGAAAATTCCATATAGTTTGCAAACTTTATTTCAGTTTAAAAATTAATGAAATTTATGCATATATCAAGCATTATTCTGCAGTTAAGTATGAGTCTACATATATATAACAAATAAACAGGGCTGCACCGAGTAGCACTTTGGCCGAGTACCGAGTAGTTGTGTATAACAAAGAACTATCAATGCACATGAAGTGAGCTTTAAGAGTAACATGTCTGTGCAAATATAATAAACATACTTCTTTAACATATAATCATATATTTTTTAATTAACTTTTAAATAATTTCTAATTAACTAATTTGAAATGTAATTATACATCCTTTAAAGATAATTTTTGAAATTTCAAACAGTTTAAAACAGTAGCATTAGTTTTAAAAAATGGAAAATAAAAGTGATACATAAAAATTAAATTCCACCAATGCAAATTAACTGATTCTTCAATTTACAAATTCATTTTGATACTGGAAATCTATATCAAGAATGATCATTGGTTGCTGTAATTTTGAATAATTCAAATAACTGTTGTTAAAAGTAATGATGTAAGCTTGCATTATTCACAATATGCAACTTGCAATAAAATCAGGCTTATTGCCTAACAGGCTATTTTAGACATGTTAGCTATAGCTAGAAACATTGTAGGAGGATTTTGACCATTCCATATAGTTGCATGCTCAAATTTTGAAAAGATTCAGTTTCCTTGCCTGGATCCAAAAAAATTAATTATTAGAGTAATTAACTGTAATAAACCATGAGATGGAGCTCAAAATATAATATATTGAAAATGTTGTATGAATTAAAACAGCTTTTTTGCCTTTATGCTGCTGAAAGTAAGATAAATTTAATCACAGTTTAGTAGCAATTACTGTGAAGTGTAATGAAATTGTTATTTTCATTCAGAGTAATCATAACACTGATGAGCTCAAATGAATAGATTACCATATTAGGAGTTAAACTACCAATTAAAACATTACTATATTATTTGGAAAAAGAAAGTTTTGGTCATTTTAATTGTGGTACAATGAAAGGCGGATTAAAAGTGAACTGGAGGGAAGAATTTGCATTTGTGTCTTTTTTTTTTACTTTTCCATATTTTAGACATTTTTATGTATTAAATAAAATATTTTTTGAATAATTGCAAATATTATACATTTATATTCAAATAACTTTTACAGATCAGTTATAAATTCATTTGTCTTCGATAATATTATAAATAAATCAAAAATATTTAATTTAAAGCACCAAAATATTTTATTTCTTCTTGAAAATTAGTTTCAGTAGCCATAGCATACCATCATCAGTGCAAAATATGATGATGATGGTATGCCATGGCAACCAAAACTAGCTTGCAAGAAGAAATTAACTATTTTAGTGCTTTAAACTTTAATTTATTCATTTGTAATGTATTGTGCCAAATAATTTCTCACTGTAATGATAATAAATGCTTAGATTTTAAATCCTTACAACTTACAACTACTCGGTAAGTACTCGGTACTCGGCCCAAATTTTGGCCGAATACTGAGTACTCGGCAGATTGGCCGAGTATGCAAAATACCGAGTAAATACCGAGTACTCGGTATGGCCCTACAAATAAACTGTTTTGTAATTCCATAAGTTATAATTGATGATTTTGTATTTTGGTTCTTATCTACTCAGCATTTATAGTTTTTTCTGGGAATAAGTAAATTAGATCTTTACCCTCCTGCTTCTTTATATATGATGATTTTTAGGTATAATCTACAGAAATTATCTTGGCAGCATAACAGCAAACAAACTTGGATACTTTTTGGTTTGCTGGGCATCAATGTTATATATATACACACACATATATATTTTCATGTTGGCGTATACAATATATTTGTATACATATGGATATACATACTTATATATGTTTGTAGTATATATATAACCAGGGGTAGGGAAATACATCATTTTTCTCACCAGTGACAAGTGGATTTTCTGTCAAGGTGAGTGCATTTTAAATTTTTGAAAAATTGCAGGCAATACAGACATCATCAAAAACATTTTTTTAAATCTTGATATTTTATTTTTCCTAATTATTACAGTGTCAATATGGCACTAAATTCAATCTTATTAAGCTACCTCTGTTGTATATATTTCTTAATATTATAGGTAAAAAGAACTACGAAAATGCATTGTAGTAATAGTAATTTCGTCTGTAAGCGTGTGCGATTTTGTCGTGACTATTTTCAACTGTGTGTGTGTTGCATCTTGCGGGCTGGTGAAATAAATCCTTGGTGGTAAGATTTTTGAAAAATTCCCTACCCCTGTATGTAACACTGGCATCTACCCAGCCCAAAAGTACTCAAACTATTTCTGTAATCACCGAAAGGATATAGTCTCATATATTGTCTTGCATGTCAATGCTTGTTTTTAATTTAAATTCTTATTAGCTTTTTATTGCTTTTCAGTAATGTTCTTTAACTTCTATGAAGCTAAAGGAAACTTTTTAATCAGAAAATAAGTATTTTCTATATTTAATTACATATTTATTAAAAGGCTACAAATTATGTGTGCTATGTCTACCCAGAAGACGAAAAACCTCTACCTACCTTTCTGTGAGCTTTTCAACATATACTCCTTTATCATAGTTGATGACATAAACTAGTTATTTTAAGATTCATTTTACAGCAATTTCAGCAAATTCTTCAGCAGTTGTTATAATTTTTCCTGCCAATATTTGAAGCTACACTAAGCATTCTACTGAGCCTCTAGTACAATCTACAACCTGTTTACTGTCATTTGTAGAAGAAAAAAAATTACCAATTGACAAAAATTTTATGTTTATGAAACATGAAAATCAAATTTGTAAATTAATAGTAATGCTTAAATTTCCTCAATGCACAATTGCTAAAAAATTTTACCTCTTCAATTTGTGGATGGATCCTAACCTGATCTGAAAAGAGAAATAGTTTTTGCTGATACATACTGACAGGAACAAGAAAGTTAATCTAGAACCCAATTCCAAACCCGAAAAAAAATCAATGGAAATATAAATCTGTCCAATAAAGACAAAATAATTATTGTCAACATACTGTCCAGAACCGGGGAATTCCAATTAAAATCAATTTAAACCTATTCTGAACACCATAAAAGAAAATCCATTCAATTGTAACCCAATAAATCTGTGACAAAATCATATACAATGAAATGGAATTCGACAAGTCCCTGAAAATTCAATTTGAAATCAATCCGAAACCAGATAAATCACTCCCCCCCCCCAAAAAAAAGAAAAAATAATAATTAAAATCTATCCATCCATATCCTGATCCGAGAAAGAAAATATAATTTCCATCGATATACACAGACAAAACTTATAAATCCCAAATTATGTGTATCTTTAACCCAATCCAACCCCCCCCCCCCCCCACAAAAAAAAAAAAAAAAAAAAAAAAAAAAAAAAAAAAAATCTGTTTAATCATAACATTGTATGTGTACAGGACAAAATATTTCCAGTCCAAATGCAATTTGACCAGAACTTGAAAATTCCATTTTAATTGAACTCATTAAAATCCAAAAACAATTCTGTCAAATCTTAACCTGATTAAAAAAAAAAAAAAATCGGCTGTCATACATTTACAAAAACCCAATCTGAGCAACCCCCCCCCCCCCAAGAAAAAAGAAAAAAATCAGTGGAAAGATTAATCTGTTTAAGAAAGGCAAAATAATTTCTGTCAACATGCACACCTAGAACCTGAAAATTCCTATTGATAGCTATCCTAATTATTTACTGTAAATGTGAATTTTGCCAAAAAACCCTAAAAACATCACGAATTTCAACAAAGAATCGCATAAGAAAACGTGCATTTCGGGAAAGAATCGCATGAAAAGCATGCATTTCAATAAAGAATTGTGTAAAAAATGAACATTTCGACAGAAAGCTGCACGAAAAACATATATTCCATCCGTGAATCACGTAAAAATGTGAATTTCGTGCATGAATCTCATTAAAAAATGTGAATTTTGTGCATGATTATTGTAAAAATTACAAATTTTGTGTGTGGTTCTCATAAAAACCGTCAATTTCGTGCATGGTTCTCTTAAAAAACATGAATTTTGTGCATGGTTCTCGTAAAAACTACAAATTACGACCATGAATCTCGTAAAAACCACGAATTACATCCATGAATCTCATAAAAACCTCAAATTATGTCCAGGAATCGCTCAAAAACCACGAATTGCATCAATGAATCGCTCAAGAAATGCGAATTTATCCATGAATTACGTAAAAAACACTATGTTCACAATTCGCATTAAAAAAACTAATTATATTCATAAATCGCATAAAAACACAAATTATGTTGACAGATCGCATAAAAATCGTGAATTTCATCGACATCCCTGAAAAAACGCACATTTCGTTGGAAGATAGCTCAACAAACACAAATTCCGTCAACATAAAGCTCAAAGAGTGCATTATATCCATGAATCGCTTAAAAATAGCGAGTTACCTCCATAAATAACATAAGAAACGTCAATTTTGCCGACAGATTGCTTAATAAACGCGAATTTCTTCGACCGATCACATAAAAAAAAAGAATTATGTTTATTTTATAAATCATATAAAAAAGTCCATAAATCCCTTAAAAAATGTGAATTATGTTCATGAATCGCATAAAAAACTTGAATTTCGCTGACAGATCTCTAATAAAATGCAAAATTCATTGACAGGTCTCATAAAACTCAAATTTCGTCGACAGATCGCAAAAAAAGCGAATTACGTCCATAAGTCATTTAAAAAACACGAATTTCGTGCATCAGTCACATAAAAACGTAAATTATTTTTATGAATTGCGTAAAAAATTCGAATTATGTCCATGAATTGTGTAATAAAAGCAAATTTTGTACATACTAAATAAATATAATAATGCGTATTTTATTAGACATTATAATTAACTTGCAGAAAGTTTTTGACCCAATATTACGTTTTCATAAAGTTTTTGGTTTTATACAAGTCTGACCATATCCTGATATGAGAAAGAAATATAATTTCCGTTGATATACACAGACAAAAGCTATAAATCCCAACTAAATTGTATCATAAACCCAATCCGAATCCAGAAAAATTTCCATATAATCATAATACGATATTAGTACAGGGCAAAATACTATTTCCCATTGAAATGCAACCTGACTAGAACTTGAAAATTCCATTTGAATTGAACTACGTCCAAACCTGAAAACAATTCTATTGTACCTTAACCTGATTCAAAAAAAAAAAAAAAATCTGCAGATACGCATTTACAAAAACCTAATCCGAGCCAAAAATCCGTGAAAACATAAATGTGTTTAAAAAGGACAAAATAATTTCTGTCAACGTGCACCATCCAGGACCTGAAAATTCCTAATAAAATTTATCCTAATCCCTAAAAGAAAATTGTCAAATTATACCCATTCTGTCTTCGACAAAATAATATATGTTGATATAGAAGAATATAAAAATTCCGTTTGAAGTCAACCCGAAACCAGATTTTAAAAAATGTCTATCCAACCATATCCGAATTCGAGGAAGAAATGTAGTTTTCATTAGTACGTACTGACCAAAACTTGGAAATTCCAAATAACTCTACCTTAAACCCAATCCAACCCTCCCCCCCCCCAAAAAAATGTAACCATAGTTCAGTATTTTTACATGACAGAATATCTCCCATGGAAATGCAAACCTGTCCAGAACTTGAAAATTTTGAATCAAACCCAATCCATTCTAAAAAAAAAAAAAAAAAAAAAAAAAAAAAAAAAAAAAAAAAGTCAAACCCTAATCTGATCTGAAAAAGAAAAATAGTTTTTGCTGATACATACTGACAAGAACTAGAAAGTTAATCTGAAACCCAATTCCAAACCCAAAAAAGAAATCAATGCAAACATAAATCTGTTCAATAAAGACAAAATAATTATTGTCACTATACACTCTGCAGAACCGGGAAATTCCAATTAAAATCAATTTCAACCTATTCCGAACACCATAAAAGAAAATTCACTCAATTGTAACCAAAAAAATCTGTGACAAAATGATATACATTGAAATGCAACTCAACAAGAACCTGAAAATTCAATTTGAAGTCAATCCAAAACCAGAAAAATCACTCCCGCCCCCCGAAAAAGAAAAACAATTATTAAAATCTATCAACCATACCCTGATCTGAGAAAGAAAATATAATTTTTGTCGATATACACAGACAGAACCTATAAATCTTAAACCCAATCCGAACCGCCCTGCTCCCCCTCCGGTATAACACAGTATATGTACAGGACAAAATATTTCCGGTGGAAATGCAATTTGACCAGAACATGTAAATTCTGTTTGAATTGAACTCTATCTAAACTCAAAAAAAATTCTGTCGAATCTTAACCTGATTCGATAGAGAAAAAATAATTTCTGCTGACATACATTTATAAAACCGAATCTGATCCCCCCCTCCAAAAAAAAAAAAAAAAAAATCAAGTGGAAAGATTAATCTGTTTAAGAAAGGCAAAATAATTTCCGTCAACATGCATTACCTAGAGCCTGAAAATTCCTATTGACGTCCCCCCCTCTCTGAAAAAAAAATTTCAACAAAGAATCGTGTAAAAAACAAACATTTCGACAAAAACCTCCAAGAAAAACGTATGTTCCATCCATGAACCACGTAAAAAACGTGAATTTTGTGCATGAATCTCATTAAAAACTGCGAATTTCGTGCATGATTATTGTAAAAATCATAAATTTTGTGTGTGGTTCTCATAAAAACCATGAATTTCGTGCATGGTTCTCGTAAAAAACACGAATTTTGTGCGTGATTCTCGTAAAAACTATAAATTATGACCATGAATCTCGTAAAAACCACGAATTACGTCCATGAATCTCATAAAAACCTCAAATTATGTCCAGCAATCTCTCAAAAACCACGAACTGCATCAATGAATTGCTCAAGAAACCCGAATTATTCCATGAATCGCGTAAAAAACACAAAATTACGTTCACAATTCTCATAAAAATCACGAATTATGTTCATAAATCGCATAAAAAACACAAATTACGCCGACATATTGCATAAAAATTGTGAATTACATCCACATTCCTGAAAAAACGCAAATTTTGTTGGAAGGTAGCTCAAAAAACACAAATTTCGTCAACAAAAAGCTCAAAGAGCGCATTATATCCATGAATCTCTTAAAAATAGCGAGTTACCTCCATAAATCGCATAAGAAATGTCAATTTTGCCGACAGATTGCTCAAAAAACAAATTTCATCAACAGATTGCTTAATAAACACGAATTTCTTCGACCGATCACATAAAAAAGAGAATTATGTTTATATAGTGTTCATTCTAGGCCATTTTTGAAGGGTGCAGGACTCTGCCCTTTTTCAAATTTACAAAATGCACCCTGCCCTTTTTAAAAGTAGTAAAATGCACCGCTGGTTTTACCCAGAGATTTTTAATAAATATTTTTTTTTAATTCCGTAGTATTTCTAAATTTGTGTGCCCAAAAATGATAGATGTTTTTCATTTCTTTAAGAAAAAGAACATAAAACTATTGAATCATGTTTTAATTGTATTTTTAATTTGTATATCATAATATCATTCAAAATTAATGTTACTTGATTTATCATATTTAAAAATTATGTGTTTCATTGCTTTCTGTTTATCCCCTTCTTAAGGCAATAACAATTTTTTTCTGGCAAAAGTGCCCTTTTCTGCTGCAGTAGTGCCTTTTGTAGTGAATAGCACCATGCCCTTTATATTTCTAGAGTGAACACTAGTTTATAAATCATAAAAAACAATTATGTCTCTAAATCCCTTAAAAAATGTGAATTACGTTCATGAATCGCATAAAAAACGTGAATTTCGGCGACAGATCTCTAATAAAATGCGAAATTCATTAACAAATCTCATAAAACGCGAATTTCATCGACAGATTGCATAAAAAAGCGAATTCCGTCCATAAGTCACTTAAAACGGGAATTTTGTGCATCAATCGCATAAAAAACGTGAATTACTTTTATGAATTGCATAAAAAATTCGAATTATGTACATGAATTGTGTAATAAAAGCAAATTTTGTACATACTAAATAAATATAATAATGCGTATTTTATTAGAAATTATAATTAACTTGCAGAAAGTTTTTGATCCATATTACGTTTTCATAAAGTTTTTGGTTTTATACAGGTCTGACCATATCTTGATATGAGAAAGAAAATATAATTTCCATCATTATACACAGGCAAAACCTATAAATCCCAACTAAAGTGTATCATAAGCGCAATCCGAATCCAAAAAAATTTCCATATAATCATAATACGATATCAGTACAGGGCAAAATACTATTTCCCATTGAAATGCAACATGACCAGGACTTGAAAATTCCATTTGAATTGAACTACATCCAAATTGAAAACAATTCTATTAAATTTTAACCTGATTTAAAAAAAAAAAATTCTGCCAATACACATTTACAAAAACCCAATCCGAGCCAAAAAGTCAGTGAAAACATAAATCTGTTTAAGAAGGACAAAATAATTTCTGTCAATGTGAACCACCCAGAACCTGAAAATTCCTATTAAAATCTATCCTAAACCCTAAAAGAAAATTGTCAAATTATACCCATTCTGTCTTTGACAAAATAATATATGTTGAAATGCAACCCGAGAATAATATAAAAATTCAGTTTGAAGTCAACCCGAAACCAGATTTTAAAATAAGTCTATCCAACCATATCCCAATTCGAGGAAGAAAACGTAGTTTTCATCTGTACGTACTGACCAGAACTTGAAAATTCCAAATGAACGCTATCTTAAACCCAATCCAACCCCTGCCCCCCCCCCTCCCCCCCCCAAAAAAAAATCACATAACCATAGTTCAGTATTTTTACATGACAGAATATTTCCCATGGAAATGCAAACCTGCCCAGGACTTCAAAATTTTGAATTAAACCCGATCCATTCTAAAAAAAAAAAAAAAAAAAAAAAAAAACAATCAAACCCTAACCTGATTTGAAAAAGAAAAATTGTTCTTGCTGATACATACTGACAGGAACCAGAAAGTTAACCTGAAATCAAATTCCAAACCCGAAAAAAAAAATCAATGGAAACATAAATCTGTTCAATAAAGACAAAATAATTATTGTCAACATACTCTCCAGAACCGGGGAATTCCAATTAAAATCAATTTAAACCTATTCCGAACACCATAAAAGAAAATCTACTCAATTGCAACCTAAAAAATCTGTGACAAAATGATATACATTGAAATGCAACTCGACAAGAACCTGAAAATTCAATTTGAAGTCAATCCGAAACCAGATAAATCACTCCTGCCCCCCAAAAAAGAAAAATAATAATTAAAATCTATCAACCATACCCTGATCTGAGAAAGGAAATATAATTTCTGTCGATATACACAGACAGAACCTATAAATCTTAAACCCAATCCAAACCGCCCTGCTCCCCCCCCCCAAAAAAAAAATCCATATAATCATAACACGGTATGTGTACATGACAAAATATTTCTGGTGGAAATGCAATTTGACCAGAACATGAAAATTCCATTTGAATTGAACTCTATCTAAACTCAAAAAAAATTCTGTCAAATCTTAACCTGATTCGAAAGAGAAAACATAATTTCTGCTGACATACATTTACAAAAACCCAATCTGAGCATCCGCCCCCCCCCAAAAAAAAAGAAAAAAAAATCCATGGAAAGATTAATCTGTTTAAGAAAGGCAAAATAATTTCCGTCAACATGCACTACCTAGAGCCTGAAAATTCCTATTGACATCTATCCTCCCCCCCTCCCCCTTCTCAGAAAAAAAAAGAAATCTGTAATTATAACCGAATCTGTCAATAACAAATAATATACGTTAAAATGCAACCTGACCAGAACCTAAAAATTCCATTTGAAGTTAACCCGAACCCAGATTCAAACCCTCGAAAAAAATCTATCCAACCATATCCCAATTCGAAAAAGTACTTTTAATTTTCATCAATATACGTACTGGCCAGAACCTGCAAATTCCAGTTTAACTCTATTTAAAACCCGATCCAAACCAGAAAAACAAGCAAAAAAAATCTAACAGTAACCCAATTTTTCAGCATCAAAATAATATGTTGCTGAAATGCACAATGTAATTACTCATTAAAAAAAAAAAAAAAATAGAAAACTTGCATCACGGAATTATTAAAATAATATGTAAAACTTAATGGGCATCGAAAACAAAAAATATTGACTGTTTAAGATTTTAAAACATTTAATAATTTGTACTTATGGATTTTTAAAAACTATCATATATTTATGGGGTTACCAATGAAAGCAAACACAAAGGGAAAGATTGAAATAAAATTTATTTCTGTCAATAATCTAATTTAATTCATAGTAACTTTAAGTCTTCCCTTAAAAAATCGATGTTATATACTATGAATTAAATATTGTCAATAAAAATATTTTATTCCAATCTTTACCATGCTTTTATTTATTTTCATTGTATGCTTTAAAAGTTACGATTCTTTTAAAAGTCCATAATAGCAATAAAAAAATAATTCACTGCATAAAAAATGATCATTCACTCCTGTGAAAAAGTGACTATTCATTCCAACCAAGGGTGAAAAAACCTCACTCCTCCCGTAAGAGTGAATAGTCACTCCTCCCGTAAGAGTGAATAGTCACTCCTTCCGTAAGAGTGAATAGTCACTCCTACCAGGAGTGAAAAAACGCACTCCTTTAGCAAAAGTGAATAGTCACTCCTCAGAAAGAGTGATTATTGACTCCTGTTTAGAGTGAATATTCACTCCCCAGGAGTGAGTATTCACTCTTTCAGAGAGTCAACGATTTCACTTTTGCCCAAAGTGAATAGTCACTCTAAAGAGGTTGGGCATATTTTGAGTCTGCAATAGAGTGAGTATTCACTCCTCCGGAGTGAATATTCACTCCTTTTTATTTAGAGTGTGATGAATGGAAAAATTTTAAATTTCGTTAATCGGCAGTTTTTTTTTTTTTTAATGCACAACCCACTGGGCCCACTAGTCTAAAACCCGGGTTTTTCTGAAAAAACCTGGGCTTTTTTCTAAAGATGAAAATAAGCACTCACCAGTCGCCACTCGGCGACTAAATGTGAAAAATTGGCGACTAAAAATATGGAAAGTACCGGCCAAATGCAGGATTTTCCAAAAGATATTTTGTCAAAAAATCGTAAAAAACCCAAATTATGTGAAAACATCGCGGAAAAACACGAATTTCGTGTAAGTATCGCGAAAAGACATCGTCAAAGGATCGCAAAAAAATGCAAATATCGTCAAAGAATCGCAAAAAAAACGCGAATTGCATCAAAGAATCGCGAAAAAACCGGAAATAGCGTCAGAGAATCGCAAAAATGCACTTATCGTCAGTTAATTGTGAAGAAACGCAAATATTGTCAAAAAATCGCAAAAAAGCGTAAACTTTGTCGTAAAATCAATGAAAACAAACGCGAGTTTTATCAAAAAATGTAAAAAAGCCGCGAAATGTGTCAAAGAAACACGCGAACAAAAGGGAATACCGTAAAAAAATCGCAATAACGAACGCAAAAACCATAAAAAAATCGCAATAACGACCACGAATACCGCCAAAATTCGTGATAACAAACGTGAATATCGTCAAAAATCGCGATAAAAAACACAAATGCTGTCAAAAATCGCAATTATCGTCAAAAAATTGTGATAGCAAATGCAATTTTCGTCAAAAAGTGAATATCGTAAAAAAATCTCGATAACAAACGCGAATATCATCAAAAAACGTAAAAACGAACCCAAAATATGCGAATTTTATTAAAGAAACACGCAAAAAAAAGCGAATACAGTGAAAAAATCTCAATAATGAACGCGAATACCGTCAAAAAGTCGTGATAACGAACGCGATTTTCGTTAAAAAGTTGCGAAAATGAACGCAAATTTTATCAAAATATCGCAAAAAAGGAAAAAAATGCACATTATGTCAAAGAATTGTAGAGAAAATGTACAATATTAGTTTCAGGAGAGACCGCCCCCCCCCCATATTTTTTTAGAAAATCTGTTGTGAATTCGAGTTTTTATATTTTGAATCAAATGTGGTAGTCCTGATCAATGAAAACAAACGCGAGTTTTATCAAAAAATGTAAAATCGAATAAAAAAGCCGCGAAATGTGTCAAAGAAACACGCGAACAAAAGGGAATACCGTAAAAAAATCGCAATAACGAACGCAAAAACCATAAAAAAATCGCAATAACGAACACGAATACCGCCAAAATTCGTGATAACAAACGTGAATATCGTCAAAAATCGCGATAAAAAACACAAATGCTGTCAAAAATCGCAAATATCGTTAAAAAATTGTGATAGCAAATGCAATTTTCGTCAAAAAGTGAATATCGTAAAAAAATCTCGATAACAAACACGAATATCGTCAAAAAACGTAAAAACGAACCCAAAATATGCGAATTTTATTAAAGAAACACGCAAAAAAAAGCGAATACAGTGAAAAAATCTCAATAATGAACGCGAATACCGTCAAAAAGTCGTGATAACGAACGCGATTTTCGTTAAAAAGTTGCGAAAATGAACGCAAATTTTATCAAAATATCGCAAAAAGGAAAAAAAGGCACATTATGTCAAAGAATTGTAGAGAAAATGTACAATATTAGTTTCAGGAGAGACCCCCCCCCCTAATTTTTTTAGAAAATCTGTTGTGAATTCGAGTTTTTAGCTCACAGGCTATCATAGCCTGAGAGCTTATGTGCCCGTCCGTTCTGTATGTATGTTCGTATGTACGTAACGCGATAACTCATGATAAAAATATCCGATCCACTTGAAATTTTGTATGTAGGTATATCCTGACAAGGCGCTTCCCTGATTAGTTTTTGGAGTTCATTCGATATGTATAAGAGGGGGAAAGGGGGGCTCATGCCCCCCGTTAGTTGATATAGATGGGATTTTCATGCAGAATTAAGTTTTCAAAATTTAGATTACGATCATTCTGATGAGGCGATTCCGTGACTGTTATTAGGTGTTCATTGATTAAGTATAAATAGGGGGAACAGGGGTTCTAATGCCCCCTCACGTTAGTTGATATAAATGGGATTTTTATGCAGAATTAAGTTTTCAAAATTTAGATTAGGATCATTCTGATGAGGCGATTCCGTGACTGTTATTAGGTGTTCATTGAATAAGTATAAATAGGGGGAACAGGGGTTCTAATGCCCCCCCCCCGTTAGTTGATATAAATGGGATTTTCATGCAGAATTAAGTTTTCGTTCAAAATTTAGATTAGGATCATTCTGATGAGGCGATTCAGTGACTGTTATTAGTTGTTCATTGAATAAGTATAAATAGGGGGAAAAGGGGTTCTAATGCCCCCCCCCCCGTTAGTTGATATAAATGGGATTTTCATGCAGAATTAAATTTTCGTTCAAAATTTAGATTAGGATCATTCTTATGAGGCGATTCCGTGACTGTTATTAGGTGTTCATTGAATAAGTATAAATAGGGGGAACAGGGGTTCTAATGCCCCCCCCCCGTTAGTTGATATAAATGGGATTTTCATGCAGAATTAAGTTTTCGTTCAAAATTTAGATTAGGATCATTCTGATGAGGCGATTCCGTGACTGTTATTAGGTGTTCATTGAATAAGTATAAATAGGGGGAACAGGTGTTCTAATGCCCCCCCCCGTTAGTTGATATAAATGGGATTTTCATGCAGAATTAAGTTTTCGTTCAAAATTTAGATTAGGATCATTCTGATGAGGCGATTCCGTGACTGTTATTAGGTGTTCATTGAATAAGTATAAATAGGGGGAACAGGGGCTCTAATGCCCCCCCCCGTTAGTTGATATAAATGGGATTTTCATGCAGAATTAATTTTCGTTCAAAATTTAGATTAGGATCATTCTGATGAGGCGATTCCATGACTGTTATTAGGTGTTCATTGAATAAGTATAAATAAGGGGAACAGGGGTTCTAATGTCCCCCCCCTTAATTTATATAAATGGGTTTTTCAAGCAGAATTTTCAGATTTCATTCAAATCTCTGAATAGTTTTGGAAGTTTAATGGTTAAGTATAAAAGAGGGGGATAACTCTTTTTAAATTATATAAATGCTAAATGGGTTTTTATTAAGAATTATCTAATTTGCTCTGAATTTTGGATATAGATTTTTTATATGATAAAGCATGTCTTTGATAGTATAGGAGGTTCAATGATTAAGTATAAAAAAAGAGAAAAGGGGAGAGCTGTTTCCCCTTCTTAATTTTTTTTTTTCGAACGGAATTAACCCTTGAAAATATAAAGCTTTAATGTGCAATTTGTATTTGTAGCCTGTGAGCTCAATGCCTTCAGTTTAACTGGGCAGTATTCTTTATTATATTTTGAATCAAATGTGGTAGTCCTTGAATAAACATTTTTTTTGGTCACATCTAAATTCTACACAAATAATTATAAAAAAAAGAGGGTAGGGGTTTATATGTCATTAGCTACAAAAGTGCATACTTGGACTTATGTAGCTAACTACATACACATGTTACATATAACGTTGCTGTTAACTTAATTTAAACTAGTTGTTGGAGGGGGGGGGGACCGTAATACTTACCCATCATGAATATGTGAAAAATATGTGAAAATAAAATATGTCTAAACTATTTACAAAATGTGTTGCAATTCCTAAACAAAATTTAAGAGTATATTTAAATATTTTTAATACACATAGTAATGCTCTATTCATGAATTGCTGATGAACCCATTTCGACAAATTAAATGAAACGCCAAACTACTTAAGTAGTACCGAATTACATAAAAGAAACATTCTTATAATGCCAAAAATATTAACCATATTAACTTACTCACCCATAACAGCTTACTGCGTCGGATTAAGCGTCTAATTTCCAACTAAAATATATTTTTCAATTGAAATTTGAATGAAATACAGGGTCATGAAAAATCGAAGACTGTGGAAAACAAGATTAAAAATATCTCATTAACTAATAATCTGATTGACTTCGTTCTTAATGCAAAATTTGTGTTATTTTATTGTATTTTACATCCATTCCTTAAAATAAAAAAATTCGAAAATTTTTATGTACCTTCCATCAGAACGATTTTTTGAGAGTCTGAAAAAAATAGTTCCGGATAATCAAGGTTACTGATATTCAATAGGCTTCGTCCTATTCTTACATACTAAGTACATACAAAATTTCAAGTCTCTATCTCAATTTGTTCGAGAGATAGAGCGTTTACAGACAGACAGCAAAATTTTTTTAAATATGTTTTTAGGAATCTCCAGTGTCTGAAACGTATAAATCCGGCAATTTTTTTTTTTTTCGATTTTCAAAACTATTGCAAGACTTACCCTATACTACGTATGATGGGTAAGTAAAAAGATTGGAAATAAGTATCTCAAGTTTATTCCAAACAATACAAATTAAAATATTTTTATCTAGTTCATATATTACTTATTTATTCTAAGCTTGTATATATCTTCTAATTAAATATTCAGTCACATGAATATACTTGCTGGCTACTAAAGAAATTATTCTCACTAGCCAATAATTGGCTACTAAAAAAATCAACCAACCGGCCAGTGGCCACTAAGCAAAATTCCTTATTTTTATCTTTACCTTTTTCGGGCTTTATCGAATTTTTTTTTAACACTTTAAATTTCTGATTTTCATATATATAACAGCTAAACTGTTCATGTATCAGTGAAACCTGGGTATAATTTTGCATTAAAAATAAATCAACAAAATGTATATATTAAAAAACCAAGTTAATTTAAAAGGTAGATTTGTGTCTGATATGACTAGTTTCTTGCATTGATATATTAAGCCAGCTGTAAATGGATTTTTTGAGTTAACGAAGAAGGTTCAGAATGTTTAAAAAAAATGTACTTACTACTACTAAACACAATTTGAAGTAATTACAAAAATATATAAATACGTGACGATCAAAATTACACTTTGCTTTTACAAAAATTGATTACAAGTAATAGTTTTGCGAATGAAATTATCATTAAAATACTGTATTAATACTAATGCTAAATCAGAATTAGTATTTTTTTTTATTATAACTAATTAACAGAATAAACTAAATAATCTTACATAGCTACTTCAATAAATTAGGATTCCTAGCATATGTGGTATTTTGTTATGAGTTTCATTTATATAACATAACATAGAATAAATTATATATCTTTTTTTTATGGGAAAAAGTTTGTTTTTGTGTTTCTGATATATGAAAAATTAAATTACAATTATTTCTTTTTAAAATTTTCATTGGGAGAATTAAGATACTTTTTAGGTGCGTTCGTAATTATGTAAATACGTAGCACCTATTGTTGTCGCTCAGTCCGTCCGTCTGTCTGTCTGTCCGTCTGTCTGTCTGTCCGTCTGTCTGTCTGTCTGTCCGTCTGTCTGTCTGTCTGTCCGTCCGCATATAACAGCGCAAAAACTACCCAACCGAATCGTTTGAAATTTAAAATACATAATTATTACATAATTTTGTCGAGTCATTTCAAATTTTATGAAAATCGGATGCATAGATCAATTACAGGGGCAATCAAAAGTATTCCGTTACATTACGGTCAATGGGGAAAAAAGTTTCAAATGCATTTTAATCGTTTGAAATTTAAAATACATAGTTATTACATAATTTTGTCGAGTTATTTCAAATTTTTTGATAATCGGGTGCATAGATCAATTACAGGGGCAATCAAAAGTATTCAATTACATTATAGTCAATGGGGAAAAAGTTTCAAATGTATTTTATACGTTTGAAATTTAAAATACATAGTTATTACATAATTTTGTCGAGTTACTTCAAATTTTATGAAAATCGGATGCATAGATCAATTACAGGGACAATCAAAAGTATTCCGTTACATTACGGTCAATGGGGGAAAATGTTTCAAATGCATTTTAATCGTTTGAAATTTAAAATACATAGTTATTACATAATTTTGTCGAGTTATTTCAAATTTTTTGATAATCGGGTGCATAGATCAATTACAGGGGCAATCAAAAGTATTCAATTACATTATAGTCAATGGGGAAAAAGTTTCAAATGTATTTTATACGTTTGAAATTTAAAATACATAGTTATTAAATAATTTTGTCGAGTTATTTCAAATTTTATGAAAATCGGATGCATAGATCAATTACAGGGACAATCAAAAGTATTCCGTTACATTACGGTCAATGGGGGAAAATGTTTCAAATGCATTTTAATGGTGTTGCACTCATTCGAACTTAATAAAATTTATATGCAACTATAAAGTACATATTATAATATACATTTTACATAATCTGTGATGCAAAGAACATTTGTTATTGATTTACAAGGCCACACAAAAGTATTCCATTACATAATGGTATAGAGAGAACATTGCTTGATGAGCGTTTTAATTGTAATTCACTATTTACAATTTTATGAGATTGAGATATAAGAGTAATATTTTTAAAACTTCGTTATCGTACGAACGCACCTCGTTTGCTACGCTTCACGTGCAATTTCCAACTTGTTTCTCTTGTGGTGAGAGAGAAACTTTACGAGTGGTGTATTGCTATTAAGAAATATATCTTAATAACGATTTTAAGAAATTAACCTTAGGCAATTTAAAGTTGAAATTTTGAAAAAAAAAAAAAAAAAAAAAAAAAAAAAAAAAAAAAAAAAAAAACTTTGTTTTTTTGAGTTGGGCAAAATCATAACTTTAAGTTAAATATGCTAAATTTATATAATGTCTTTCATTAATTTCAAATAAGAAATCAGTTAAATTGTGCAATGATACAGTTGTAAAATCCTGCAAAAATTTGAAAAAACCCATAATGGGTTTTATCATGGGTTTCTTAAAGTGGTCCCGCCGGAAAAAACCTGGGCGGGTTTTTTTGGGCTGGGACCACTTGGGCGAACCCTGTTAATCAGGGGCGTAACAATTGTGAGTTTCATCAGTTTATTGCAAGAAAAAGCTGTGAACTTCATCAATTTGCAGCAAAGTAAAAAAAAAAAAAAATGCATCAGAGGGTCATTCCATGGTTACTTATGTTACATTTACAGCAATTACTGCAATAATTTTAGTAATATAACACTAAAAAACATTCAAGTGTGAAATTAACATAATTTGACAATGAAACCTATGTGAGGGTCAATTTGGATAAATTACCTAAAAAATTATAATGAAAATTGCACTTTATATATGATAACTTATATTCCTTTTTCAGTAACGGCAGTTACCGTAGTAAATAAAACTAACAAAGTTTAAGAAATAACATTAAAATTATGTAATTTTAGTATAAATTGGGCTTTGAATAACTTTAATTGGCAAACCATGTCTATTTTTTTTTTTTTGTTACATTACTGAAAATAGTTCAAAATGTAATGTAAGTTACCATGGAGTGACCCCAGAATTAGTTAAGAATCCGAAATATCGCAAATTTGTCGATGGCATACTGAAAAATCACAAATTTCTATAATTAGGTGCAAAAAAAATGCAAATTTTGTTGATCAAATTCAGAGAAAAATCAAATTTCCTTGATCATGTGCGAGGAAATCATGAGTTTCGTCGATCGACTTTATTAAAAAAATGAATTTTGTCAATCGGGTGCAGAAAAATTTCATATTTTCCCGATCATTTTTGTAAAATTCGCAAATTTTTTTGATCAGTTCATAAAGTGCAAATCGCCATGATTGCTCAACCATGAAAAGATTGCACATTTCGATGATCAGGCATGGAAAAATCTTGATTGACTTCTTTTCTCTCCTTCGTTCATAACATTCATATTTTTTTTCTGCACTAGTTACTATGCTTATTTTTTAGCACTTTAAAACAAAATTTACACTCCCGTATAAAGTCAAGGAATATTATTACATCTTGAAAATAATCTTACTATATCTAATCTATTACATACACAATTCTTTGGCAAAATTTGTGCTTTTGTGAAGCTTTGTTAATTTGCATTTTTCGCAACTGTTTAACAAAATCTGCTTTTTTGTGATTTTTATTTACAGACTGACAAATTTCTAAGCCTAAATGAAATAATAGCAGTAAAACAAACTCTAAAAATTTAAAAATAAATAAAACATAAGGGGTTGTCTACTGTACTCCACTCTCCCCTATACAAAAATATACAGCAAATAATAATAATAATAAGAACTTTTAATTATTCTTATACAGACATATAATTTTAGTAAATCTGATCATCTACTACACAGTTCGTCCCATAATTGGTATTGGTGGATAATCACACGTTTACAGTGTACCTATAACATATTTATAGAAAAGCATTCATTTTGAATAAACACTACATTTTCGAATAATTACATTTTGCTTTAAAAAATCATACATCTTAAGATATGCTTGATACGATAATGGCAAATAAGTTTTTGACTTCATTAGATGTTAATAGAAATTTAAATTTTTTCTATATATGCCTGTTGTATTATTTTTTAATTTCTGTTTTTAGATGGTGTTGTTTAGAAATTCAGGAAGACCTTCTTTCGCATCTCAAATATATATTGGAGTATGAGGATATTTCCAAACATGTAAGTTATTTTTTATTTTTTTAATATAATTCAAACTTTGATAAATAAAGTAGACTTAGAATATGTTATCTTTCAAAGTTCTCTTTTAAATTTTCTAGCTAATAATTCTGAACTATTCTTGTTTTCTGTCTGAAATAATTATCATTAAAAGTTATTTAAACTTTAAAAAACTGAAACCATTTATGGTGCATATTACACACTGCCCATGTCTTTAAAGGTTAAATTTTAAACATGGAAACTCATAATGAAGTATAAGGGAGGAGAAATTTTTTCTGGTGACTAAAATTTAGAAACATTCTAGGCTACATTTACTGAAACATTTCTGAAAACAGAACTGTCCTAGATTTTTTTAATAAAGCAGAGTGTTACTTGTATGTAGAAGGCACTGTTATTTAATTCTTAAGATTCAATAACTATATGTTGAAAGTCTGATTTCTGGCTGCACAAGTTTTATGCAAACTTTCATCCTTACAGTGTGGATAATTACCTAGTTATATTACAACTGAATACTGGGGTTCCCACTTTAGGGTGACATCATGATCAGGATAGATGCTAGCACTTCGCTGTTCAGGGTAAAGTAAATAAGATTATACCATATATACTCGCGTATAAATCGAGAAATTTTAGACAAAAAAAGAACTTCAAGGAGGGGTGTCGACCTATACGTGAGAACTAAAAAAAAAATCTAATAATAAAATATCGGAAAATAGTTTGCTAGTGAATCATTGCTGCAGCACCCCATTGTGTTTGTAGAGTCCAAAATCCGGAATCCTTCCAACCTCGACGATTCCGAATTCAAGATCATTTTTTGTTTATTAAGCTATTGCATAGCTTTTATCGCGGGCTTTGAGCGCGGTGACCGAATCCAAAAATTCCGTAACGCGAAAAATCCTAACACATCGGTAACGAAAAAACCTAACACTCGGCTAACGTCGTTTCCTTTCGGAAAACTTCGGAACGGTATCCTTCGGTAGGCTTCGGCAGACATTGAAGCGGTATTTTTCAGATATTAGAATATCAAGTCTCAAACTTATGTTTCTTATGATCTAATTTTCATAGCGCGGCCAAATTTTGTTTGGTAATTTATTATGAGACAGTGTTTATTTTGGTGGTCTTATTTATTTTGGTGACAATAGACCCCCCCACCGTGAGGGTCGAAAAATTTAAAATGCTTATAACTCGCGATCTAACTTTCGTAGTTCGGCCAAACTTTGTTTGGTAATTTATTATGAGACATTGTTAATTTCTGATGACAGGATACACCCCACGGTAAGGGTCGAAAAATTTAAAATGCTTATAACTCGCGATCTAATCTTCGTAGCGCGGCCAAATTTGTTTGGTAATTTATTAGGAGACAGTGTTAATGTTTGGTGACAGGAGACTCCAGACGGTGAGGATCGAAAAATTTAAAATGCTCATAACTCGCGATCTAATTTTCGTAGCGCGGCCAAATTTTGTTTGGTTATTTATTATGGGACAGTGTTGATTGTTGGTGACAGAAGACACCCCACGGTGAGGGTCGAAAAATTAAAAATGCTTATAACTCGCGATCTAATTTTGGTAGCTTGGCAAAATATTGTTTGGTAATTTATTATAAGACAGTGTTAATTTTTGGAGACAGGAGACCCCCACGGTGAGGGTCGAAAAATTTAAAATGCTTATAACTCGCGATCTAATTTTCGTAGCGCTGCCAAATTTTGTTTGGTAATTTATTATGGGACAGTGTTGATTTTTGGTGACAGGAGACCCCCCACGGTGAGGGTCGAAAAATTTTAAATGCTTATAACTCACGATTTAATTTTCGTAGCGCGGCCAAATTTTGTTTATTCATTTATTATGAGTCAGTGTTAAGTTTTGGTGACAGGAGAGCCTCACGGTGAGGGTCGAAAAATTTAAAATGCTTATAACTCACGATCTAATTTTCGTAGCGCGGCCAAATTTTGTTTATTCATTTATTACGAGTCAGTGTTAAGTTTTGGTGACAGGAGACCCTCACGGTGAGGGTCGAAAAATTTAAAATGCTTATAACTCACGATCTAATTTTCGTAGCGCGGCCAAATTTTGTTTGGTAATTTAATATGAGACTGTTAATTTTTGGTGACAGGAGACCCCCACGGTGAGGGTCGAAAAATTTGAAATGCTTATAACTCGCGATCTAATTTTCGTATCGCGGCCAAATTTTGTTTGGTAATTTATTATGAGACATTGTTAATTTCTGGTGACAGGAGACACCCCACGGTGAGGATCGAAAAATTTAAAATGCTCATAACTCGCGATCTAATTTTCGTAGCGCGGCCAAATTTTGTTTGGTAATTTATTATGAGACATTGTTAATTGTTGGTGACAGAAGACACCCCACGGCGAGGGTCGAAAAATTAAAAATGCTTATAACTCGCGATCTAATTTTGGTAGCTTGGCAAAATATTGTTTGGTAATTTATTATAAGACAGTGTTAATTTTTGGTGACAGGAGACCCCCACCACGGTGAGAGTCGAAAAATTTAAAATGCTTATAACTCGCGATCTAATTTTCGTAGCGCGGCCAAATTTTGTTTGGTAATTTATTATGAGATTTTGTTAATTTTTGGTGACAGGAGACCCCCACGGTGAGGGTCGAAAAATTTAAAATGTTTATAACTCGCGATCTAATTTTCGTAGCGCGGCCAAATTTTGTTTGGTAATTTTTTATGAGACAGTGTTAATTTTTGGTGACAGGAGACCCCCCCCCCACCGTGAGGGTCGAAAAATTTAAAATGCTTATAACTCGCGATCTAATTTTCGTAGCGCGACCAAATTTTGTTTGGTAATTTATTAAGCTATTGCATAGCTTTTATCGCGGGCTTTGAGCGCGGCGACCGAATTTAAGAATTCCGCAACGAGAAAAAATCCTAACAATCCGGCTAACGAAGTTTCAGTTTGGCAGACTTCGGGAAGGTATCCTTCGATAGACTTCAGCAGACATTGACGCGGTATTTTTGCATAAGTTGATAAAAAATGCTATGCAATAGCTTTACCGCGGCAGTCCCCGAGTGGCACACATATTTTTTTTTCAAAAAAATAATCTACCCAACCCTGTTGCAAAGAACAAAAAAAAAAGTGCGATTAAGATGGCTCTCAAAAGGGAATTGTTTAAAAAGATTCATGGAGTTGTTCGATGTTCTTGGTGAATTTTTAAATGAAAAGCCTGACATTAAGGCCCTACAAACCGTTGATGGAAAAGCATATGTTAGTTATTTAGCAGATATCTTTGAAAAGTTTAATACATTAAAATAACAATTTCAAAGAGAAAACAAAACACTTGTTGATGCAAAAGTGAAAATATTTCTGTTTTTTTTTTTTTTTTGCGTCTGCTGAGGTTTGACAAAAACATATTTCAGAGAGAAAGTTTGACTTATTTTTCTGATTAAAAAAATGCGAGGTAACAGACACCGCTATAACTGCCATTGTCGATCATCTGAAAATGTTGGCCTCTGATATGAATGATAGATTCGTTGATTTAAAGCAAATGGATTTTCCATCATGGGTCATGCAGCCAATGTTAGTTGATTTATCTAATGTTTCAATACCATACAGAGAAGAAATCGCTGAAATTAAAAACGATGAGCCAATTAAAACTCTATTCAACATAAAAGGCAATATGGTGTGGCTTTGTGCTGAGACTGAAACTAAATAGCCTAATTCAACGCAATTTGCAAGAAAAATATTCTTACCCTTCCCATCTTCATACCTTGCTGAATGTGGCTTGAGTGCAGTAAACGATTTACTACTAAAAAAAAGAAATCGACTAGACATCAATAAACGAGGGATTTGAGATAAATGCTGACAAAATTAGTGCCTTATATAAAATCTCTTTGCATCCAATATCAAGCACAAAAATCTCATTAATTTTATTCTATTCATCTTAAATGTTATAATTTGAATTTATTTTATTTATTTACTTTTACTATCAGCAATTAAAATGACAGATACATAATCAAGAAACATCAAGTTAAAGTTATTTTCATGTATCAAAGCTCACTATTAAATATTTGAAGATCTAATTTGTTTTTTCTTTCATTGCTGCATATTATTATTATTACTCTTATTAGATCTAGAAGCGGCTGCACAAACCATCACCTTATCGAGTTGATGACTGAAATTCATGAGCTAGTTAAAATTTGATTCGCATATCAAAATGCAACTGGTCTACCAAGTCATAACTTAACAAATCTGATATTAGTAGTTGACTAGTAGATTTACCAATTGTTTTCTTGCTAGCAGTCCTCTACATTTTCATACTTTTGATTGCAGTAAAGCACTTACCGATCAATCACTAAAATCAGGTCTTTAGCAGTTTCCACCAAGATATGAATTGGCAGACCACTTGCATTTTAATATACAAATCAAGTTTTGTCTAATGCTGAAACTTCAACAATCAATTCTATGAGGTGATGGTTTGTGCAGCCGCTTCCTGGTCTATATTATTAACGATTGCTTCCTGAACACATTTCTTTCATTTATATTCATTTTTTCATGACCTTTCTTTTACTTGTTTGTTTTCTTTTCCATTCCATTTTTAAATGGCTATTTTTTTAAAAAAACTTCTTTAAATGGAATAACAGCTCAATTTTTATATAATAAGAATTACTTTTCAGAGAAAGGGGAGGGGAGGCCATCAGGGTTTTAGATATGATTTGGTGGGGCATGGCCTGAAAAAGGTTGAGAAACACTGGTATAGTTAATTATTTAGTTTAATTCTTAAGGGCTCTTTTGGTTTATGTATGATTTTGATTCTTTCAAATGTAATGTCATAATATTTTATTGGAAAGTATTGATTGTGCTGTTGATTTCTATTCTTTTGAAAAATGTTGAATAAATCCTAATTCTTCAGTAGAGAGGGGCACTTAACATCCAGTTATAGGGACATGGGAAATTAATGTGTGATCTGATGTAAATGTGTCTGCTTTTTGTAACAAACTGGATTTTTTTTTGCGGGGGGGGGAGATATTGCAAATGAAGTATTTATTCATTTTCGAACAATACATGACTGTAAGAATTCCGAAATACACACTGTAGTGTTCTTAAAATTTTATGACAGTTTGTAAAGGAATTTTGAAGCAAGATTCCAAAACTTTCCAGAGATAATTAAGTTGTCTCAATTCTTTGTCACCTTAGTTATTCCAGCTGCAAAATAGATGGTTGTGAAGTTGTTCAATCCTGAAAAACTTCAAATGAAAATAATTGTCTTGCAAGAAAATATTTCCCTACCAGTGTATAAAAATACATCCTCTTAAGAGTTTTGGGGTAAAAATGTTTCAGTAATGTGTGAAAATTATAGCTATTAATCTCGTTACAGTTTTTGACTCTTCGTGTCTTCATATGTATGTGAAAAATCTTTGTTCAAAATTAATTTTTTGATAAACAAATATCGTTTTGAGATTAATGGATGCCCACCTTAAGATACTTTTTGCATTATTTATTCACCACATGAATAATTCACCACATGTAAAAATCTGGCTCAAGAAAGCAAGTGTAATTTTTCGCATTAATTTTTCAACCGATGCCTTAAGAATGCCTTTTCTATTTCGTGACGAGAACATTTTTAGACCTTATACCTATGTATCTAGTAATTGTTCAGAACTAATGCATGACTTTTCTATTACATGTGTGTATATCTATAATAATAATAATAATAAAATATAAGTTGGTAGTACTTATGAAATGTGTTTTGTTCTTTGGATCTCAATAAAAATTTTCAGAACCCATTTAAAATTACTTGCCAATCTCTGCATTAGAATTTCAATAAACTGCTGATTCTCTTCTATACAATGAAAATATAATCCATGGAAAATGCTGTCTAATGGTTAAATCACATAAAAATAAGTTAGTCTTAAATAAAAATCCTAGTATAAAATATTTTTATACATATTGAATAAAAATCCTTACATATTTAGTGTTAATGCTATGTATGTGTAATTTACTTGTTCTCAAGGTGTGAAAGTCAGTTATTTTATTATATTTCTACATTTTTAATAATCTGTCTACCAATAACAATTTTTGATCTTTTTAAAATGTTATTTTATGTTGTTTAAATAGGTGGAGAAATTATCAGATACTTGGAGCACCCAACTTGGAAGGAATCTGTTTGAAGTATACCAGTATTGAGAGTAAAGGATTGATGACTTCTGAGCCAGTTTCTGAATTTTGAAGAAAATGTATTATAAAAGAGCATGATAACTGTCGATATGAAATATTGTATTGCTAAATCTCATCTTTAAAAAAATTAAAGGAAAATCTTTGTTAAAAAATATTAAATATATATAATTTGTATTTTGTAGGCAAAAATTGTAGTTAATAAATATTGTCGCACTAACACTAGCACTGTTCTATATTGTCTGTGTTTATTTATTTCAGCTATCTTAACATGGTAGGTATTTTCAGATGAAACATAGACAAGAATTAACAGATGATTTGAAAAAAAGACTCATAAGGTTTATCGCAAACAAGAAGGGGGGGGGGATGAAGGAATTTTTTTTTTATGTCTCACCTATGATTTGAGATAAAATGTTATTTGGTGTGTGTATGCATTATTATTAGTATTCTATTTGAAATAGTTTGTACATTTTTAATTTAATTATATTTCATACAAACTTTTCAGTTGATTCAGCTCTCAGGATTTTCAGCTCTCAATATGAAAGTTTATGAAGCATAAATTATTCCATTTATCCCTACCCCCCTTCATTCCAAAATTTGTATTGTTGAAATTTTATTTATGTATTTTTTTACTATTTAAATGGTTTACACATCTCAAAGACAAAATGTTGTTAATTTAATTAGTCACTGAAACTTTTTTGGAGTCCAAAAATATTGAATGTGATGAGAGGAAAAAAAATCAATAATAAAATGGAAGTTTTTAAATGAAAAAATGTTATCTCAAAAGTACTTTCTTACTCAAGTGTGTGTGTGAAGAGGGGGGGAGGATTAGGATATGTGTTAACAGCTGATAATATTTAAATTAGTAAGTAATAAGGAAATTTTTCATACTTCTATTATGTAGGGATTACTGGAAGACAATAATGCCATAAGAGGAAAAAACAATTAAATATCTAATAAGTAAAAATAAACCTTTTATTTAATGCTAATTTCACCACTAATAACAATAATTTGTATTAATTATAAATCTTTTACTTATAGACAAAAGCAATTTGGCCATTAAATAAAAATTTGAATACATTTTATGAGGGGTGCTGAAAATCTAAGCGCCGCCGTCGGGCAGTCTCTCACCACTAAATTGATTTATATATTTTGGCTAATATTTTGTGCAAAATTCTTGCTAGAATGTTATTAAATTTTCAGCAAAGAAATTTTTTTAATAATTTTAGTGGCGAGAGACTACCCACGTATGCCTAGATTTTTGCACCCCTTTTTATGCTTCATGATTAGTTAGAAAAGTTAAGAGAAAATCCCCCCCCCCTCCATGCAATATGCATTTATATTAGAAAAAAGTTTGCTTCTTTGAAGCAATATTTGATTTTTTTTTCAATGTACTACACTTTGGAACTTGATTAAAATGCTATTGTAAGGGGGGGGGGGATAAAACATTTTTATTGTAAAAAGGGTGCTATTGAATAGTTGAGCAAAAATTTGAATATTTTTTTATCCTTAATAATTAAGACAGTTAAAGGACTTCAAAAAAAAAACTTTTTTCAAAAATATTTTTTTTCTTTGGAATGTTTTCTTTTCTCTAAATTGGAATTTCAGGCATATGTACGATAAAAAGATGAAGGATAACATCCGCAATATATGAAAAAAAAACCTATTGTATTATGTGTGCTAGTTAGATGCATTTTTTCCTGATCAGTTAAGAGTGGATTTTAGAAAAGTTTACGATCAATAATCAAGTACGATCAATAGTATGAAACTTCATAAAACTAAAATACACTGACTGGAAACTGAATAAAGAAAATATTTATGTTAAGATTCTCTAAGCAGTACACAGAGATTCTGTATAAAATTTAAGTGAAGTTAAATACAGCGTTACAAAATGTGCTAATTGCAAAATATAGAAGAAAAAATTCTTCAGTCCTAATTTTCCACAATAAAACAACGCAAGCTTGATTTGCTTATTATAAAATTTAGTGAAAATCTTGCAACAATTTATGATTTTGAAACTTGAGAAAAGGTCTTAAAAATAACTTTGATTGTACCAAGTTTTTTTTTTTTTTTTTTTTTTTTTTTTTTAATCATTCTCCAATTATATAACTGGAATATTTTTTTTTACTCTTTCAAAGGCGGTTGTATATTTATGGAACTAATTAATTTTAATTTTCAAATGTTACCAGAATTTTGATTAAAAATATAGTTTGATGTATGTAAAATTTAGTTTTTTCTTCTTTACAAATATACATGTAAATTCCAGTGTCATCATTTCAACATATTAGCAATGGAAGTGATTTAGCCCTCAAAGGATTAAAGTAGTCTAGATACTACAAAAAAAATCTATTAAAAATATCCGCTGACATGTGTATAAAGTGTCATTAGATTGGCACAAAATGTTATCATATGGGCATTAAAAAAAACGTTCAAAATGATTCTCATTGGATATCAGCAATATCAAATTTGTGCCCTTATTTTATCATTTTTGTACCATAAGTGTCGGAATTGCTACGTATTTGTATCAAACACGTATCATCTATATCGCCGATTTTCGTCGTGGTGCCATATTTCTGGCGCCATCATGACAAGGCATGAAAGTATCGCCAAAGATATCGAAGGAAAGGACAGAATCGATACTTTTAGGTTACGATTCACTGTTATCGAAATAACACCTCTAGTACTTGTCGAAAGATATAATTTTTGTACCATTCTGTTAGTTCTGTGTTTGCTGGGTCTCTTCTGATTATAATTAATAAAATCTCTGTTAATACAGTATAAATCCCAACAGTTTATTAACACA
The DNA here is from genome assembly GCA_964019185.1 of Maratus speculifer. Classification (NCBI taxonomy): domain Eukaryota; kingdom Metazoa; phylum Arthropoda; class Arachnida; order Araneae; family Salticidae; genus Maratus; species Maratus speculifer. The sequence continues at coordinate 59,219,602 of OZ025293.1, forward strand.
TAATTTTTCAGCTTATTAAACTATATAGTTTCATTATGGTAATCTAAAAGTGTTGAAAAGTTTTACATGATGTATGCTTGACGCATGGTTTTATTGTTCTAGTTTTTATATACATATTGCTGATTACCTCTACTTTTTGAATTAGCAAAAGTCAATAGGCTGTTTCCGTATTTAATCTATGTCTAGTTAAGCAAATACATCAATTTCAAAACACTGGTGGTAATTAATCTATCCGAATAGACCTCACAGCGTCCCTAAAAATTTTCATACTTTCTACCAGTATTTTAAATCAAAATTCTTCGTGGCAAATTCCTTTAACATTTAAAATAGAATTATATAGTAAATATTTTCGTTTTAAGATTGCTGTGGGAACGTGTGAAAACTTTGGGAATACTGCAAGCCCTGTACGAGTAGTTAAATGTTTCAAAGTGGCAGAACTTGACCAATATCAGTTAAATTTTATTCTTAAATGATTTTTGTATGCGATATTCTGTATTAGAAAAATAACACTTGAAAGCGTTAATATAAAAAGTTTTAGTAAAGAAAAAAAGTTGGCTAAACGAAACTTTTTAAATTATTTAAAATAAATAATCAGAAACTTTACGTTGTATTTACAGAATTAAAAAAAATACGGAAAAACCATTTATCTACTTTTTTTAAATACAAGATAGCCAAATATAAAATAAATTTTAAAGTATAAAATATAAAACATAAAATAAAATTGAATCAAAAACTGTACGTTGTATTTACCGAATTAAAAAAATACTGAAAAAGCCATTTATCTACTTTTTAAAAATACAACATATCCAAGCTAAAATTCATTCCGAACTACTTTTATACAATTTATTTTTTCGATATGAAGTTTTTAAATATTTCACAAACATCTATTGCGAATTCAATTGTGTAAAATAAGTACATATGTGAAGAAAACAGAATGTTGCATTTTCTTAAAATAAGTTCCAATAAACAAAAACGATTTTTCTTTTCATCTAATAGAAATCCATGAAATATTTTGCTGAATCTTTTTATTTTTACGGATTTATTTAGTGAAGCATAAGACTAGAAAAATACTTTATTTATATGTTCGGCATGCAAAGCAGATATAAGACTAACTGTAGAATTTAGATATATTTAAATCGGCTTTTTTCCTCCATCAAGCATCGAATAGAAAAGGTATTGCATTCTTATATGTTATGTACACTTTTTGCATTTTTCTTTAAATTGAGTTTTTCCAGCAGAGCTCTAGTGTTGTAACTTTAAAAATGTTTTGTGTTGATCCCTTTACTTTTTTCCCGAAAAGTACCACACTATTCTTGAAAAGAGAAAAACAAAATCCAAGAACTTTCTTAAATAACGACTACTCATATTTACACGATTTCCTATACTGTTACAATGCTCTAAAATACAACATAGAACAATATTATATGTATCGCATTTTGGAATATAAATGAATTATTAACAGTGATTTATTTGCTTACCTCTAAAAACTGTTTTTTTTTAAACTGAATAGCAAAAATATTATTTGATTATATTTTTAAAATGTATACAATTTTACCTGAAATTGAATTGCATATTCAGGACCAGTACTAAGCTCTGACACAAAAATAACGATGGTCATAAGCACGCTCTTTTATAGTTTGCACGGTCCATTGATTTTGAACATAAACAAATTCTAAAATTTTTTAAACCTTACTTTTCTGAGAGTATTCCTCTAATCCTTTTACATACATGCCAACCTCTGACTTTTCAAAAGTCAAACAAATATATTTCCACCCAGAAATGTATTTAATAACCGAAATTAAGTAAATTTCAAAGGATAATTTATTTTCGTGCGAGATACTTCTAATTAACCCTTTGCGGGGCAGGGCAAATTCATTGCTTAAGTATTGAAATTAATGACTGACACCGGAATTTGAAAACAACTTTATTTATAAATAAAAAATTGGGAATTAGGAAGAAGGTCGAAATGTGACAAGTGTGGCACAGAAGTTCGTTATGGCTCACAGAACCATTTCACGAGCCTGGAGTGCATTTCAAACGATGGTATCAGCTGTCTGAGAAATCGGCAATGATCACCCATAAACAACAACGACAGCAGGGGACTATTATATTGTCCTACAGGCGAAAATAAACAAGTGAAAGACAGCTGTAGTAATTACAAAGCAGATGGAGAAGACTACTGGACGTCTGCTCAGCTGCCAACTTCTTCCTCTTTTTTGGCCCGGCAAAATTTATAAAAAAATTTACCATTTCAAATCGCCGTAATCTGCCGATTAAATAAGCCAAAAATTTCTATCTAATTTTTCCGGGCCAAAAAATCAGAAGAGTTGGCAGCTATGCGTCAGATATCAAGTTTTACCATGGTTAGAAGGTTGCACAACAGTGAACTGTATGCACGACCAATTTTGCCAGATTAGCTACTTTTTAAAATCCAGATTCTTGATTGGCATCACTTTTACAAATGATAAAATGTGCCTTATTCTATGATATGATAATTGAAGCGAAAACAAAAGGTAAATTACCGTTTCCAAAAAGTGGTCCCAATCAAAAAATCTGAATTTTAAAAAAGTAGCCCATTGGCAACACTGTGCACGACGTCCAGTACGGCGTGTACCATTAACGCCTGCTCATCAGATACAACATGAGTAGATTCGAGAAATCTTTACGGATGTGAGTCGATTTAGTTTGACGAGCGATTCTGAACGTTTACACATCAGGAGAGAGCAGGGAACATGTAATACCCCTCCAACATCATCGAAAGGAACCGTTTTTGGGATGCTGGAGTTCTTGTTTGGGATGGTATGATGCTTGGTAGTCGTACGAGCCTCCATGTCTTTATAGGAGGTTCAGTTTCTGGTGCACGCTATTGCGCCGAGATTACCTTGCCTCACATGCATCTGTTTCGACTTGCTGCGGGTCCAGACTTTCTCTTCATTGATGAAAAATCTCTCCTTATTGCACAGCGGTTGTCAAAGAGGCTCTTAGAGAGTGAATATATTTTACATATGAATTGGCCTGGGTATTTCCGTGAGCATTTGTCGTGTAAGTCACATTTCTAGTAACTGCTAAATTGTTGGCCACCATTATTTTTGAAAGGTTTGCATTGCCTTATTTATATCTCTGATAAGATAAGTCACATTTTTCCGTTCTAAAATACTGGTATCCAAACTCGTAGTATGTGACTTACACGACATGTGCTCATGGAATTACCCGCCTACAAGGTCACCGGGACTGAATCACATAGAACACATGTGGGACCTTCTCTGGAGATGCTTGAGATCACGTGACCAGGCACCAGCAATGATTCTGAAGCTGACATTGGTGTTACAAGAGGAATAGAACTCGATGCTTTTACAGCTTCTTGACAACCTCATTCTCAGCAAGGACAGACGTTGTAAATCCTTCATTGCAGTCCGGGATGACCATATCCCTGTATTAAATACTGATTTTTTTCCTCTTATTGCGCTCCAAGTGATCTTTTCAATGAAATGCTTTTGTATCTTTTTCATTCTTTGTTTTGATGGTTTTCATTACATGTCCCATATTTTCATACCTTGACGATCTTATGGTATGATTTTGGTCGATATGGAAAACTTCTGGGTGACGTTACATTCGAAAAACCCTCTCGTCTTTAATTTTTGCACACCAGTGCATATGTTGCCAGAAATGTTTCCAATGTAGAGCATTTTTTAACTCAGATTTTTTTCAAATTCGCACCAGAAATTTAAAACAGCAATGTTTGCTTTATTTAGGAAGACACATTCCGTCATTAGCTAAACGTAATTTATACATTAAACGTAATTTATTCTTGAAATTTTCTGCCATAAATTCAGATTTCCTTAATTACGGAATATCTATAACGTATTTTACCATGAGATTTAGAAGGTTTAAGTTCCCAAAGACAGTATTTCGAAAATAAAGGACTCAAAATTTATTTATATATTTTTACAAGCTTTTAAAAAAAATCTGACTGCGATTGCCATCATTTTTGTTTCAGCGCGTAGGTCAAGTTTTTAGGAGGCGGTGATTCGGTTCAGAGTTAACGCATTATAAACAGTTTGGAATGCATATAAGGCGAATTTTACGACAAATGATTACTTCTTAAATTGTTCTAAAATACAGTGTTGCCAATGTGCTACTTTTTAAAATTCAGATTTCTTGATTATCACTACTTTTTGGAAACGGTAATTTACTTTTTGTTTTCGCTTTAATTATCATATCATAGAATAAGGCACATTTTATGATTTGTAAAAAGTGATGCCAATCAAGAATCTCGATTGTAAAAAGTAGCCCATCTGGCAACACTGCTGAAATAAGGCGCCTAACCCTTTTGAAATTCATTGCTTTTTTTTTATTATTTGCTAGTTCTCTTCTGAAAAAAACAATTTCTCTGATATACTATTCAGTTTTACTGTCTGTCAGAATCGTTCGGTGCTCCTTTTCCAAGTACCCTAATTTCCTGCCTATAATCCGCGGATCAAACAATTCTTTTTCGACCCAGAAATTTTATTTCGTAAATGAAGGCAAATATTTACGGCGATCTGAAAAGTTATTTTTTATTTAATAAAATTTCTGGGTCGAAAAATGATTGTTTGATCCGCGGATTATACGCAGGAAATTAGGGTGTATGCATTCATTTTTTGTTCTAGTTAAACATTTGTTTCTGAAGTAATGTAATTCTAATATGTTACATTAAGTTATTTTATTTCACAGAAACAAACGAAAAGGATCAGTAAAATATTTGCAGATGCAGCGTCCATACTCTTCAGGGAATTTCCAGATCAGAAAATCATTCAGTCCTAGTACTTTCTTACAGAAACTCTCTCGTTACAAAAGATGAATTTTTTTTTAAAACTGAATTTTCAATTTTTTCAATTTTTATGATACAAAATTGGAAAAATAGTAATATATTGTATATTTGAGCTCATACCATTGTTCCACAAATACTTAATAACATTTTTAACATTATTTTACTGCAGTAAAATATTATAAATTCTTGAATTATATAAACTGTTCTCATTCTCTGCGACTTAACACCTTGGGTACGAATTTATTTAAAAAAAAAATTACTAACTGGCTACTAACCCATTACCCGCTGATATTGCATTGATGCAACAGGAAAATAAATGCGTATGCTTAAACTTACTGTCGACCTACCGCTAATTCAAAACTTAAAAATATATGTACATATAGGGGAAACTGGGGGACATTGATACAGCTTTTTTCAAAAAAAATTTTTGGTGTCTAGAAAGCAGAAATTTCAAGTTATTTTTTTATGTGATGTCAGCAAAACCTGTGTAGTGTGTTATAAAAATGTACAATCGTTGTTTTATATATTACTTTGCATGTAATTTTAAAGAAATCAAAAAAAGTAATTTGTATCAATGTGCCCCATCCCCGAGGGCAGGTTGATACACTTTGACACGTCTGGGAAAATGGAGACAAAATAACACCAATGCATATTTTTCATAGAAAAATAGTTAGCAAACCATTTTATATATATTTATAGACATTATAATCACACACAATTTATTTGTAAGCGACATTACAGCAACCAAAATGAAATGTATAACGACCTGATGTTCTGGCTGTTCCTTGTCTGTTTGCTGGCTGTGGTAACTTTGTCATATCTGGCACTTTAACCCCAGAATTATTTTCTTTCTTATGAAAGGTGAAAGAATTACCAGATTTTCTGTTTATAAATTGGTTTACAAACAGAAAATAAAGGATAATTATGTTTATAATATAATTATCCTGTACTGTTCTGCAGCTTGTTTCTCTTACTTAACATTTCTCATGTCGATAATACTTTTTTTCTCTGGAGAATCGATATAAATTTGAGATTTGCCAGGCTGCCGTCCATTTCTTTTGTTAATTCTACTAGCACTAGATATTGTGTAAGTTTGTACTTCTTCTATTTGCAAAAATATTATAAAATGTTCAAATATAAAGAAATTAGAGCCATTTCACTTCAATAAAAACTAATAGTAGAAATTTTTGACGAAAAATGGTTGAATTATGGAGTGTATGGTAAAAAAAAAAATAATAGAAGGTAATGAAAAAATGAACTAGAAAAGGATTCAGGTTGTATCAATGTGCCCCGACAAAGACTGTATCAATGTGCCCCATACAGCCATTTTGAATAAAATGAGTCGCAAATCCAACACTTCATAATTTATTTAACAATAAAGAATGAGGAACTGATAAAGAGAAGCTTTACTTGCCAGGGAGGGTATTCTTTTCGGTTGAAAATACTGGAACAGTTGTATAATACTATTTCAATTGTGCAACTCAAATTTACTTTTGACCTACAAAAACAATTAATCACCCATCCCATTTCATCAAACTGTTGAATCATTCCAAAACTTTTTGTATGTAGTTAATTTCTCTAGTATCATCTTTTAGCGCTTTTGTGAAACTTCCTCTAATAACCCTGTGTGCTGTATAGGGGGTGTATCAATGTGCCCCAAGTATCAATGTACCCCATTTCCCCCTTCTGCTTAAAAGGTATATAAAAACACTTAAAAATACACTTAAAGTCCTTTTTAAAAAGTTCAGAACGTTTTTGACCGTCGCTTACGCAATCCTCGTCAGTGATAAAAACTCTAATGGCAGTTGTTGCTGCTCTGCGTTCTCAGGCTACTCCGGAAAGTCCACTTTATTCTAAGAGGGGTAACGGAGTATAAGGGACGAAATAGAATAAAACTATTAAAAATGTTTTCAAAAAAGAAGTTTATCTATCATGAATAAAGTTTCTCCAAATTGCGTGAATATCGTAGGAAAGTGCATCATTACATACTATTTCTTTATTGGATATTATTTCGATGGATTCTTTTATGATAGATTCAAAGTGACTACCCAAACAGCAAATAATCCCTGGCCGAACTTAGCCGAATGTCCTAATCTGATTATTATTCGCCCGGGCGACCTCGGTGTCTGATACCGGCAGGTAGGGCTTTTTGGCCGCTCGGCAAACGGACTGAGGATCATATCATGCTGATATGTTCTGCATAGATTTTGAACACACTGCCGACCTCTTTTCGACTAGTAAATCGAGGCTGTTTTTTGTTAACCCCCCCCCCTTTCAAGGTTTGCTACCCTCTTGTTCTTGCCGTTTACTAGCTGTGGAAAGCCTTTAAAACTGGTATTAATATATATATATACACTGGTGTCCAAAAGTTAAGCATAATTGGTAATTAAGTAATTATTTTTAAGTAATGAAAGAAATATGAATCGGAATGTGCTGAAACTCCAGGTGTGTAAACAAAATAGTACGCGTCACATATTTTCGCGAAGAGTTTTCCCCGAAATCGAACAGGGGACTGTCAACAAATTGAAAAAGAACGAAGATTTTTTGGATAACCCTGTCAAAACTAATGTAGCAAAAGCGTTCAAACTGCACATTATGATTAATTGGCTTATTGTAATGTACTGTGTTAATTTTTACAAGAATAGCATGTATACTCGTAGAGAAATTAAGGTTTTTATAAAAACAGTCCTAAATTTTTCCAAGTTTTTTGCTTATAATTTGCAGAGTTCTTATTATAAAATAATGTTTTTTCTGAAAATATGACAAACATCATTGTACACAATACCCTGTCATTAGAATTTAAAAATAATAAAAATTGTATGAAAAATGAGTATGTTTAGTAAATAATTTTTCATTGCGCATGCGTCAACAATATCAAAATGTCATTTGCATATTGTGTTAGCTAAATGTATAGAGCAACTTCTGTAAAAGTTTCAAAAACATAGCTTGAAAATTCTGAAAATGGGAGCCTATAGAATCAACTCAAAATTTGTTATTCCTGAAGGAAGCAAAAAAATCAGGGGTTTTACCTAAATATAGTTGTACGTGCAATATTGTGTAGGCACTAAACAATAGAATATGGATACAGCCCCTCATCTTTTTGCTTCATTTAGGGAATAAAGGATTTTGAGTTGATTCTATAGGCTTCCATTTTCAGAATTTTCAAGCTATGTTTTTGAAACTTTTACAGAAGTTGCTCTATACATTTAGCTAACACAATATGCAAATGACATTTTGATATCGTTGACGCATGCGCAATGAAAAATTATTTACTAAACCTACTCATTTTTCATACAATTTTTATTATTTTTAAATTCTGATGACAGGGTATTGTGTAAAATGATGTTTGTCATATTTTCAGAAAAAAACATTATTTTATAATAAGAACTCTGCAAATTATAAGCAAAAAACTTGGAAAAATTTAGGACTGTTTTTATAAAAATCTTAATTTCTCTACGAGTATACATGCTATCCTTGTAAAAATTAACACAGTACATTACAATAAGCCACTTAATCATAATGTGCAGTTTGAACGCTTTTGCTACATTAGTTTTGACAGGGTTATCCAAAAGATTTTCGTTCTTTTTCAATTTGTTGACGGTCCCCTGTTCGATTTCGGGGAAAACTCTTCGCGAAAATATGTGACGCGTACTATTTTGTTTACACACCTGGAGTTTCAGCACATTCCGATTCATATTTATTTCATTACTTAAAAATAATTATTTAATTACCAATTATGCTTAACTTTTGGACACCAGTGTATATATATATATTAAAAAGTTACAAGGTTTCTCTGAATGGAAAATATTAATCTATTCTATAACTTCGATTTTTTTTATTTATTTTTATAAAGTGTACACGTAAAAGTCATTGGAGAATATAAATTTCTTAGCAAATTTTCCACAAAACTAGTAAGTTTTCATCTAAAAAAAATAATAATTGAGAACCCGACGAATTTGGTGAAAGATGTTTTGATATTAAAAGAAATTTTATGTGCTGAATTTCAGAAATGATGAATAGTCATTCATACTTTTAAAAATATTTTGATAAATAAGAGCATAATGAAATACATTGTTGTATTCTCAACTTAAATAATTGGGTATAAAATCTAAATAACCTTGAGGGATTTATTGAACAAATTGAACATAAAATATGTTACATAATAGCTAAAATTTTGAATATTAATAGAGTTTGTTTTCAGAGAAAGGTTAAACAGTTGATGCGTTGAAATGATAGAATTAACATCGCACTTTTAAAAAATCTGTCAAAAGGTTTTTTTTCTAATTATCAGAACAATTTATACCATAAAAGATTTTAGATCTAAACAAATCGTCACCTGAGAAAAATAAGGTTCTAACTGACATTTTGAAAAAAATTGATTTTGCCATAGGAATGTTCTATTTGTATCAATGAATGCCTTTCTGCATTAAAATTTTGATATATATAATTTACATCCACTTGCGAAAGAGAATAATATAGTTCCATCAGAAATTGTTGAAAGCAGTCAGAATAACAGAGTTCTATGTGCAAAGTAATCGCAGACAGCATATAAGATAATATATTATTATTTTATTTTACAATATATAATGAAAACCGGCAATCTTTTATTTCTTGTGTGAAAGAATATATTATTTCGATAATTAAATTGTTTTTCGGTAAAATATAGGGGAAATTTTTTATCAGTAAAAATCCTTTTAATAAGGTATCCTGGGGTATTAACGCTAGGCGGGGTAATAACGCCAAGTGCTTATATTTTGCATAATTATGAAATAATCAGGCAAATGACACCCATGTGCTCTACGCAGAAGGGTTTTGAGTAATATAAATCGCAAAAAACAGCTTCAAGTTAATTTGTTTCATTTTTAGGTCTTATTGTTTTTACAAGCAACTAAAATTAACGCTTGATCTAAAATTTGCGAGATAAGGTTTTTGATCTGAAGACTATATTTTTTATCCAGAAATACTTTGTTTATTACATAAAATTGTGGTGTATTTCATGTACTTTCAAATTGCTGTAGAAGATTTTGGATATCTTCTCGAGATAATTTGTAGTTTAAGATTTACTGCGCAATAAGTATCCCGGGGTAATAACGCCAGGGATTGGCGTTATTACCCCGATTGATTCCCAACAGTGGCCGAACTATATCCGAAGGGGGTTTATATATTAATATGGGACAGCATTATTATCATTGTTGAAATGGTAAGATTAAAGGGGGTGCCCAATACTTAAAATTAATCTCTCTATTTTATTTTTTACTATATTATTATTATTTTTTTTTACTAATGTAAAAAATAATTCTTAACTCTTGTAAATAAAACTATATCAAAATGTTTTCGAGATTCAAATTCGAACATCTTCAAAATCAGGTTTCTATTAAATTTCCACTGGATTGTTCAATTGAGTTCGAAATTTTAACTGTCCGCTTTCTCAGCGTTCGGTTTTTCAAAACTTTATAAATTTAACCTTTAACTGATGTGACAAAAATTGTAACGTATGAATGTGATGCGGTTTGTGAGACCACAAAATTGAAAGATGAGTAAAAGGCGGGAATAATTCATAGGATTGTGTTTTTGTACTAAACTTTTTATACAAGAGTATTATACTTAATATTCATCTATTTAGTCTCTGGTGATAGTACTAAAATTCCAAATGAAACAAAATTTCGGTAGTGTTTGCAGTTAAACTGAAAATTACAAGTTAAACTAAAAAAATAAAAGAAAAATAGTGGTCTACGAGACCGGTAGCATTAGTTAAAGGTTAAAATGCGATCCATGATTAAAAATCATAGAATACTGTTCCTGCGCTAAATTTTTTGTACAGAATTAATTCTAATTAAAATTAATCTATTCAAATATTTCTAATAATATTACGAGAACTCCATACGAAAGAGAATTTCAGTTGTAACTATATAGTTAAGCTGGGAAATATAAGTTAAACTCTATTTTTTAGGGGAGGGGGAGGGTGTACAGTGTTCAGTCAGATTGTTAACAGCAGTTAAAGGTTAATTTTGTTGCTAATATAGAGATAAGACATATAACCATATGAATTATGTATAAAATTGAAAAAGAGATCTCTTTGGGATAATATTTTTTAATCAAAAATTTTATTCAATTTATTAAAAATTTATTAAAGCATGCTCTTTAAAACGTCGACAATTTAACTGTTGGTTTGGAGAATCCGCATTAGTGTGGAGTTATGGGTTAAAAACTATTTACTAGATTACTATAGTAGTATTAACCCTTAACTGCTGTGACAAAAATTGTCGCATAACTTACTGTGAGCGGCCTGTCAGACCGCTTAATCTAACGATGAATAAAATGTTAAATTAACTTTTAGAATATTATTTTTGTATTGAACCTTATATACAGGACTATTATAAATAAAATTCAGCTATTCAAAAGTCTCTAGAGATAGTAATAGGACTCCAAATGAAACAAAAATTTCCCGGTATCTATAGTTAAACTAAAAATTGCAAGTTAAACTCTGAAACTTGAAAAACTCAGCGGTATGTGAGACGCTAACAGCAGTTAAGGTTTAACAAAAATAGTTATTACATATAACTCTAGTTATTATAAAACTTCATATGATTAAAATATTACATTATGAATGGTTAAAACCATGCAATGTTTCTTATAATCATACTTAAGCGGGACTTTTTAAGCAAAGAGAGACACAGCGTGTTATATTCTGTTGAAGCTCCCCCTCACTCCTTTTTCTTTCACTTTCACAAAAAATCAATATTTTCTATCGCATAGAATGCATACATGGGAATATAAATACTGATTCAAATAATCCGTGCAATGTTTCTAATAATTCTATTTAAATGGTCATTTTTAAGCAAAACGTAGCTTCGAATCTGATATTCTTTTGCCTCTTCCCCCCGCCAACAACACAGCTTTCTTTTTCTTTCAGAGTCACAAAAAATTGTACAGTTTCAATACCTTAGATTGCAATTTGTCAATTTCTAGAGCTGTAGAGTTTGTATTTTTAGAATTGGGCATTATTCTACATGCCATTATTCCATCTTATTTTATAGTTTTGTTTGCATGGCGTTATTACCCATATAGGTGGGTAATAACACCAAATAGCATCGGTCAAGAAAAAACGCCATTACATTTTATGAATACATATCTGTTAAATTATTTTATTTTATATAGATAGTCAATGAGTTGCTGTATCAGATCCTATATTTGTTTGAAAAATACAATCTAAAACTAAGCCGTGAAAATTGGTAGAACCTTAACGTGGCGTTATTAGCCCAGGGTACCTTATGTCGATATGCAAAACGAATTGTGTTTAATTTTATAATGGACATAATCCAAGCAGTAATGAAGAACTAATCCTAATTCATTTAAATTTAGAAATTCCTGTGGGAAGAAGGGATGACAGTTTAGATGAAGCCCCAGCTTTAGATATTCTTGATGCTAAAACAATTAAAAAAAATCAGTAAAAGTACAGCTACAAATCCAATTGATAGTAGGACTATGGGTTTTTTGTAATTTAAAAGTGCCTTTATATAGTTATGTACATCTTACATACCTTGTCTCCAGCTGCGAACAAAATACCCGAGTTAATTTTTCAAGCAGAATAATCTCAAATGATATCAAGAATAAAATAAAACCTCATATTGAAAGTTTTCCCAAGATTGAGTCAAACTACAACAGAGCAAGCACTGAAAAAACATACTTAGAATCAGAGCTTAACTTACAAAAAATGTACTTGTACTTTCAGAAATGCAGAGAAAGCAATGTAGAGCCAGTGAAACTTTCATGTTATAGACATGTATTTAATACGCAATTCAACATAGAATTCAATAAACCAAAGAAAGATAGGTGTGACCACTGTGGGGAATATAAACATTCTGAAACCCAAGGAGAAATATATAATGACATGCAATTTAAATATGATCTGAACAAGAAAGAAGTTGAATCCACCAGAACTCTTAGAAATGATGACAAAAGCTCCCCTGATAAATCAGTCATTCGCTTTGTATTAGAAAATTTATAACATGTCCCAAAAGTGATGTCAGCAAGTTTTTTAAAGTTAATTTTCAAGCAAGAAAATTAACTTGTATAACATGACAGCACATGCAACATGAAAGAAAGAAAATAAAGCATATTGCTGCGGCTGGACAGATGACATGGAGATGAAAATGACATAATCTCAGCTGTATCAACGACTGTTCGGAAGATACTGAGAGACTTTCCACGTGCTGATAGTTTAATTTTATATTGTGACAGTTGTGTTCCGCAGAATAGAAATCAAATGATATCTTATGCAAATGCAACACTTATACAATCTCATCCACATATTATGGACATTACTCTAAAATATTGTACACCTGGACATTCATGTGTGCAAGAAGTAAATAATATTAAGAGCCAAATAGAAAGAGCAATGGATGTAACATAATATTTTTCGCCACTTTCATTTATGCGTCTGTTGCTCAGATTAAATCGCAGTAATCCATTTACAACCCCGAGAATGAAATCACAACAGTTCACAGATTTTCCATTCGTGAACCAAAAAAAAAAAAAAAAAAAAAAATTGCCTATAATTTTATTCCGCAGATCAAGGTGATACAATTGTGTTCCACACAACTTCTTTATAATATTGACTTTAACACTAGAACCGCAGAGCGGGTCAATTTGACCCAAATCAATGTTTAATTTCTAACCGCACTAGAAGTATTCATCGGAAAAACATTTCCTTTACTTACTTTTAATACTTTAAGGTAAACAACAACTTTTCATATTTAAAAGCGAATAACATAAATATTTTTTAATTTATAACTATATATACCTAGAACCGCGAAACGGGTCAATTTGACCCGTAATAAATTTTATGCATAAATGACAAAATAAAGATGCATTTTTCGGAAGTAATCAGAAAATGCATCTGCCACTCTCCTTATTCCTCTAATAGGCACAACTGGAATGGGAAAAAGTGAAAATTTTCAATGATGATCTTATATTATTGGTGTGAAGAATGGATGATTGCAGTGGAAAATTACAACAAATATTTAGAAGCACTACTGAAGCTGCTTTTATTCTGCATTTATTGAAAGTATAGATAAGATTTCACGCGTCTTAATATACACGTCTGTCAAAGAAGCTTTGAAATGTTAGCAACTATTGTTGAAACTTATTAAGAATGGAAATGATTGAAAATAAATTTCTACCAGTAAATGAAGACAATTAAATTCTAATGATGACAATTGAAAGTGATAACGACTCTGTCTACATTCTTAACATTGTTGGATTTTTTCATTAGAATATAGATGAAAACTTATCAGTATCGTACGAAAGTTTGTGATATTTATCAGATAAAAATCGGATATAAAAAAAGAAGAATTAAGAGTTTGAACGAAAGAGACAATTTTTGAACTTTATAGGTAAGAAAATCTGAAAAATGGATAAGCAATAATTTGCGCATTCTCTTCTGGAAATAAAGAAAATGACAAAAAATTTACAAGACTAACTATATAAAAGGCCTAACATAAGCGTAGATGTACACTTATTTCTTTCAAAATCTGTGAGTATGTTTACTCATTATATGTCTACCGAAACCAGATAAATTCAGTATCGGACCATGTTCTATAGTTGCTTGCAGATGTTGATAAATCACAAGCCTTTTAGAAACTGTAAAATGCCTAAGACGAGGAATACAAGTCTCTGTAAAATGTCAAAATCGCATCTATTCTAACACATTTAAGCATAAGAGTAACTCTTTACCAAGGAAAAAGATTAAAAATGTTTTGTTGCTTTGCAGTTTATATCCATTTGATTACATTTTAGATAATTTTAAAAAATGTATTGAATACACATGTTTACTACAACGCAACTAAATCCACTATAGCTGTGTGTTTTCCAAGATGACAGGCAGTCTGCATATGTCAAGCCTGCTTTTTATAGCAGTCCAGTGAATGCAATTTATAATATTTTGAATTTTGCTACTATCACAGCTTAAGTTTTATACAAATCTGAGACCAAAAATATAGTAAGTATGCATCTGTCATCTATTAATATGTGTCAATTTATTAAAGACTTAATTGAAGACGCACAAAAACAATTTATTATTTCTCAGCCAAAAAAAAATAATAAATAAATAAATAAAAGTTATTTGGGCAAGAAGAAACACCAAAAACGATGAAAAACACAAACTAAGCATAAAAGAGTTTGTTATTACAATTAAAAAATAAAAACAATACTAAAGATAATTGTTCAAAATATTATGCACCCACACGTTCTGGTAAATGTGCAAAATCTTTAACCATGATTTTCCAGCAATGCATACAATAAATTGGATTAGATAAATGAGTAAATATAATAATTAACTTTTAATTTTTATATATTTTAAAACTTTTGTTATATTTTTTTTATCTAAACTTATTTAAATAAGATAAACTATTTTTTTAATGTTTATTAAGTCCAAATTTATTTATTTTTAAAATATATGTTCAATATTTGTTCAATATATTTTCATCATATTTAATGAAATATAATTTTGAATGATAGCATTTTCTGAAATGTAGGTATTTCTGCTGACTTTATGTGTAAAATATAATACAAATACGAAAAAAATATTGATTATTATAGGAAAATATTATTTTTTAGCTAACCAAATTAAATATTTGGTCATATTTACATATCCTTTTCTATCTCGGGTCAAATTGACCCGCTCCGCGGTTCTAGGTATACCGAAAGTCCCGCGGTTCTAGTATTAAGACAAGCAACTGTTGTGACCAGAATATCACAACGGTGAATTTGCAAAGGAGCCCCTCCAACCAAACGACGAGGAGTATAAGCATCATTTCCACAAAGGACTTTACCAAATCCTAAAGTAAGCACAGCAGGATAAAGAAGGATTGCATTAAGAAAGGTAAAATAAAAGACTTGCAGAGCATGCTAAATTAGTTTCCGAGAGATGAAAGGTTCTATTTTCAAAATATGTTTAAGAGAAATTAGCCTAACTGTAATATAAAATAAAGCATGTATTATGGAACATTCCAAAATTTCGACTTACAAAAGACTATCAAACTTATTTTGTTGTTTTAAAAAGAACAAGAAAGTTTTTTTTCCTTAGAGATATAAAGTGTTTTCTTTGATCAAGAGTATACCTGACTGTAATACGAAAAATTTCATTTATAATTCATTTCAATTTCAATTATCAATATAATCACAATTTTTTGTATTAATTTTCATACTCCCCCACTGAAATAGCACGCTTAAAATATCTGTTGGGTTTCTATATAATAAAATTAATATTTAAGCTATTTTATGTTCAGTTAAATAATATATTTAACTTAAGTATATTCATTAGTTTTGTGAAGATGGTTTAATTAGTATGATTAAGTGGAAGAGGCAATTTTCTGTTATTGTGCTACAATATAGATAGTAATAAATATTTTTACTATCCACTGAAGTTTATTTGAATTAATCAACGAACTTTCACTTTGTTAAGCTATAAAAAATTACGCAAATTAAGAAAAATAAGGTTTTTTCATGATAGAACCATCTTATTCTATGGATAACACGACGTTTGAGAATAATATGGTTCTATCAAAATTTTTAAATGTAAAAAAATCCATGAAAACGTTATTTAAAAACTTTGACTTTGTAGAATTACTGTCTATACCTGTATATGAACCTATTAATGCCAAAAGTTTTTTACAAACTTTAATAGCTGCACGTACACAGCATGCTGATTTTAAATCTTCTAACTCGAAATTGATTTTTGGCCAGATAGAACCTTCTTATTCTCAGGTGACGAAATAATAAACTAAGATATTTCACATTTTCTCCAATGCAATATATTTATAAAAGAAAGTAAACTTTATTTTTATATTCTAAAATGCATCGAAATTTGTTTATAATTAATAGGTTTTCCATAAATGAAAAAAAATATATATATATTCCCATTTTTAAGGTTTTTCTTATTTTCCCCAGCCCCCTCCCCCCCCCCTTTATTATAATTTTGCGAGACAAAACCTATTCTGTATTTGTATCATGTCTGATAGTTCAAGGAGATTCTTAAAGAAATATTTATATATTTTTAAAAATATGTTTTACCATATTCTAAATTGAAGAAATGTGGAAAAAAGGCAAATTGTTCTTTAATGTTTTCATTTTATTATCTAATATTCTTTGTTTTTAATTTATTCATTTAAAAGGCAAAAAAAAAAAAAACTAATCTTTTGAAATATATATATATATATATATATATATATATATATATATATATATATATATATATATATATATGTATATATATATATATTAAAGGTATTTTTTACATTTTAAGTAAGAATAACTCTTTGTAATTCCATAATAATCAAACTAAAAAGTGAAAAATAAATATAGTTTAAAAAAATAAAAAACACGCTTTTTAAGTATATCAAACTAAAAAGTGAAAAATAATTCGTACTGTAAGCTGAAAACGAAAATAGATCAAAAATACTATATTACTATAAAATCATTGTTATTATAGAAATCAATTAATAAGCAATAGATAAAATTATCGTGGAAAAAAAGCGTGGGGTGCTCCATCTACCATTCTCCATCTATCAATTCTTAAGAAGCACCCCACGCTTTTTTTCCACGATAATTTTATTTATTGCTTATTAATTGATTTCTATAATAACAATGATTTTATAGTCATGTAGTATTTTTCATCTATTTTCGTTTTCAGCTTATAGTACGAATTATTTTTCACTTTTTAGTTTGATATACTTAAAAAGCGTGTTTTTTAGTTTCTTTTAAACTATATTTATTTTTCACTTTTTAGTTTGATTACTTTAAAAGCCTGGTTTTTAGTTTTTTTAAACTATATTTATATTTAATACAAAAACCAAATTAATCGGTTGGATACTTTCAGAGTAATTGGTGAACATACATAGAAAAAAATACATACGCGTCGAATTGATAACTTCCTCTTCCTTTTCTGAAGCCGGTTAAAAATAAAAATTGTAATACGGAATTTTTTTTTTTTAATTTTACATAGATGTAAATAATGTCAGGAGTGGGGTTCGAACCCACAATCTCTTTCGAAAAACAGAGCGCCTTAGACCGCTCGGCCATGCTGTCTACTCTCCATTCAGTGAACGTTGTAGAGACGTTTTGTAGTAGCAGATATTTTGTTAGAACACTTAGAAGAAACGAAATAAAGTATAGTAGTCCAGGTCCAGAAGTGAAGATAGCGAAAAACCCCCACAATGATTGTTAAGTCACTTTTTATTTAAACATGTAGTAATAGGGGGGGTACACTTATAATAATCGGAGAAAATCTCCGAACAGAGATTTACAACTTATTCAGTCAAGAGCAGCGAGTCAAGTGAGTTGTACATAGAAACAAACCGCCACTTTTGGCATGAAAGAAAATTGCCAACATACTCAAGTTCGCCCATGCACAATGGATAGTATACACCAAATTACAGTTAAAATACAGCCGGCATGATCAGAATTCAATTTGGCTGCCCAGCTGGGATGGGGAAAGGATATGGTTGCCAATAGATAAATGTTACACGTGTTGTTATTTCTAAGCAAAGAAGCACACAGAAGGGGCACCAGATTTTAATGCGCAGATGTTACATTCTTTTTAGGATTTTGTCAAGAAAGGAAAAAGAAGCGTAAGCATAAATTTTAACCGCGATACAGAGAGGATCTCCTTATAAGGTAATGAAGAATTGATTCGATCAGAATTAGCCGACATCTGGAAATTGTTTTGAACGGTTGATTAAAAATGTGGGTGTATTTCTCACAGATAATCTTGGGCAGCTGCAGATTTTCGGTTAGAGAAATAATAAGCGAGGAAAATGGAAAAGAAATGAAGGACAATTTAAAACTAATTTTGAATTGAAAAGGGAAGGGGGGGTGCAAAGTAATAATTTAAGAAAATAACCAATATATGACGAAATAATCGTTATATATATCGCCCGGTGCACCACAAAAAAACTTTTGCTGTCCAATGTGCATAGGCTAGAATAAAATATTATAAAACATAAAAACATACATAAATGCAAAATTTTTTTTTTATATATGTATATGTAGAAAGTTGCTGTCATGATAATGGAGTCTTTTGTATTCAAAAACAGTCAGAAGTTCTAAAGTTTCTATATTTTTTTATATTTATATTTATGGATCCAAGCTAGTACTGTATTTTCATATGTAGAAGTTGAGTCGACTCAGACAGTACAAAAACATTACTGCAGCTTTGATTATTATCATGACACAAGTGAAAAATTTTTGAAACATATACACAAAACATGAAACTAACACTTAATGAATGTAGAATAGAAATACACAAAAATAACATAATTGCATTATATTTTTCAAAACAATTAAAAAGAGTAATGTGATGTATATTAAAATATAAAAATGTTTTTTTGTAAAAAAAAAATGTTTCATGCCGAAGCATAGGATGACAAAAAAAGAGATGCTTCGTGCACGCCCATAAAAATGTGTGTCACCCTTAATCTTGTGTAGAACACAAGTGTTATGGCATCAGCTTAGGGCCTAGCCTTAGATGAGGAGGGAATTGTGACGCTCCCTCGAAGGCACTAGCGGTCTTCTGAAGGAGCCCATGATTACATGAAAAAATTGGATTGTTGTGAATTGGAATCACAATTCAAAACAATTTGAACTGAAACTCCAATTAAAAATATTTGTCTCTCAACACAATGAAGCTTGAACCCTTAGGGCATTAATTTTGAACGGGAACAAGACTTCAAAGGGAAGAATTCAAAAAGAAAAAAAAACAAAAAAATTTATATCATATGACAACTAATACGGGCAGACAATCATAGAGTGAAGAGAGACGAGAAAATGTGTCACAATCGAGTGGGGTGATGGACAAGTCACATACGAAAAATGTGTTTTATTTAACTACATGAATCATTTGTTTACTTTTCTAAACTACAGTACCTGTTTATCTAACTATAATATGTTTGACTTACAGTACAGGAATTGTTAAGTGGGAGGTTAGCTACTGGAAAAATTTAGTGAATTAATGAGGATTCTCAAAGAAATTTTAAGTGTACTGCAAAAAAAAAAAATAAATAAATAAATAAAAGTAAATAAAATTTTAAGTGAGTATGAAGACATATATAAGTGTTAAAGGATAACAATGATACCTAATATTGTTTCCAAGAGATCTTCAGAGCAACAGTGATGGACCAGCCATGATATTGTTAAAGATCAGTCGAAAACAACATACACACAACCATGAGCTCTTTTGGTTGGATATGAAGTATCATAAAACATGACTTATAAAATAATAAATAGTGATTTACATTAGCTTCTTTTTCTTAAATTGTATGTGTGTGGTTGATAAAACGCATTAAAGTTAGTATTGTTTATATGACTTGATGCCTCAAATAAATGTCCATAACGAGGAGGAGCTAGTAGAAGTCTATCAATATGTACCCGAAATGCTGTGTTATCAGCAGCATACAACCTTTTAATTGTGAATGAAACAGGAGAATGTTTACAAATAACAATATATGGACCAGTATATTTTGTTTTAAACTTGTCACTTGACTTTAGGTATACAATGTCCTTTAAACAAATGGATCTCAGTTTAGCTTTCTGACCGTAATATTTATATCTTTTTATCCTAAGCAGATTTAATGTTGTTATAAGCCTTATGATATATCTTACTCAAAGTATCAAGTAATTTGTGTACTTCAATATGTTTATCAAGAAAGGGTTGGTTGCACGACTGATCAAAAGTATCAAAAATTAGAGAAAGCTCGCTTCCAAAATGAAGAAGGTTAGGAGAGTACAATGTAGTTGCATGTTTGGAGCCGTTATAAAGAGATTTGTGTATAAAGACTGCATTGTGTATAAAGACTGCATGAGTGACCTTCTTGTAAAAGAATATTGACTGAATATTTGATTGATTTATTAATTCGCTCTGCAATCGCATTTGATTGTGGTCTCGAGGCAGAACTGTGTAATACCTTAATGCCCATTGTATCATTAAAATGTTATATACCTGAGAAGTGTACTGGGGTCCTAAGTCTGATAAGACAACCGAAGGTCTCCCAAAGGTGGTTATGTAAGAGAATAAGCATTTAACAACCTTACTTGCAGATATGTCATTAAGTGGAAAGAGTCCAATATGTCTCGAAAAATGATCAGTGATAGTTAAAACATATTTGCCATTAGCAAACGGTCCAAGGAGATCTGTACTGATAGTATGACCAGGGTACCTGGGAGTGTATGTGGGCTGCAAAGGTACGGGTGTAGTTTGATGATGTTTACATTGAAGACATTTGACACAAGATGCAACAAAGTTTAAAGTATCTACATACATACCCTTCCAAAAATATCTACCTGACAAGAATTCATAAGTTTTATTAAAGCCAAAATGAGATAAATGTGAAATTGTTAAGACTTTACTTTTAAGTGAATTTGGGACAAGAATGTGATATGAAAAAGTGTTATTAAGAATATTTTCTTTTCTTAACATTAAAACTTTTGAATCCGGGTGAATGAAATAATTAGGAAATTTTTGAGAAGATCCTTTCTTTAAGATTTCTTTATAAACAACAGACAAGGTAGGGTCATTTTGTTGTTCGGTAGCAAATGTTTCATTTGAAATTTCTAATAAATTGTCAGGATTTGTTTGTGTACCAGAAATAAGGTAGTTAACATGCATGTTAGAATCACTCGAGCTGGAATGTGGAGTATCACATTCTACAATAGGTAAGGGTTGAGGATCATGAATAAGGTCAGGATTTGTAGCTAAAGTCTGTTTCTAATTTTCGTAGTGCGGCCA